>JAYESA010000011.1:25664152-26261652 GCA_036927795.1 Iris macrosiphon
TTGTTCCTTTGGTTAGCAAGATGTACTTGTCTACGGTCAAGTTCTAGCCTAATACCAACACTTCCAAGGTCACCCACTGTCAAGGCCAAGCTCGGTTGCTGCTCTCTACTGGGAAAAAAATAAAGAAGGAAAGAAAAATAAAAGAAAAGAAAATGAAGGAAAGAGAATGGGATTGCTTATATAGCCAAGAGATTGGTTGTAGGCCATTGGATCATAATTCATGCCTCTCACCTGGGTTCATCACGGCCACCCACCAAGAAAACCAAGGGTCCAACGGTCCAAAGCATGCAACTAAGGGAAGCAAAAATAACCTAAACAATGCATGAATGGCATAAAGCAAGATGTAAGTAGTTAAACAATAAGCAAGCTATACATGTATAATATGCGTATATCTAGTACGAATACTAGAATAGTGAGACGAGTCTCACATTGGGTAACTGTTGATCGGCAGATATAATTGATCAAATTATTAATGTGAGATAATCTATAGCTTGGTGGTTTGACCAATATATCGAGTACCTGAATAATTATCGAATGTGGCTAAGCGAGATAAAATTATGTGAGACATTGATGAGGTGATGCAATTAAGTTGATGGTTAATGTGAATGAAAGTTGACCCAATCAAAATAAAGTTGGTAAAAGTAAGTTCGACGGAATGAATCGGAAGAAAGATATTTTTAATATATTGGTTGGGTGATGTTGTCGGCTATAAATATTTTGGGTGGAACTGAAAGTATGAATACATAAAATGGATGGGGAAAGAATTAAGAGCAAAAAATCATGAACAATATACGAGTAAAGATGATCGTTCAAAATTTAAGTTTTGGATTAGTTTCCTATCCCATAGATAATCGAATTGTATAAGAAATTGAGAACGATATAAAGATACAACTAGATTATGATTATGATATCGGAAGTCTGAAATAATATGTGAAAACATATTGGATTTTGAATGTTGGTAATTTACTTGATGAATAGGTGATTTGAGCGTGTAGTTCTAGATTGACCTTATCGGTTGGGGTAACTCTAGAATGAACCCTTAATTATGGTAGACCCTTATGAGATTGACCGTAAATAGGTAGACCTGACCCAGACTGTTGATGTCCCTTATTTGTGGGTAGGTCCATGGTAGTGCGTTCGTGGTTTGAGTTGGTAATAAGATTGGGTAAAAGTCCCTTAAACTTGTCAGACTTTAGTTGCTCCTAAGAAGAGAGATGAGTTTGGTCCCTATCAGCTGCCTAGTATGAGATGAGTCGCCTATGAACACTAGGTTTAGTTGTCGATATATCTAACCTTAGAGACTTGATCGAAGAGTTATGTTGGTTGCCGGAGACCCATAGGATGACCCTATTAATGTTTCATGGGTAATATAATATCGTGTGAGACTCGAATAACATATATTGTGAGTCAGCCTATGTACAGTCTATGTTTGGATAATTGGGTGCAGGAATTGGAAATCAATACTTTGGAATAGCAGGTCAGGTTGGAATGGTTAAACTGTTGAATGAGCAAATTTAGGAATTGATGATTATAAAAGATGGATTTGATTGCCTCGACTGGAATAGAAAATCAATAGTGGATTCGGTTGGTTGGATTTCTTGAAATAACTTCTTTTGGAATCAAGTTGGGATGGGGAATAAATTAGAATAAAAAGAGAAAATTGCCGCTCGAGAATTCTGATAGAAATTTTATATGTTGGGAAGAGAAACTTAATATACGATGCGGCTAATGCGACTGTTGTACTGTACAAATTGTAAGCATTAAACTATAATAAGTTATGGCATGGACCGCGCTACGATCAAAGGGAACTCTAGATTTATTTGAATTTTGATACTACTAATGTTGGGAAAAATAGCTAGAAGTTTGAATGAAAGGAATTGAATATTGAGGAAACTGTCAGGACGATTATAAATACACTTGGGGTCATAGTAAGGTGAAGGCTAGAAATATTCTTAATGTGGTCGATAAAAAGTTGGATGGATCAAAAAATAGGACGACAGGTAAACTATTCATAAGAGATGGGAGTGACGAAATCGACATTAGAAGAATAAATATTTGTAATTCGAACAAATGGAGAGTATATTATGCTCAGTTGGTCAAAATAAATAAAATATCGTGCTTGGGTTAATGGCACAACCTTGGCAGTCCCTGAGGATTTTATATTTTGGTGCATTGAAAGATAGCGATTGTGGCAACTCGTTATATAAAGGAACACTATGAACGATATAAAAGAATTTTGCATATGCGAAGATCGAAAGGATGTTGGTAAATATTGAGAAGTGCTTAGACCGAAACTGGATTGCAATATGTTGCAAAGATACCTATGGGATTGACCGAGTAAATGTGGTGAGAACCTAAAGAATTATGGAGAAAGCGATGATACAAAACATCTTGGCCGAAAGTATTAAATGACCAATAATAAGGAATAAAGTTACATCTGTAACTGTAGGATTATCTAACCACTAGCATTGGCTGAGTGCACTATATTTCGAGGACGCCTGAAATATATGTACGAACCAGGCAAAGTGGTGAACGAAATTCAAATGGAGCTGCAAAAGAATATTGGTGAACTGTGGAACATGAAGAAATCATTTGGGAAGAACGAGATGGTGGAATTGAACGCATAAGTATACAAAATTCTTGAATGAACAATATTGACAAAGAATTGGAACGGGATATCAAACTGTAGCTGGGCTTAAAATATATTTTTTTGGTGACTTAAGTGATATGGTGAATTGAGTTATTTCTTTAAGTTTCGAGGATAAAAAATTTTCTGAGTGGTATATTATGTAATATCCCGCTCCGCAAAGAAGCATTACGCTGGAATTCGATATGGATTAGACAGATAAGATACAAGTTGTGCAAAAAATTGAGATGCTTGATGTGATGGTGCAGCCTTGCTCTACTTGGCCGGAGGAAATATTTTATAGAGCATGGTTCGAGGGTATATTTATGCCAATTTAGAAGACTGTGCATAACGTCATATCATTCTTGGGGGAATCGTAGGCGAATATGGGATCATGGCATGGAAATAATATTCATATACGTGAGTGGATCTGTCCCTTCTCCTTTACTCCTTCATGCCCTAATAAAAGGAATGTTAGTGTTACTTATTGGATTACATTTCTAAATGTTGCTCTAGTCCATATTATAATAATGATGCCTTTTATTCAATGTCGTTGGAACC
Organism: Iris macrosiphon; assembly: GCA_036927795.1. Lineage (NCBI taxonomy): Eukaryota > Viridiplantae > Streptophyta > Magnoliopsida > Asparagales > Iridaceae > Iris > Iris macrosiphon. Next base: position 25,667,340 of record JAYESA010000011.1, read on the forward strand.
AATAGAACATATGAATGATGACTGTTAATATTATTGACACAATAATGCGATAAATGTATGCCTTATAAGAGAAGTAATGTCTTGCAAATCACTTTACATGAGTAATGTCATGCAAATCACTTTACATGCTTGTAACAATGAAATAGGAACATCGAATATCTTTCTAACAGCAAGCGCATCAATGCACAGTAACTATGAAGGAAACGCTTCATATGCGAGTACAATTATGGTTTCGTACCACTAGGCCACGAGAAGGTCTGTAAGTTGGGACCTACGAATCACCAACCAGAATAAGAAATAAGGATGACTATAATAACAACATATGTGTATGCTTTACTTACAATTATTTACCATACAATTTGTGCTTAAAATTTTATTTGCATAGTTATTGCATGGTCAAGGACAACTTGTGCACAAGGTTTGGTAATTTTCTCGAACGAGATGCATCGAGGCACCGGGATCGTTCGTCCTGGGAGAAAACATAGTGCTTTGGTTGCACCGGGTATAAATGAGACATTCATTGGAGATTATAACCTCATGAATGGTGCTTCGTACGCCCTTCAAAATCTTATATGGCATGTCCCTTGCGGTAGAAAAGCATATCACTAATGACCCTCATGTAGTTAGACTGCATACTAACGAGAATAATTATGTAGGCTTAATATTATCTCTGTAAGAATGATTCATATTAATTATGTTGTACCTAATCCTTATTTTGTAGGGATAAGAATAGCGGGCTGTTGGTAAGAGTCGATATTGAGCGATATGTACAAATTTCAAATATATGCAATATATACTATTGTTTCCAAAATATGTTTCATTATGCTGTTGAATACTCTTATCATTGAAATGAACCTAGTTCCTAATAGAAAGATCACTAAGTTAATATGCATACTTTTTACATGAATACTTAGTGTCGATTTAGGCGAGTATATTAGTTTCTACTCATCAGTACGCGATATGTACTGATCCATGTTTATGGGCATCCCCAGGCACTCAGCATTGGAGAGTGGGTAGAACGGCTCTGAGGCATCGAAGCATTATTGGGGCACATAGAAGCTCTTTTTCCATTGAAGGCGTCTTCTGTTATAAATGACATAATGTATGGAACATTGTAATTCATTTGTATCAGTGAGATTGTAAGCCAATACGATAAATATCAATATAAGCCAATTGGCCAAGTATAAGTTGTATTTGAGAGCTTTGTAAATCTTTTTTAAGTCATATGCTCAATTATCATTATTAATAAAGAGAAGCTTTTCATTATATTCATTGCGACTTCAATTTGTTTGCTTAATTTCACTGCGATATTGTTGTTTATGAGAAATACCATGTCTTGTCTATCTTTTTGCCTTGTACAAGTACAATCTAGGCTTGTACGGCATCACGCCCGTGGTTACTTTTGATTCTTCGAAATCAGAACCTGACATATAGGTGGTGAACAACTCCTTCTTTGATCAAATATGGTAGGATGCGCCAGTGTCCACACACCAGTCGGTGTCGACACCAGCCGAAATAGCCTGCACAATCATAGCAACCTTGTTAGGCTCACATTGCTCTGTCTGTTTGGGCTTGGATCTATAGTCTTTTTGGAAGTGGCCCTTCTTGCCACAATTAAAGTAAGTCACATCTGACTTGGGATTTGTCTTGAACGAAGCCGACTTCACCTTCAGATGGTTGAAGTCCTTCTTATTATTGTGAGAAGTCTTTTGCTTTCCCTTGGAGTCACCAACATGTACCAAGTTGGTCTTGGCCAACTGCTTAGACAGTGTGTCCACCTTGTTTTAAGCCCTCAACTCATCTTCAACGTGGATGTAATACAGTAGGAGATCAAGATTGACATTCATCTTCTTCTGGTGCATGTCCGAGATAATGTTGCTCAATCAGGCGGAAGCTTTGCGATAATACCCCCCACGACAAAAGCTACGACCATGGGCATGCCATCATCCTCAAGTTTTTGACGTAACTTGAGAAATTCCTTGACTTAAGGAAATATTGTCTTGTCATCCTCAAATAGCATCTTTCATACCTTTTTGGTCACATGGATCTTGCTGTGGTTCTCATCCGCCTTGTAATACTTTTTTAGTTACTCCCAGACGACCTTTATATAGTCCGTCTTGTTGTATGACTCCTCTAGAGTATCTTTTATGGAGTTTAGAATCAATAAATTACAGAGGTTGTTGTCTCTCCTCCACTTGTTCAGTGCAGTAGTTGCAGTAGCAATCGTCTGAACAGTAGCATCATCACCCTCCGGAATAACAGGCTTAGGATTTGTCAACACGTAATCCACGTTTACGAGTTAAAGATTAAGGCTGATATTTCTCTTCCAGATGTTGTAATGCCCGTCAAACTTCTCAATTTTTGTTAAAACTTGTGTCAAAAAGACTTGCACTGTTGTTCTCCATCTTAATCGGATCTTGCTTTGAGATTGTTAGTCCTGAGGCTTAACCAAAGATGGATGAACATGAACAGAGGTAATCGCCTCTTTAATGAAGGCAATATCAAGGGGTTACCCAACGGTTTCCCTCTCTAATAATTATCGATTACAATACAAACTAGATTACAATTTCTTCTAGTTCACAGAGCTCAAGAACCAAATCACGTTCTTCCTTGCAAACGCAGTTACAATTGGGACAGAACATTTACAACTAGAAGAAGAGAGAAAAAGATAGAATAAAAAAATTCTTATTGGGGTGGTGAAGACCACCATTGCTCAAAGCAAGATTCGTCCTCAATCGATGATCTGCTCCCAGGAGCCAACGAGTTCACAAGAGAACTGTGAGCACCCTAGTTTTTGTATAGGGTTAGTTCAGTAATTAATAATTATTTTTTATTTTAATATTTATTCGATAATTTAATTAAACTCTGGAAACCAACCCCCATGGTTTTAAGATCTTGTCACACCCCAGTCCCAAAATACGTAGGACTAGGATTACGTAACATGCCAACTATGCATTCGACCAGACTCTGGTCCGACTCGAATACGTATAAGCTATATTATAATGGTCACTATCTAAATAATCAAGTAAATATAAATATTTATGCCTCAATCCACAATGAACAGAATACACAAGAATGAGCTACATGTGCTAAAGTCGATCGTCCAGTAACACACAAACTCGAATAGACTCGAGAAAGAAATATGAGTCTATAAAACTAGGCTACATCAGCAGATAAATAAATAATATAAATAAATAAACATAACTCCGGTAGAAATGATATAAGTACCTGGTACCAATGCCTGCAAGACAAGCAACTCCATTAGCAACTCCAAAGGCTTCGTTACCGTTTATGCTGCAAAAACTGGCAGGGGACCAGGTCCTCAGAGGGACATAACAAGGTATAAGAAACAGCATGCTAAAAGTAAAATAGTATAATGCCACATACTCAAGGGTAAAGTACTGTAACCATCTATGTGATATGCACGTGAGAGCATCACTCGTACTCAGGCTGAAACCACTACAGGCTCTGTGTCGGGGAGCTCATAGCAGCAAGTAGTATCAAGACTCAGTATAGGTGCCAAAGATCTGAGACAGAGTCCAATGCACCTCTAGTAGTATCATGATTCCAGTATATGTGCCATATCACCTCTAGTAGTATAGTATATATATATATATATATATCAATAATCAACATGTAGTATGGTGTGTCTCTCCCACCCAATGTAACCTCACATCTCATATCCACAACATCTCATGTCCATAACACGCAAGATCATAACCTCTAGCTAGTACAACGAGTCATAATAATATCCATATAATATGCAAGTGGTGATATTTGTTTCAGCATCCGGAGGTGTACGTGCAGATTTTACTTTTCTAAGAGCAGTTGACAGAGTTCAGAACCCAAACAAGTGTACCTTGCCAAACCTGTAGAGATCATGTTATATTATTTGCTTATGTTCTTCCTATATATATATATATATATATATATATATATATATATATATCCTGTTATATTATTTGCTTGTGTTCTTCCTATATATATATATATATATATATATATATATATACTCTTGTGATGTGCCTATTCAAACTAGGACCGTGAGACGTTGCTTAGCGTCCGAACAAGATTCGGACGTCGACGTCGTACGCGGAGTCGTGCAACGTCACTTAGAGAGTTAATTCCATGATCCTATTTTTACGTGCTTGCTTTACCAAGTTCGCCATATTGTAGGACACTTGACACTATTTCATTTGACAGAATCTTTCATGAGTTATTCATGGTAATTTTGTATAGACTTACATGATTCGTGACATGAGACTTGCATATTACATGGATATTATTATGACTCGTTGTACTAGCTAGAGGTCATGATCTTGCGTGTTATGGACATGAGACATCATGGACATGAGACATGAGCTTACATTGGGTGGGGAGAGACACACAGGCTACAGGCTGATTATTTATATATACTACTACTGGAGATGCCTTAGACTCTGTCTCAGATCTTTGGCATATTTACTGGATTCGTAATACTACTTGCTGTTGTGGGCTCCCCGACACACATCCTGTAGTGGTCTCAGCCTGAGTACTAGTGATGCTCTCATTTGCATTTCACTTAGCTAGTTACATAGCTTGCCCTGAGGATCTGTTTATATTTACTAGCTGCATTTTTATTTGGCTTGAGTATTTATTGTACCTTGCTATGTCCCCTAAGGACCTGGATCCGGATTATGTCCACAGGTGTAGACGAGGAGAGCTATCACTAGGTTTACGGGACATGTGCTACTGTTAGAGACGTACAGGTTGCAGAGGACGATGTTGTTCCGGAGGACTTCTCTTGAGCACACAGTATTCTCACCATTCATTTATTATGCTTAGTGTCCTTAGATATTTGATCTTGTATTGACTTCTAGATATTGAACTTGGATTTATTTTCTTTTCATTTTGATGATGGGTTGTTCCCCGTGACATTATTTATATTGCTTTGGTTGGACATATCATTTTATATTATTGTGACTGGACTTGTCTCTTTGTGATTTCATTACATATTGTGGATGAGATTAGATATATAAACTTTGACAGGTATTTGTAGACTATTTTATATGTATTACAGCTTAAGTGCACTCTAACGGGTCCATTAAATTGGGTTTGTCAATTGGAGTTGTGCTGCTAGTCATTGCCACGTGGCTAGTCCCTTGATATTTTGGAACTGGGGCATGACAAGAACTTCTGGAACGCTAGTAGTCACCTATGTGTATGACTCGAACGGACTTCCTAGACTTCTTATTTTTTAATATTTTAGTGTGTGTCCAAAAGGAGGCCTGAGGACTCTATTTATAGAGAATGGTAGAAACCCATCTCTACTCCCAGCCGATGTGGAAATAAAATACCAACTCCCAAAAAATAAAGAATTGATTTCCAAATTCTGCCAACAACGGGGTCACGCGCAATCAACGCAGCATGCGCATGCGTGCAACAACACAGCAGTACATGTGCGCAGACTCGCAGTCTTTCAGCTACGCATAGCCGCATATCGCACATACGGAGCAACCACGCATGCAACCTGCATAGCCCGAGTCCGAGTCCGAGTCTGAGTCGCTAAGAACCATTGGGACTTAGCTCCAACGAAAATTTTCTAAGAGAGTGATAAAAAGCATAAATGCTTTCTTTGAGGAGTTATTCATTTTTTTTTCTCCTAGGAAAACACCCCCACATTGCACCCACATGTGTCCTACCTCGCCCTATGTGTACACCTCAACACATACAAAGTATTATATTGAGATACTCACTTTGTGGTGTAGCCAATGTAGGACTATTCTTTACTAGTCCAAAGGTAAAAACACCAAATAATTATCATTCAAGTTCTCATATATTGTTAAAGTCTAAAATAAAATTTTGTATTCCATAAAAATAGTTATATATACTCAAAATTTTCTCATCTAGAAATAGATAAAATAGTATAAATTTAGTTAAGTATTTTTAGAACAAATTCGATATCAAATGATAATTATAGTTTCTATCAGGGATGTAGAGACGTACATAAAGTATGACAAAATAGAATCATAATATAATTTGTAAAATATAAATATTTTCTTTGAGAATTAAAAAAAAAAAATTGATGTGGTCCGACTTTTTACTGGAACTTTTTGCTCATGCTGCATTGCACAACTTTTGGACCCACTGTCCCCCCAACTTCCACCATCAATAAATAGAAGAAATAATACGCCTCTTGGTTCGATCAACTAATTTGTTGCCACCCAACCGAGATCTTATACCTCTTTTCGGTAAACACAATAGTCATCGAGTTCGGTAGAATTTACATAGCTTAATAATATAATTGAAATATTTACACAAATATATAAAAAAATAACCCTTGAACATACACAAATGAACCTAAAATGACACTTTCTAGAGTGCACCTAACTTTATAGTTACATAGTCTTCAAGTCACAACAACATCAGAGGTAAATTGTCATTTTTGAACTGCTTGAAGAAAAAGACAGAAGTATAAAAATTGTTTACCAAAGTTCAAAAAAGAACCTTGTAATTAGTTATTTTCTTTACAAAGTAAAACTAAAGAATTAAAACAATTATTATTAGGAAACAAACAGAGTCCTAGGAGTTTCTAGTTCAATCGCCACGTTCTCCCACCAACAGATAAAGACCTGCACAAAGAGCGAGCGCCCACGTGTGCAAATAATCTACCCGCGGTCAGCGGGTAGCACTGCCCGCGAGGAAAGAGAAACATCGGGCCCGAGCCCACACAAAGGGCCCATCCAAACGTCCACTTAAAAAGCAATTATGAATGTGGACCCCATCTTCACTTTATTGCAAAGGTCGGTGGTCCTCAGCTTTGTTGTGTAGTTAGTTTTGCTTTCATGTTTTTTTTTTCTTAAAAGTTTCATATAAAAAAGGACTAATACTTTACTCAATCATTTTCTTTCATGATCGATACTGTTTGAATAAAAAAATACAATAAATTAGGATTAAATTTTACATAATTGTTTAAAACGCGTTCGATAAAAAAATAATTATGAAATAAGGTTATAAGAGACCTCCATTATGATACAGTAATTATTTGGTTCATCTCCTAGAAAATGCAGGTAAAAAGTGTCATAACTATATTATTTTATTCCTATCTCGATATCATAATAATTTAACAATAAATTTGATTTTAACTTCTTCTTTTTAATAATTCCGGATTTCTCTCCTTCTACATGTACAATAAAACTCATAATTCTATTATCCTATTTGAATATAAAAAAAAAATCAATAAATTGTTCTTCTCGTGTCCCAACAGTTATTATTATTAAAATATGAAAGTAAAGAAAGAAAAAAAAATCAGTTAAAAAAATGTTTTACACTAATTTTTTCTATATTTTACATTTATTATACTGGGTGTCTTTATTTTAAAATAATTGACATTGTATACTGAAAAAAATAATGGTAGTTAGTGTAATAACCTTCTCATAAAACATAAAATATAGAAAATATTTGCGAATTATTTTCAAAATAGTGGTATATCGTGTCATAAAACATAAAATATAGAAAATATCTGTGAATTATTTTTAAAATAGTGGTATTTTGTGTAAATAAACATAAAATATAGAATAGGTTAATGTAAATAATCTATTGGAAAAAAATTGGAAACCGTATGTACAATTATGCAAGAATTAGAGGATTAATGTGCAAAATCAGACCGTACGGTTCCCAGCGAAAGGTAACGTGACGCTGGGGTACGTGAGGAGCGCTTTCTCCTTTAGTCGGTTCATGACTAAATTGCCTCTGGTGAAAAGCAGTGTCTCGCGGGTCTAAGGCACTTCGGTGGTACGAGGGAAAAACGGGGGCATTTTGGGCCATCCGGTGGTGCTATTTCTTGTATATAAGTATCTCTAGAGTGCTATTAGCATAATTGCTTACATATTTACTATGATATTTCTCAAGGGCTTACATGTTAAAGAAAAACACTGAGTTGACCCACTGTTTTGGTTAAAGCTATAATACAAATAAAAGAAAAAAAAATCTTGTAACAGAAAAAAAGCACTTATATTCTTCTTCTCTTTTTTTGCATAATTTGGAATTTATGGAACTGTTTTGTTGCTGTTATGTAATATAATTGCTCTTATGGAACCTAACAAAATTTCTTGTCAATGACCTTTTTTTTAATTCTCTACTAATGATGGTTATACATATTGTTGTAGTGGCATAGCTAAGATACAGATATATCAGGATCAAAATCGACTAGTAAATTTTTAATAAAAATAAAAAAAATTAGTTATAAATTTTTTTAATAAAAATATTATAATAGTTGTATTACATCATAACCGTTAATAATTATTTATAATAACCCCTACGAGGCTTCATATTTTAAAAGTGTGCAAGATGTTATCATTTTCACTTTTGCGAAAATATTTTGTTCAATGTATGACACCAAATAATAATTCATAAATTCATCTACATCATCGTCGAAAATACTCTTTCACCAGTTGCAACAGGCAAGACTAGATTTAAATTTAAAAACAAGTACACAAATAGATATGATTCATTATTTGCATCTAATTTATAAGCGAACTCACGAATCTCCTTCAAACTGGAGAACTCATCATCGTAATGGACATCCTCTATAAAGTTCTCAAGTTGATCATCAAGTAACTTAAACTTCATTTGTGAAAAATTAGACTGATAGAACTTAGCAAATTGAAACAATCTTTCTTATTAAAATTCCTAGATGAATCATGTGGATAAGGATATGACATGCACAAAAATGTGAGAAATATATATATATATATATATATATATATATATACACGAAAATGATCTAAAACTATCCGGATGGTTTTATATTATGAAATCATCCTATGTTATATGAATTGAATTTGAATTTGGTGGTTGAGATTAAAAGGTGGTGGGGTTCAGACCTTTTAATCTTACCCATTCAATCACAATCCAACCTATGTAACATATGATGGTTCTATATATATATATATATATATATATATATATATATATATATATATATATATATATATATATTCTCCCGTACCCTGCAAGCAATCTGGTGGATTATTAGTACATGAATGCACTGGTGGGAAGGCTTCTCGCCCGTTCGACAAATCCAAACACGTTATAAAGGTTTCGTGCACCATCTATTAAGTTATCTTTCTAGTCTTGCCTTAGGATTAATTTCATAGAAATGATGTAAAGTCTAACTCGTGTGGCAGTACGTCGTGCTATATATGAGTAACACGACGAGACTTACCAACTAACCATTCGTCCTTCCCTGTACAAGGTAAACCATGTTAAACCAAACACGAGCATATATATAATAAAATCCATGGAAAATTGCATAAGTAAACACAAGTGTCACGAGCGAGATTCTGTTTCAGGTGCACGAGTTACACGGATACTCAGGTGTGTTGCAGAAGATGTTCAAGTGTTCAAATATGTACAAGTGTCTTATACTCATATCCGTTTAAGTGTTACAAATTACTCGACGCGATACAATGACTCGCACGCGGATTGCCGCTAAGCGAGGATGACTTATCTATATGAGCAAGAGTCGTTGGCATAGACATAAAGGACGAGTTATAGTTATTGACGATGATGGTATGCAAAGAAAGTACATGGTGCGCTACAAGCCACCCCGTCCAACATATGAGACTATCATCCTTTGAGCGAGAATGGCGCGGCGTGAGCGGAGACGCCATCCTGCCCGAACATGAAAGGCTATTGCGTGAGTTCCATCCGGATCGGATCAGTCCCGGTGCCCCGGAGACCGTCCGTGGAACGGGATTTTGAGAATCTCCCTTGTTGCCAAGTTGTCCGTGACATGCAAGTCTTGGGTCTTCCAGATTCACAACATGACATGATAATCCTTGATTCTTGTTCGAACGAGTATTGCTCCACATGACATGATTCTCGTTCAGAGTTCAACTTGACTTGATGCATTCTTCTAGTTCATGAACTGCCTTGGTAACCTAACGGTCTCGGATACTTGCAGGTTCATATTGCACAGAAGGACTATTTGATAGTCTTCTGGCTAACTAGATGCATGCACGATATGAATAGTGTTACTGGTTCGCGATATAAAATTATGTTACAAGTATTAAAATGAGGCAACGAGTATAAAATTACAATGTAAGCAGGCAAGCATGCATTTATATAAAACATAAGCATTTACGCTAACAAGGGTATAAGGGGTAGTGTGTGTGGAGTAAAACCGTAACGGGACATATCGTGTGACGTAATCCATAAGGCGAGCAGTGTAAACAAGTGAAGTAGTGCACTACGAAGAGTAATTAATGATCTACTCGAGGCATAGCGGAGTCTACTTGCACGAAGCTAAGGTATCTTGAGAGGGTCCATGGTTTAAGCCAAGTTTTATTTTCATGTTCTAACACAAGCAATACAAGAAGTGATTATTCTCTTAGCTAGGTGTGTTGTATTCTTTATTAGCATGCAATGGGTGATTCACCTAGCGACTCGCATGTATCATCCATATTTTAAGTGTACAGGCTAAGCAAAGACAAGTTTATCATAGCCATCCACCTTAGAGATGATTCACCTCGGTCGAGCGATACTTTGAGCGAGCCTATGAAAGTCTAAGTCTGAACTCCTGAAGGGCCAAGTCTGGAAATCCTTTGCCTCAAACGAGTATTCTTGCTGAGCAAGGCGGGTCGGGTTATTGCACTTGCTTCATTTGAATCGACTATCCGCTTGAACAAAATGGGTCATTATATTATATACCACTCAGAAAAATGTCTCATCCTCGAGACTTCCTGAGCTCAATCCATTCTATCGTACACTATCGAATCTATCTCAAGCATAACAATCCGTGTCACGTGTGTGTTGGGTCGGTCTCATTAAATGACTATATTATTCAATCCATGATCTAACTCGGTCTCTATTGCGCCTTAACGCGGAACATATTGCTTAATACAGGGTACGTTATGATTTATCTCAAATGATGATCTAGGGATGAGGCAAACTTATCCAAGTCATTATACTCGTCCATGCGAATCTAACATATTCACTTGCACTAGCATTCAAGATCAGCATATCGCGAGTCTGGATCGTGCACATATTCAAAGTGTTCCTCATACATATTCATGTCAACCAACTTAGTGATAGAGAAGTCTTTGCACTCGAGTTTAACATATTATTGAGTCTTGGATCGTGCATACGTTCAGGGTACCCCTCAAACATATGCATTCAACCAAATGTAGTGATAGTGAAGTCGGACAAGCTACTCGCAAAAATCTCAAGGGTTCTCATCTTACAAATCACGATGATACCTCCAACAGGGTCAATCAAAATCTAAGCCATTTCCAATCACACTCAAATCAAGAAATACACTACCGTTAAGCACGATATATCCAATATACTGACTAGCGTCCATTCCATTTGTGTCAAACATAACACACGCTTACCGATCCAAGTCTAACTCTAAGTCTTGTTGTTCCAGTTCTATGACTTGTTCAAGCAATACTCTAAAGTCGATCACACAAGTTCTTTCACTCATCACAGGGTCATCTGCCTAATTACTAGGTCATCTCACAAGGTCATAGGTACAAGTTCAAGTACACGATTCATCGTGTAAATTTGTCGTACGATGCTCGTCCCAATTTTCTAAGGTCAAACTATTGTTCATTTGTACGGGATATTCTACCCAAGCTCGTTTTACTCAGATTTTTAAACATCGAGCACAGATCATCCTACTCATATTAACATATTCATTTGTACAAGGTTTGAGTCCTTTCAGTCAAATCTATGATATATCCATATTGTATGTCAAGTCTAGCAATTCTCATAGTCTATCTCCTCAAATATGTTTGATATAACACATATATTCAATCTAAGTCTAGACCACCAAGTCATGATTAAATTTTCAATCATCGATCTCAATCATAATTCTAAGTCATCCAACAAGAATCATGTATCCATTCATGAAATCATCAAGCGTGTCTTACTCCAGGTTCTAGACTAACTCATCGTTAAAATACTTTTGATTCACTTGTAATCCCAAACTCGTCTTATCGTGTCGAACCACAAGTCAAGATAATCCTTTGATTGTGATGCTCCGGTCTTTCGTAAGTTCGATCATCCTCGCTGGATGTGAGATCACCACGCCAACGCTTCCGCTGGATAATTATCCTAATTCGAACGTGACACATGTACGAGCAAGGAGTTACGCTCGCACAAGACAAGAACGTTGAACGTTATGGTTATCTTCGAAATAATTGAGACACCTTATTATTTTATTTTTCTCCATCCAAGATATATATATAATCCATCAAGTCATATCCATTCATGCTGTGATCATAATTCGTCTAGCCAAATCATCCAACTTCAATGTTACCGTTCGATAATTCCATAGTCTTACTTCTAGCATTCCTCAAATAACTAAGTTTAAATATTCAAGCCAAAGTCTATTCACTTTTGATACATTATATTTCATCGAGTTCGTTTGGAATAATCATCGAACATGTTTCCGTGAGTTCGATCATCCCCACCGGACGTAAAATTATCATGCCATCACTCCCGCAGGATAATTGTTCTTGGCCGGGACTAATTTCGAAGGTTATTTTTTGAACTAGATTCAAGATCATTCTTCCAAACTACAGATCGAATCTGTTATCGCTTACCTCTTTCACCGAACCACAATATTTTTTTACTTGTATCAATCCGTTCTATCTTCTAATTATTGATATTATGACAAGTCTATTAATTCAAAACCACAATATCCATTCTCCGGCTAACTTCTATCGGGCGATATCCTACTCAAGTTTCAATCCGTTTGATTCAATTTGGAATTGCTCGTACGATCACCAAGTTTTCTTTGACCAAAATATTGATTTTATTACCTTGAATCCCTATTCGATATGAGCATTGTCACTTGTTCAAGACATTCTTAATTGTTCAAACCAAATATCGCACGAGACCTATGAATTCGCTTGAACATTTCCAAAATGATCCATAGACCACTCAGGAATTGAGTCATCCAATAAAATCATAAATTGTGTTCGCATCACTCGCTAACATATTCACTAAGTCTTTCCATAGAACTCATGTGCGATACCTAAGTGTCACCTGATATATCTTAGTCTCGCATATATTCATGTTGATAATCATCCAAGTAAACCATATTTGATTTGTATCTGTCGACACGAAATATCGTCTGAGTTATTTCCCAAAATCCAAGCACGATCTCTATATTCACCTTAGCGATAATCTGATAATGTTTCTATCGGTTGCCAATCTAAGTCTGACTTATCTTTTTCTGAACGATATTCCAATCTCGCTTGCAAACTTGCTAGCACCAAAAGGGTCTTAGCGCGCGATACTCAACACAACTTAGCCGAAAGGCTGTGTTCATAGCTAACCGTCCGAACGATATTCTATCTTGCACACTAACCAGCTTGGTAATCACGTATATGTGTTCGGGTTTGCACATAACTTACAAATTTTAGCACGAGTCTATTCCCACAAAGTTTAACACAGGTAGGAACAAGGGTCTTCGCATAACTATCAAGTTCAAGCAATCATATCAATCACATGCAATTTTAAAATTATTAAGACTCATTGTATGGAATATCACAACGGGTCAACCAGAGAGAGTGTATACACATAACCCACGAACGAGCTTTCAAACTGAGAAAAATGATAAGTAGTCCAAAGACGTAAAGCCGATGCTCTGATACCAATATGTCATGCTCCGATCTACCACAGGAATCGACCGTCCCTGCTAATCGGGAATCACCGTGCCAGCGCTCCTACGGGACAATCTTTTCCATCTGGACGTGATGCCGCACGAGCACAAACTGTGCCCGTGCAAGGCCATGATCCGAACAGGCGATAAAATGTCTAAGCCACAGAGTGTATAGATAGTCCGAATGGAGCGAAATAAAAAATGAACAAGCGATTGGTAACAAGTTCACAGAGTCGTTAATAGCGAAAGCAATAAATAACACAAGTATAAAAGTAAAACAAGCACTTTATTGATATTTTACAAGTATTCCAGGCGCGCTAGGCCGAGATTACAAGTCGCTCAAGTTCTCTCTCAAAACAATAAAAGCATGTCAAGTGGCTATATTTATGGAATAATACATTGGCGATGTTCCAATATTATGTCATGTATATGTGCTTCAGCTCCGGATGCAATGTTCCAAGGCTCCAGAGCGAACTTCATGCCTTAGCTCACACGAATGGATTTTTTGCACCGAACGAGGTTCTCCGGTACCCTGCAAGCAATCTAATGGGTTATTAGTACATGAATGCACTGGTGAGGAGGCTTCTCTCCTGCTCGAAAAATCTAAACATGTTATAAAGGTTCTATGAACCATCTATTAAGTTATATTTCTAGTCTTACCTTAGGATCAGTTTCATGGAAATGATGTAAAGCCTAACTCGTGTGGCAGTGCGTCATACGATATATGAGTAACACGATGAGACAACTTACCATTCGTCCTTCCTTGTCCAAGGTAAACCAAGTTAAACCAAGCACGAGCATATATATAATAAAATCCATAGAAAATTTCATAAGCAAACACAAGTGTCATGAGTGAGGTTCTGTTTCAGGTGCACGAGTTACACGGATACTCAGGTGTGTTGCATAAGATGTTCAAGTGTTCAAATATGTACAAGTATCTTATACTCATATCCGTTTAAGTGTTACAAATTACTCGAAGCAATTTAATGACTCGCACGCGAATTGCCGCTAAGCGAGGATGACTTATCTATATGAACAAGAGTTGCTGGTATAGCCATAAAGGACGAGTTATAGTCATTGACAAGGATGGTATACAATGAAAGTACATGGTGCGCTACAAGCCATCCCGTCCAGCATATGAGACTATCAATCTTTGAGCGAGAATGGCGTAACGTGAGCGAAGACGCCATCCTACCCGCACAAGAAAGGCTGCTACGTGAGTTCCATCCAGATCGGATCGGCCCCGGTGCCCCAAAAACCGTCCGTGGAACGAGTTTTCAAGAATCTCCCTTGTTGCCAAATTGTCCGCAACATACAAGTCTTGGGTCTTCCAGATTCACAACATGACATGATAATCCTTGATTCTTATTTTAAACGAGTATTGTTCCACGAGCTGTGATTCTTGCTTTACTTGACATGATTCTCGTTTAGAGTTTAACTTGACTTGATTGATTCCCCTAGTTCAGAAACTGGCTTCGTGACCTAACGGTCTTGGATACTTGCAGGTTCATATTGCACATAAGGACTATTTGATAGTCTTCTGGCTAACTAGATGCATGCACGATATTGATAGAGTTACTGGATCACGATATAAAATTATGTGAAAAGCATTGAAACGAGGCAACGAGTATAAGATTACAATATAAGTAGGGAAGCATGCATTTATATGAAACATAAGTATTTATGTTAGCATGGGTCTAAGGGGTAGTGCGAGGAGTAAAACTGTACAGGAACATATCGAGCGACATAATCCATAAGTTGAGAAGTATAAACAAGTAAAGCAATGTACTACGAAGAGTAATTAATGATCTACTCGAGGCATAACGGAGCCTACTTGCACGCAGCTAAGGTAGCATACGAGGGTCCATATTATAAGCCAAGTTTTATTTCCATGTTCTAACACAAGCAATACAAGATGGGACTATTCTCTTAGAAAGGTGCGTTGTATTCTTTATTAGCATGCAAGGGGTGATTCACCTAGCGACTAGCATGTATCATCCATATTTTATGTCACGCCCCAGTCCCAAAATACGTAGGACTAGGACACGTGAGCATGCCAGCCGTATGAATATGGCACTCCAATATATGGAAACCATAACACACGTACGCTGTAATATGAATAACAATATCCACAAGTGGTATAATCCATCACAAATCATATGGTATAATCTAGATCTCATCCACAGAATCAATATGAATAAATGACTAGTAACTACGAGCTAGATATCAATGTGAGGTATCTCAAAAATGACAGTCGGATGGAAATAAATCCACTGCAGAACTAGAATAAAGAATAGACAAGGTAAATATAATATAAGAACATCAACTACCAATCCCGAGCTCGAAGAGAAGTCCTCATCGTAATATATGTGGCCAGTCCGGATCTGCGCTCCTGCGAATACTCAAGAACAGATACACCTGACAGAGAACCAGGTCCTCAGAGGGACATAACAAGATACTTAAACACATGCCATAAAGTAAATACCGTGAAAACTCAAGGGTGACCTAGCCAGCTAAGTGAAATGCATTTTTGAGGACAACTTGAGTATATGGGAAGGTGCAGGCTAGACATATGCTGACGTAATTCACCAATCGTGACAACTGGCTAGTATATGCCATATATGCCCCCATAGGAGGGCACTCAGTAATAACGTCCATCTCCAAGAGCATGGCATCTGTATAATATAACGTCCATATCGCTCCGTAGAATGTGGCATCAGTGTAGTATATATCGTCCATATTACTCCGTCGAGTGTGGCATCAGTGTAAAGGAAGTGGGGTATCCCAAACATCTACAAGTCGTCCTCCCCGCCCAATGATCTAAGCATGTTGTATCCACAACACGCGTCATAGTCTATCACTAGAACAGTAGCCCATCCTTACAACCAAACAAGGACAAGGATCGGGCCATTGTATCATGACAGTCTATGCTCCACCTACTAATAACTGCTAAGTCTTCTAACATGCATCACTATTAGCAGTTATACTCTATCCGTCGTATGCCTACACGTACAGGTGGCCAACCACATACGCAGGACCATGCCCTACATGAGACTCACAACACGTGTACGAAAATGTGTCAAGGCCTAGGAGTCATACCAATAACTCCACACTTTAGGTGGTCTACTAGACACTAGGTCAGAGACTATCCTAACGTCAACGCATCCGTTGACTGCACCCGAGTCTCTCTCGGACGCGCACAATTAAAGATAATAAACATGCATCTAATATACCGAATTTAAACAGTATAACAAAGGCAAGGTATACTTGCCTGGCAAGCGGCTGTGTAGTCCCAATACCCAGCTCTTGAAGTCGTACAGATAATCCAACAGGTCTCCGGGGCAGTGTGCACAGGTACGGGAATCGGGGATGTCTGCTACGATTGTCTGGTAAGGGTGAGGGGTCCATGATGTCGACGATGATGAGGGTGATTAGGGCAATGATGATGATGACAGTGGTGAGGATAATGTTGACGATCATTATGATGGGGATGGTCACGATATCGGTGATGATGGCGATGGTGATGACGATGATAACGACGATGACGATGGTGGACGAGGATGATAGTGATGACTGGGTTAATGACATGGATGATGATGTGTAAGGGTGTTAAAAGTAATGGTGGGGGTGATGATATTGGTGATTGTAAGGTGATGATGATGATAAAGCGTGTTGGTGATGAGGAACTCCGGCCGGTGGGTGTCAGGCCAGAAGGAGGAGGAGGACAGGGAACAGGGGCTGAGGTGGACAGAGACAATGGTGAACAGCGGGGTTGACGGCCCGTGGTTTTCGGTCGTAGGCGTGGTTCAACGAGGGGGATGGCTGGCTCGGGATGTCGGAGTTGATGGCATTTAATGGCAGCGACGGTGGCGTGTTTAAGTACGTCGAAGGAAAGGGAGTTGACGAGGTGATCGTGCATGGTCGAGATCGAGGAGAGACGGGGGCATTCAGTCGGTCGAAGGCCGACGGGTGCAGCATCTCGCGGTCGTGGCGAGGTGGGAGGTGCTGGTGGTGTGGTGTACTCCGGTGATGGGAGGAGTCGGAGAGGAGATGGCTGCTGGATGGTTCGACGTCGGGTGCACAGGCCGGTCGAGGGTGCTCACCGTGGGATGGTGGCTGGTCAGCAGGATCGAGTCAGTGCAAAGTCGAGTCGAGGCTGCACTGGAGGGGAGCAGTCCTCCGCACAGTCGAGTCGAGGCTGCACTGCCGGAGCAGTTCGCACAGCCGCTGGCCGGAGTGGAGGGAGACTGCTGGCCGGCCGAGTATGGCGAGGTGCAGCGGGAAAGATGGTCGGACTGGGCTGTCGTCGGCGAGGTTGGAGGACGTTGGGGACGATGACAGTGGTGGGGGCAACGCTCGGCTGCTCTGGGGTCGGGCTCCGGCGAAGGGGGATGACGAAGATGATGAATGGGAGGAGGCCATGGTGGTTCGTCCGGCGGCTGTGGCAAGGGAAGAGGAGGAAGGAGGGAATAAGCGAGGTGAGTGTAGGCGGAGGGGCGAGCTCCGGCGAAGCCAGGGTGGCCGGAGTCAGCTGCAGGGAGGAGGAGGAAGAGAACAGTAATTGAAAGGGGGGGGGGGGGGGTCGGCTGAATAACTTAAGTTGGTTTTTAGGTTTTTGGAAAAAGTAAAGAAAGAGGGATATTTATACATGTGGGATTGGGTTTTGGGTTGACCTAGAAATTTGTGGACTTGGTCAACTATCCTTGGGGTGGGGCCTTGGGCTCACATGAGGGTGTTGGGGAGGCTAGGATTTGCATTAATTAAATGCAAGGGATAGAATTAATATGCGGGACGATGTGCGCGCGTTGCACATGCTGAAAATTAGGGGAAAAATTCCGGTGAAGGGGAAAGTTGGGTTTCTTCACATAATGTCCAATGATGGGGACACCTCGATGCATTTTTGCATAAAAGTGCCCAACAATTGGGGGAATTTGCACAAAGACGGAAATTAGATTTAATTAAATTAATTGAATGCGCACGATGTTCTGGAATTAATTAGGAGTACCTGAAAATAAAATTAGGTCGGGCACAAGCGTTTGGGCGTAGGGGATACAGTGTAGAATATTAATAAAATTTGGGTGGTACAAAATGGTCTAGATTGTGTTCCCGATTTTGACTGGGACGCACAAGGGTACAAAGTCAGGATTTATTTAGAATTACGAAATAACGTCCGTGACGTTTATTGTGCGATTAAATGTCGCACCAGAAGGTATGATTATAAATTATACAGAGGTCAGAATAGCTGGTGGTCAAGTATAGGACATGGTTATGGAATTTGTAGACAGACAATGGCCAGTATACTACTCCAATTAACGAGGCAACGTTAAGGTGCGCTACGCGATAAAATAATGTACAGTTAAATCAAATGACGTGTTCTAAATTCTAATTGGGTTCAAGCTAGCCATAATTCCACTATATAAGCCAAGTAAACCTAATTTTGGGAGAGGGGGTTTACAACCTACCCAACTTAAAATAATTTTGTTCTCAAAATTTAAAATAAGGCATAATTGGTTTAACTCCTTCACATACCTAAGGCAAGTTAATCGCGACATCTTTGTGATAATTAAAACTCTAATCAATCCTTCATAATCATTTAAAAATTAAGATGGTCTCTGTTCAAATCAAAATTTAACCTATCGTACTTCCTCATCAACATCCAAATTTATTTTCAATCCATATAACATCTTCGCATATCAAAGTTTATATCGCGATCTCCGATTACCAAAAATCTATTTTAGAAATGATTCTAATCAATTTTTTCCTCCTATTTTACAGCTTATGAACCTTTGTATTCTTCCAATTTAAATTCACTTTATATCCTCAATAGTTCAAACAGGTAATCCTGCAATCAAAAATTTCTTTTTAATTTAATCCTCAAATTTGAGATTTAATCCGTCCATGAACATGTTTAGAGTTCTATTTATTTTTCCTCGAGGTTTAAATCGTTGATTCAACCTTCAATACTCTAAATTCAAATCATGTGCAAAAAAAATTGAAATTTATTGATCCTCATCCTCTTACTTATTCGTCCAAAGTTCTTTAAAAAAATTAAAAAAATGACTTGAACCCTTTAATCAAGTTTTTGCTCGATCACAGTCTAAAGAAGTTCCTCTCAAGCTGATAATGCAACTGCTACCCAACTTAGAATTTACCCATCTATCACATAAGGCTCTTACGTTTAAGAAATCTCATTCCTCAAATTTACTTAATTCTGTTACCCAATCCTCAAAAATTTTAATACCAAATATATTACATGTGACATGCCCTTGGTTACTAAATAATCATCAAATAATGTAATTGGCCTATAGGGTATATTTAATACTATCAGTGTATCAATTTATGCTAGGCACGAGGTTTCGTCTTTCCGAAATAAGGGAAGACAGAAAACAATAATAAAGGGTTCGAGGGGGAGGTAATAGATTAGAAGTATGGGGATCAAGGCGTTTAAAGAATTCAACGGGAATTGTCAAGACAGTTGTGGATTGAAATCCTATTTTGGTAATTATTATTCACATGCTCGCATCGGTACAGTTATGTAACGGATATGATATGCTCAGACATACCTAGAGGGCAAGTACATTCGTCTACTAATCACTATATATCTCAATCCACGTAAAGTAGTTATGCGAAGGGCGAACCAAGAGCACTATGGTTGATCAAACCGTAGTACTCTGATTCTAAAATGTATTAGTGTACGCGTCCAATAATACATATGTCATGAACAAGCTTGATAAAAGACTGAGCTTGCAAAACTAGGCTGTAACAGCAGCATAAGTCGAGGTAGTATAAAAATATAAGTACGCTAGATTATGATGAAAGGAGGCACAAAAATAATTTAAGTTCACAAACCAAACAAGATACAAACTTAAGATTCTACAATCTCTACAGTTGTCATGCTACTCCTTATCTAAGCCGCTAGTCGACCAAATAGGGGTACGGGTCTCAAATTTCTACAGTCTGAATAAACGCTATCTTCTCATACAGTCTACAGTTTATGTCCTTCAGTTACACTACATTAATGAAGCAAGAGGACTAGGTGTTACTAGGTTGTGGGGCACACTACCCAACTTAAAATATTAACTAATATTGTGATAGCCTTAAGGAGATCCGGCAAAATAATAAGGTATAAACTCTTATTGGGGTATATACGGAAAAGAACTTGGTACTTATTAGGATCTCCTGTTGCATTATATAGGCAATGGTCACCTTAAATCTTAATCATAGTGCTTATAGAACAAGTATCAATAGTATGAATGGAGAAGTTACTGGTCTTCAAGGGAAAGAGGGTATAATCTATATTGAGGTGGGGTACATGTTACGTGATTTAAAACTAAGAATAATTATATCACACTCTAAAGGAACAACTCAACTATCAAGCTCTAACTACCCAGCACATCATTCAAAGTTCAAATTACCAAACTATAACCCTAGCAAACTATATATCCTACCATAGAATAAGATCACTTGGCCTATAACCAGAGGAGTCAAGTGGCATGAGTTGAAGGATGAAGGAGGAAAAACACAGTTTAAATCATCGCAAAAATTGGCGAACGTCAAGGTTACAGGGGAACAAGATAGGAAATTACCATAGAGGGACTCTAGATAACATCATGGTTTTCTAAGGGAAGGTGGTGAGCAAATCTTCGTATTTGAGGTATGATCAAGGAGAATGTCATACTCGTTGCTCTGGGCTTCCTGAGGTACTGTCTGCTAATATCACGACAATAATCTACATCCTAACACTATCTCACTATGCACATTAGGTTCAGTCCCTACATTCGATCTCAGATTTCTATTGGTTCCTCAATACTAGGGTCAGACATTAGGGTCACATCTCTAACTAGCTCTAGTAATGCCTATACTACTCTTAAGTCATTTATAATATATCGAGGGGTAATGGTACATCAATCTATAGGTAAGGGTGCTAGGGTTTCATTAGATGTTCTAAACTTAGTGATGTGTCAACACTCTAGCTGTATTCTAAAAAGGGAGGTTGCTCTACTTATTATCTAACAATAGGGACTTCTATATTCTAGGAGAAGGCTACACTCAAGGAACTAATAGGGAAGCACATGAATCAAGCAGGATGCAATTATTTAAATATGATGAATTATGAGAAGGAGTCATAGTCAGATGTGGATGAGATCCTATACTCTAATCCTATGTGCAGGCTTGCTCGGTACAGTAACGTAACCGAGACAATATGCTCTGACCTGCATGGGCCACCACTAAAAATATGTCACGCTCCAGTCCCAAAATACATAGGACTAGGACACGTGAGCATGCCAGCCGTATGAATATGGCACTCCAATATATGGAAACCATAACACACGTACGCTGTAATATGAATAACAATATCCACAAGTGGTATAATCCATCACAAATCATATGGTATAATCTAGATCTCATCCATAGAATCAATATGAATAAATGACTAGTAACTACGAGCTAGATATCAATGTGAGGTATCTCAAAAATGACAGTCGAATGGAAACAAATCCACTGCCAAACTAGAATAAAGAATAGACAAGGTAAATACAATATAAGAACATCAACTACCAATCCCGAGCTCGAAGAGAAGTCCTCATCGTAATATATGTGGCCAGTCCGGATCTGCGCTCCTGCGAATACTCAAGAACAGATACACCTGGCAGAGAACCAGGTCCTCAGAGGGACATAACAAGATACTTAAACACATGCCATAAACTAAATACCGTGAAAACTCAAGGGTGACCTAGCCAGCTAAGTGAAATACATTTTTGAGGACAACTTGAGTATATGGGAAGGTGCATGCTAGACATATGCTGACGTAATTCACCAATCGTGATAATTGGCTAGTATATGCCACATATGCCCCCATAGGAGGGCGCTCAGTAATAACGTCCATCTCCAAGAGCATGGCATCTGTTAATATAACGTCCATATCGCTCCGTAAAACGTGGCATCAGTGTAGTATATATCGTCCATATCACTCCGTCGAGTGTGGCATCAGTGTAAAGGAAGTGGGGTGTCCCATACATCTACAAGTCGTCCTCCCCGCCCAATGATATAAGCATGTTGTATCCACAACACGCGTCATAGTCTATCACTAGAACAGTAGCCCATCCTTACAACCAAACAAAGACAAGGATCGGGCCATTGTATCATGACAGTCTATGCTCCACCTACTAATAACTGCTAAGTCTTCTAACATGCATCACTATTAGCAGTTATACTCTATCCGTCACACGCCTACACGTACAGGTGGCCAACCACATACGCAGGACCGTGCCCTACATGAGACTCACAACACATGTACGAAAATGTGTCAAGGCCTGGGAGTCATACCAATAACTCCACACTTTAGGTGGTCCACTAGACACTAGGTCAGACACTATCCTAACGTCAACGCATCCGTTGACTGCACCCGAGTCTCTCTCGGACGCGCACAATTTAAGATAATAAACATGCATCTAATGTACAGAATTTAAACAGTATAACAAAGTCAAGGTATACTTGCCTGGCAAGCGGCTGTGTAGTCCCAATACCCAGCTCCTGAAGTCGTGGAGATAATCCAACAGGTCTCCGGGGCAGTGTGCACAGGTACGGGAATCGAGGATGTCTGCTACGATTGTCTGGTAAGGGTGAGGGGTCCATGATGTCGACGATGACGAGGGTGATTATGGCAATGATGATGATGACAGTGGTGAGGATGATGTTGACGATCATTATGATGGTGATGGTGACGATGTCGGTGACGATGGCGATGGTGATAACGATGATAACGACGATGACGATGGTGGACGAGGATGATAGTGATGACTGGGTTAATGACGTGGATGATGATGTGTAAGGGTGTTAAAAGCAATGGTGGGGGTGATGATATTGGTGATTGTAAGGTGATGATGATGATAAAGCGTGTTGGTGATGAGAAACTCTGGCCGGTGGGTGTCCGGCCAGAAGGAGGAGGAGGACAGGGAACAGGGGCTGAGGTGGACAGAGACAATGGTGAACAGCGGGGTTGACGGCCCGTGGTTTTTGGTCGTAGGCGTGGTTCAACGAGGGGGATGGCCGGCTCGGGATGTCGGAGTTGATGGCATTTAATGGCAGCGACGGTGGCATGTTTAAGTACGTCGAAGGAAAGGGAGTTGACGAGGTGATCGTGCACGGTCGAGATCGAGGAGAGACGGGGGCGTTCAGTCGGTCGAAGGTCGACGGGTGCAGCGTCTCGCGGCCGTGGCGAGGTGGGAGGTGCTGGTGGTGTGGTGTACTCCGGTGATGGGAGGAGTCGGAGAGGAGATGGCTGCTGGATGGGTCAACGTCGGGTGCACAGGTCGGTCGAGGGTGCTCGCCGTGGGATGGTGGCTGGTCAGCAGGATCGAGTCAGTGCACAGTCGAGTCGAGGCTGCGCTGGAGGGGAGCAGTCCTCCGCACAGTCGAGTCAAGGCTGCACTGTCGGAGCAGTTCGTACAGCCGCTGGCCGGAGTGGAGGGAGACTGCTGGCCGGCCGAGTATGGCGAGGTGCAGCGGGAAAGATGGTCGGACTGGGCTATCGTCGGCGAGGTTGGAGGACGTTGGGGACGATGACAGTGGTGGAGGTAACGCTCGGCTGCTCTGGGGTCGGGCTCCGGCCGAGGGGGATGACGAAGATGATGAATGGGAGGAGGCCATGGTGGTTCGTCCGGCGGCTGTGGCAAGGGAAGAGGAGGAAGGAGGGAATAAGCGAGGTGAGTGTAGGCGAAGGGGAGAGCTCTGGCGAAGCCAGGGTGGCCGGAGTCAGCTGCAGGGAGGAGGAGGAAGAGAACAGTAATTGAAAGGGGGGGGTCGGCTGAATAACTTAAGTTGGTTTTTAGGTTTTTGGAAAAAGTAAAGAAAGAGGGATATTTATACATGTGGGATTGGGTTTTGGGTTGACCTAGGAATTTGTGGACTTGGTCAACTATCCTTGGGGTGGGGCCTTGGGCTCACATGAGTGTGTTGGGGAGGCTAGGATTTGCATTAATTAAATACAAGGGATATAATTAATATGTGGGACGATGTGCGCGCGTTGCACATGCTGGAAATTAGGGGAAAAATTCCGGTGAAGGGGAAAGTTGGGTTTCTTCACGTAATGTCCAATGATGGGGACACCTCGATGCATTTTTGCATAAAAGTGCCCAATAATTGGAAGAATTTGCACAAAGACGGAAATTAGATTTAATTAAATTAATTGAATGCGCACGATGTTCTGGAATTAATTAGGAGTACCTGAGAATAAAATTAGGTCGGGCACAAGCTTCTGGGCGTAGGGGATACAGTGTAGAATATTAATAAAATTTGGGTGGTACAAAATGGTCTAGATTGTGTTCCCGATTTCGACTGGGGCGCACAAGGGTACAAAGTCGGGATTTATTTAGAATTATGAAATAACGTCCGTGACGTTTATTGTGCGATTAAATGTCGCACCAGAAGGTATGATTATAAATTATACAGAGGTCAGAATAGCTGGTGGTCAAGTATAGGACAGGGTTATGGAATTTGTAGACAGACAATGGCCAGTGTACTACTCCAATTAACGAGGCAACGTTAAGGTGCGCTACGCGATAAAATAATATACAGTTAAATCAAATGACGTGTTATAAATTCTAATTGGGTTCAAACTAGCCATAATTCTACTATATAAGCCAAGTAAACCTAATTTTGGGAGAGGGGGTTTACATTTTAAGTGTAAAGACTAAGCAAAGACAAGTTCATCGTAGTCATCCACCTTAGCGATGATTCGTCTCGGTCGAGCGATACTCCGAGCGAGCCTTTGAAATTCTAAGTCTCAACTCTTGAAGGGCCAAGTCTGAAAATTCTTTGCCTCAATCGAGTATTCTCGTTGAGCAAGGCGGATCGGGTCGTTGCACTTACGCCGTTTGAATCGGATATCCGCTTGAACGGAACAGGTCATACAATTAGTTATATATATTAGTATTTGATATGTGTGAATGTTAATTATGGAGAATTGGAGGTTTTTGGAATTTCATTTGATGTGGGGTTGAACTGGGCACAGACAGTGCTACATCTTGGCATTTTAGTGTGCAGGTCTGCACCTTTACTTCAAAATTTGTATGGTGTAGAGAGTGAGATGACTGTGAGGGAGTGAGTGATGTATAAATGTAAGGTGATAAGGGACTGTGCACTGCAGATCAGTGCAACCTGGAAGCAAGGTGCATAGTTAATGAGAAGGGAATTGAGGTGTGTATGGGGGAAACCTATGCAAGGATGTGTGCAAAGCTAGTATTGATGTCAGTTAGTCTCAGTAGGGTGATAATAAATTAATATATGTCAGTAGCTGTATAGTCAGGGGTAGGGATTAATGAGAAGATATTAATGTTAGTATCAGTCAATTATAGTTAGATATGTGTGGTGATGTTAGAGAGCTAGAAGTGTGTTTAGAGCAAATATGTGTATCATATATTGGTGTTAAGGGACCCATCTAGTGTACAAGTAAGGATAGGCCATGGGAGACTTAGTTCAGGTGTATCAGATAGTGTGTCAACTAAACACCAGCAATAGACTGAATTATGAGTGTGGCAAATGCAAATGTATGTGAGTAAAAGAAATCAAGAAACGTGGGTAGTAGTAAATTCCTGGGAGATTGTTGCTCTTAAGAAAATGCTTGTGTGCATTCTTGTTGTTTTACAGTTGGACTAAAGTATAAACTCAGTGCACAGGCTCATGCTACAGTGGAAGTACTAATAGCTAAGGTATTGGTCAAGGGGGTTAGGTACTAGTATTAGAGCTAAGGTAATATAAGTTTAGATACTAAGTTATTACCAAATTAGTTATAGCTTATAATTACTAACTAGTATAGGTGGATACCTTAGTATTAATGACTAGTATATCTAAATACTTAAGGTATTGACTTAGAAACCTAGGTATAACCTAGTATAGCTAAGATAAGCTAGTTTTAGCTAGTTAGAGACTAATTAACATAGTGTGGACCTAGTTTGACCTAGAAATGACATAGAAAGCATGTTTTGACTCATTTTAGTTCATTTATCACTTATTTACACCCTTTGACTTAATATTTCATATATAGGGTTGTGTGACACCAGCTCGGATATTGAGTTATATTATTTTCTCAGGACCACATACGAGTACATTATTTGATAGTTTCCATTATTTGATAATTACTATAATACAAGTATTTAAAAATATTTTACTTGATTTCGACACAGTAGTTACACGAACTGGTACTATATGGATCATATCAGGAGATGTTATCCCATTACCATGTACATTCAGATACTCCTTCATATGTATTTTATCGTGTGCATATCGGGTATTCTTTGTGCTCATGTTCATTCGTGTACATTCATGTTCTTCGTTTACTCATATTATATTCGTATTTGTGACGTGTCGTGATCAGATCCATGAGTATTGGTTGGGGCAGAGAAATACTAGATAGATATGTAATCAAAACCTTAAGCATTGTATTGCATTATATAGACAACAACCAATTGTACATCTCACATATGATTATGTTACTCCGTAGACATCAGCCAATCTTAAATGATTGTGTTCCTTGTAAACAATAACCAATCTTAAATGATTATGTTCCTTGTATACAACAGCTAATCATACTGATCATATGATTATCTTATTGATCATGATAGTAGATCTTGATAACCCAAGCCGATCACATATCTAACTAGTATTTCAAACACTTAGTATAGTTACAGTTATTCTCTATATTCTAGTTCATTATCTTTATTCTATTTTATTATGATCAGTTTATACCATATTGCTCTAGATTATCTGTCTCTTTCTACCATAGTATGGTATTGTACATTGTTTCTTGGCTTGTATTACATTCTCTATTTCTGTTTATAGTCATTATTAATTAACTTGGAACTGTTATTGGGTTGTACTCGCTTCTTCCTGACTGGCTATATTTTTCAGATGATTAGCTAGAGACGATATGTCCCACTTACTACGGGGTACATGATGGTAAGGTCGTAGAGCATGTTGAGTAGTATCACTAGTTGCAAAGGTTTAGATATTTTATAATGAGATTGTATTTGACTCTTAGCTAGACTTTATGTCATGTATTATTATTTGAGACCTTGTGTTGATATTAGACTAATGTGTTATGGCGAGACTTGGACTTGTGATGTATTGCGATACTTTATTCTCTTCTTCTATTTCATATCGTGTCTTTTTTCTTCCTTTAGTTTTTATTGTGATTGAGTATTGATTATCACTATAATATATCATTATCCTCCATTTGGAGTTGAGATGGCATGACAGGTACCTTATATATATGTTTTATGAGATGTTTAGAAAGTATGGTTGTCCTCGACAATATTCTACATTATTTCTACAATGTAGGTTGGGCGTAGCTCACGTACTATTGCCCTTACACCGGGTGCGGGTCATGACACATTTTTATGGTGGCCCATGTAGGTCCGACTTCGCAAGAGTGCGATGTCATGGTAGTGCAACGGCTTAGTTGTGCTACTGCTAGCCTGTGATAGGATCTAGGATATGGGATATTAGGATGAGAGATCGAATACTCAATCACAACTAGAAAATATTTCCACTCTATTAATTCTTGCTATCTTTATCATTCCGAATATTGCTTCCTTTGAATATTATTGTCCTTCTTTGATGATATCGTATCTTGCTCAATATTGATTCCTTTGTTTGAATCTATCTTCAGGATATCGCCGAAGATGTGATACTAACGCTCGGGCGTAGTATCATCGAGGTCGGTCATGTCTTCGCCTCCGAGGAGGGCAGCAACACCCACAGTCCCACCAGCTTCAGCTCAGAGGATAGTTTTATTGGTCTAGGTGGAAGCGTCAGCAACAGCTTTCGGAGGTGCTCCACCTCCAGTACAGAGGGAAGTGCCTATGGTTTCTGAGGAGCTTCCACCAACCCCAGTACCACCAGTTGATTCAGCACAAATACTTGCACTCTTCCAACAGCTGATGGAGGCCCAACGGGCCCAGGCGGAGGCTCAATACCGCCAGTTAGACGTCATGAGGCAAGGCATCAAGAATGCCCACCAGCTAGTACTCGCTACGGTAGAGAGAGTCACGATAATTCATCCATAGGTCGTACCGCCTCAGCTCGATCGTCAATAGCCGAGGTCGGGTACCATTATTGATTTCAAGAGGATGAGGCCCAAGGACTTTAAGGGCACCGAGAAGATTTTATATGCTAATGATTGGATAGAGAAAATTGAGAGGAACCTGCAACTATCACAGATTCTAGAGAGCCTACATTTAGAGGCAGTGGGGAGATATGTTTGATATTGCTTTGAGATGGTTCAGGACAGACCCGAGGATCACAGCACCAGGACTGACTTGGAAGGCTTTTAAGGAGCTTTTCAAGGAGTTCTTTTCGTATGTGGCTCTGACTTCCCTAGAGAGTCAGTTCCAGGACCTCATCCAGGGGAGCATGTTAGTGGACGAGTACGCAATAGATTTCTGTAGATTGGGCTATTTTGTGGAGGAGCAGAATCCCCGGAGGAAGGCCAGGAAGTTCAGAAAGGGTTTGAATAAGGAAATAAAATCCCATACTTGTGGACACCGCACCACTACCTTTGAGAAGATTCTAGCGGAGGCACAACATGCCGAAGATGACTTGGAGCTTAGATCCAAAAGGATGAGGGATACCTCAGGAGGAGCTAGTAGCAGTGCAGGTCCAACTAAGTGGCCCCACTTCCAGTAGCCGAGAGCATATCAACATCAGCAGTATCATATGCCAGTTTGGGCACCATCTTCTTAGACACATCAGTTTCAGAGGCCAGTTCATCAGACACCACAACAGCCTCAAGGTCAGATACAACAGGCACCCTCCTGCAACTATTGTAAGAAGCCTGGGCATCTTCGGGAGGACTGTAGAAGAAGACTCAAGGTATGTTTGTATTATGGATCTTCAGAGCACCGAGTGAGGGATTGTCCCTCCAACCCTTATGGTTCAGACCATAGTGCAGATCCAAAACAGAGATGTGGAGTTAGGCCAACTGTGGCACAACAGACTGCTCAACACCCGCAGAGGGAGCCACCCCGACAGGGGAGAGCATTTGCGATGACGATCGAGGAGGCCGATGCTACAGGTGATGGGTTAGTAAGTTATGTTCTTTCTTCCTATCCTTTTCCATCTATTTAATTTGATTTCTTCCATAGTACCTTATAGTTTCTTGTGATATAATTAGTAGGGAGAGCAATCAAGCCTTAAATGACATGAGCTCTCGCCTAGCCTCTGAAGTATAAAACCCACATCGGTCTAGTTAGTAGTGTAACCTTGACTGAGACTGCAATACCATAACAAACGGAGGCCAATCCCATATATGTTGACAATAATTACTGATTTCTTGAATTGCATGCTTATATAACTTTAGAACTGGGGGTTTGACCTAGAGGGGGGTACGATCATATTTAAATTTTGAGAACAATTTTTTTTTAAGGATGGTAGGATTATCACCCCCGTATTTCTAGATGAGGGTATTTTTATTATTTTGTCTAATATTTTATTTTTAGTGGTTAATATTAATTAGTGTGCTATTATTTAATATTGTGCTTTGTGCTATTTATTTTATAGTTATTGGGACACTAGTGGACCAACTTAGGCTTGGCATGACATATTAAACCCAATATTTGGGCTAGGCCCATTAGACTCATCATTTTCATTAATTAGGAGAATAGAATTAACCTCCATTAGTTGTAGAAGCTTCCCTAATTAATCCTTCTATTAAATACCCTTCATGAGTAATTAGTGGAGGGTATTTAGACCTTACATGTTGCTTGGAAGAGGAAGAAGGGGGCTGACCAAATTTAAGGGGTATTTCCTTCTCTCTCTACCTTATTTTACTCTATTTTAAATCTCCAATTTGATTCATCCCCAATCCATTTCACCCCTCTATCAAATTCCTTCCAATTCACTCTCATTCCCATGAATTAAAGAGCATTGGATCTTGGAGTTACAAGGAGCACTTGGAGAAGGAGCATTGGTGAAGAGCTTTTATCCAGAGAGTGTTCGTTGGAGCAATTCATTGGAAATCAATCTCCCAATAGATAAATTATGAATCCAACCCTTAAATTAAACTATAATTCATGTATTTGACCATTAGAAACCATCCCATTGCTTAGGACTACCCATAGGAAGAAGTTCTAGGCCCAATTGACCCTTATTGTGACTTCTACATAGGTTTTTGAGCCCAATTTGGGGGAAATACAAGATTGGTGTACCAAGTATTTGATATTAGGCCAAATTGGTCTAATTAGACTTAGATTGGTGGTGTGAGACTAGAAATGTATCCATAAATGGATACAAGTAGGTCGTATCATGATATTTTGAGATACGTTATGATATGGGATTCATTTGGGATAATTTGTGTTAATTTCCTTCAAATTATTTTGTAACAAGTTGCATTAGTTATATATATGAGTATTTTATATGTGTAAATGTTAATTATGGAGAATTTGGGGCTTTGGCATTTCTTTTGGGTACGTATCAGAGAGTATCATATATTTGCATACCAAGTATTTTGTTTAATACCACCTATATATATATATATATATATATATATATATATATATATATATATATATATATATATATATATATATATATATATATATATATATATATATATGAATCAGGATATATTAGTGCATGTATCTAAGAAGTTATACATATGTAAATGTTGTAATGGCGTTGGCATATGTGTGTGAATGTTAGTGTGTTGGTTGTGTGGTTGAGAGTGTGCAGAGAGTGTGTCTTGCATATGTACACTGTTGGTAAGTGTTGGAGTAGGTGCTAAGTGTATACCTTGAGGAGTACGTGAGTTGAGAAGAGGAGTGTTTGGGTTGTGCAGCAGCTACACCATACTGTGGTGACAACACAATTAGATGTGGGGTTGAACTGGGCACAGACAGTGTTGCATCTTGGCATTTTAGTGTGCAGGTATGCACCTTTACTGCAGAATTCATATGGTATGGAGAGTGAGATGACTGTGAGGAAGTGAGTGATGTATAAATGTAAGGTGATAAGGGACTATGTGCACTGCAGATCAGTGTAACCTGGAAGCAAGGTGCATAGTTGAGGAGGAGGGAATAGAGGTGTGTATGGGGGAAACCTGTGCAAGGATGTGTGCAAAGTTGGTATTGGTGTCAGTTAGTCTTAGTAGGGTGATAAGAAATTAATATATGTCAGTAGTTCTACTGTTGGGGGTAGGGATTAATGAGAAGATATTATTGTTAGTATAAATCAATTAGAGTTTGAGATGTGTGGTGATGTTAGAGAGCTAGAAGTGTGTTCTGAGCAAATAGGTGTATCATATATTGGTATCAAGGGACCCATCTAGTGTACTGGTAAGGATAGGCCATGGGAGACTTAGTTCAGGTGTATCAGTTGGTACGTCAAGTGAATACCAACAATAGAATGAATTGTGAGTGTGGCAAATACAAATGTATGTGAGTAAAGGAAATCAAGAAACAGGAGCAGGAGTACCTGGGAGATTGTTGCTCTTGAGAAAATGCTTGTGTGCATTCTTGTTGTTGTTGTTGTACAGTTGGACTGAAGTGTAAACTTAGTGCACAGGCACATGCTGCAGTGGAAGTTTGGTGGTGTGCAGGTATAAGGTAAGAAGGGGTAGAAGACCAATGTGTGATGCAAGGTTAGGGGACTAAAACCTTAGCATTAGGTAATGCAGTGTCAAGGGTAATATCAAGGATGGATAATTGATACTTTGTGTCAGTTGCAGTGGCAAGGTGAGAGGTGAGTGATTAAGGTATTAATATCTTGGGTTAGTTTAGGTAGAGTAACGTTTAGGTAGGCAAGTACTAATAGCTAGGGTATTGGTCAAGGGGGTTAGGTTCTAGTATTAGAGTTAATGTAATATAAGTTTAGATACTAAGTTATTACCAAATTAGTTGTAGCTTATAATTACTAACTAGTATAGGTGGATACCTTAGTATTAATAACTATTATAGCTAAATACTTAGGGTATTGACTTAGAAAGCTAGGTATAACCTAGTATAGCTAAGATAAGCTAGTTTTAGCTAGTTAGAGACTAATTAACTTAGTGTAGACCTAGTTTGACCTAAAATGACCTAGAAAGCATATTTTGACTCATTTTAGTTCATTTATAACTTCTTTACACCCTTTGACTTGATATTTAATATATAGGGTTGTGTGACACAAGCTCGAATACCGAGTTATATTATTTTCTCAAGACCACATGAGAGTACATTCTCTGATGGTTTCCATTATTTGATAATTATTATATACACGTATTTAGAAATATTTTAATTAATTCCGACACGGTAGTTATACAGACCGATACTATATGGATCCTGTCAGGAGATGTTATCCCAATACCGTGTACATTCGGATAATCCTTCACATGTAATTTATCGTGTGCATCGGATATTCCTTGTGCTCGTATTCATTCGTGTTCTTTGTGTACTCATATTATATTCGTTTTCGTGACGTAAGATCAGATCCATGAGTATTGGTTGGGGGCGAAGGAAATGCTAGATAGATATGTGATCAAAACCTTAAGCATTTTATTGTATCATATAGACAACAACCAATTGTACACCTCACATATGATTGTGTTACTCCATAGACATCAGCCAATCTTAAATGATTGTGTTCCTTGTAGACAATAATCAATCTTAAATGATTGTGTTCTTTGTATATAACAGTCAATCATACTGATCATATGATTGTGTTATTGATCGTGATAGTAGATCTTGATAACCCAAGCTGATTACATATCTAACTAGTATTTCAAACACTTAGTATAGTAACAGTTTTTCTCTATATTCTAGTTTATTGCCTTTATTCTATTTTATTGTGATCAGTTTATACCATATTGTTCTAGATTATCTCTATTTCTACCATAGTATGATATTGTATATTGCTTCTCGTCTTGTATTATATTTTCTATTTTTGTTTATAGTTATTATCAATTAACTTAGAACTGCTATTGGGTTGTACTCGCACCTTCCTGACTGGATATATTTTTTCAGATGATTGACTAGAGATGATATGTCCCACTTACTACGGGCCACAGGATGGCGAGGCCGTAGAGCATGTTGAGTAGTATCACTAGTTGGAGAGGTTTAGATAGTTCATTATGAGATTGTATTTGACACTTAGCTAGACTTTATGGCATATATTATTATTTGAGACCTTGTGTTGATATTAGACTAATGTGTTGTGGCGAGACTTGGACTTGTGATGTATTGCGACTCTTTATTCTCTTCTTCTATTTTATATCGTGTCTTTTATCTCCCTTTAGTTTTTATTGTGATTGAGTTTTGATTATCACTATCATATATCATTGTCCTCCATTTGGAGTTGATATGGCATGACGGCTACCTTTAATATATGTTATGTGAGATATTTAGATAGTACGGTTGTCCTAGACAGTGTTCTACATCGTTGCTATGATGTAGGCTGGGCGTTGCTCACATACTCGTGCCCCTACACCGGGTTCGGGTGGTGACACTCGAGACTTCCTGAGCGCAAACTGTTCTATCGCACACTATCGAATCTAACTTAAGTGCACTACTCCATATCCTTAGACCCCATTTAAACACAACTTCCTACTCGTATTCCTCACTTCGTGTCGCATGTGTGTTGGGTCCATTTTATTGAATGACTCTATCACTCAATTCGAGCTCTGATTCGGTCCTTGCTGTGCCTTAGCGTGGAACATATATCGCTTAACGCAGGGCATGCTCTATTGTATACGAAGATCTTAGGTTAAGGTAACTTAAATAAATCGTTAAACTCATCCACATGAATCTAACATATTCACTTACACTAGCATTAGAGATCATCATATCGCTAGTCTGGATCATGCATATATTCAAAGCGTCCCCCAAATATATGCATGTCAACCAACTTAGCATTAGCGAAGTCTTTGCACTCGAGTTTAATATATCACTGAGTCTTAGATCATGCACACATTTAAGGCGTCCCTCAAACATATGCATTCAACCAAACTCAACGATAGTGAAGTTGGACAAGCTACTAGCAAAAATCTCAAGGGTTCTAGTTTACGAATCACAAGGATACCTACAACGGGGTCAACCAAAATCCATTTTGTTTCTAATCCAACCCAAAAATTAAGCATTACACAACCGTTAAGCATGTTCTTTTCGACCCATCGACTAGCGTACAAGTCCTACAGTCTATTTTGTTCGTGTCAAACACAGTGTACACTTATCGACCTAAGCCTAACTCTAAGTCTTGTTATCCTAGTTCTATGGCTTGCTCAAGGAATACTCTAAATTCGGTCACATAAGTTCTCTCCCTCGGCATAGGGGCATCTGCCTAACCGCTAGATCTGCTCACAAAGTCATAGGTACAGTTCACGTTTACGATTCTCATCGTGCAAATTCGTTGCACGATACTCAACCTAATTCCTAAGGTTAAACCATTGTTCTTTCGTACGGGATATTATACCCAAGTTTGTTTCACTCAAATTTCTAAAAATCGAGCACAGATCATCCTATCCACATTAATATCTTTATTGCACAGGATTCTAGTCTGTTTGGAAAAACCATTCCTAAGACACGTTCATTCAATTGAATCCATGATATATCCATGTCGCATGTCGAACCTAACAAGTCGTATAGTCTATCTCCTCCATCATGTTTGATAGAATCCATATATTCAACCTTTTCTAAGTTTAGACCACCAAGTCACGATTCAATTTCTAAATCTTTGATCTCAATCATAATTCTAAGTCGTCCAACCTGATTCACATATCCGTTCACGAAACCATCAAGCATAACTTACTTCACGTTATAGACTAACTCCTTCTGAAAATATTTTGATTCGCTTTTATTATGAAACTCGTCTTATCATGTCGAACCACAAGTTAAGACGATCCTTCAATTATCATGCTCCAATCTCCCACAAGTTCAATCATCCCCATTGGATGTGAAATTACTACGCCAACGCTCCTGCGGGAT
This sequence comes from Iris macrosiphon, assembly GCA_036927795.1. NCBI lineage: Eukaryota > Viridiplantae > Streptophyta > Magnoliopsida > Asparagales > Iridaceae > Iris > Iris macrosiphon. The sequence continues at coordinate 25,702,944 of JAYESA010000011.1, forward strand.
AATCGTCCTAATCCGGACGTGTCGCATGTGAGAGCATGGAGTTGCGCCAGCACAAGATAAGGACATTAAACGTTATGGTTATCTTCGAACAATCAAGATACCTTATCGTTCACTTTATTTTATCCAAGTTATACATTGATCCACCAAGTCATGTTCATCTTATAACCGTTCATGCCGTGATCATAATTCGTTAAGCCAAATCGTCAAACTTCAATGTTATCGTTAGATCAATCTGTAGTCTACTTCTGGCATTCCTCAAACAACCAACTAAGTTCAAATCCTCTATTCAAAGTCTATTCACTTTTGATACGTTCTATTTTATCGAGTTCATCTGAATAATCATCGGACATGTTTCCGTAAGTTCGAGCATCCCCGCTGGACGTGAAATTACCATTCCAGTGCTTCTGCGGGATAATTATTCTCATCTGGGCCTGATGTCGAGTATTATCTTTCAAACTAGATTCAAGATCGTTAGTCCAAATCAAGATTAAGTTCGTTATCGTCTATCTCAATCATTGAACCATAATTTTGCTAACTTGCATCAATCCATGCTATCTTCCAATTTATTGATATCATATCAAGTCTACCAAATTCGATATTCTACTAAATACAAATTTTGATGCGTGCTATCTTTCATAGAAGTCTCCCTCGCCCTGCTCGGTTGCTCCTTTGGAGAACTCAAATTCTGGCTCTCCTGGTGTCTGAAACAAAACTCTGCCTCCACAAAAATCGATATTAGCATGGTTCCTACTCAACTAATCTATCCCGAGTACTATATCGTAGCTCGAAAGTGGCATTACGAGTAGATACGCACTCAACTCTCGGCCTCCCAGAGAAATTCTCTGATCCTTGCCAACATTACTGACTAGGATAATGCCAATGGTTCAGTCTCAAGATGATGCTTTAAAGTAAAAGATACATATACAAAACTATGTGAAGCACTAGAATCAAATAAAGCATGAGCTAAAAAAGAATCAAGATAGATTGAACATGAAATAAAATCTCCAACTAGCTCCTCCTCCTCGACGGTCAAGGCGAAAGCTCGCCCCTGCTGCGTACCTCTCTGATGCTGCTGGTGTTGTACGAACCTTTGATCTTGTGTCAACAATGAAGGTCCTCTTTGGTCCCGTCGGTGGTCTCGTGGGTGCTCTCTATGCCTGGGTCCCGCCCTGAGCTGGACGAGATAGAGCCCTAGGACAATCCTTCAATTGGTTGTCTCCTGATCACAGAACAAATACTGGCCCAATCTTATCCTGCACACATCATATTCATGTCCCGGCTTCTTGCAGAATGGGCAAGGAGTAGCTGGCTGAGCTGGCCTCTGAATCTGGTATGCCTGCTGCACTCGCTCTAGCTGGTGTAGTAAACTGCTGCCTAAGTTGCTGGAAGTGTCTCTGATGCTGCTGCTAAAAATGAGGCTGCTTTGCTGGGCCCGCACTACTGCTGGCTTCTGAAGGATCCCTCATCCTCTTTGAGCTAACCTCCAAATCATCCTTCGCCAGCTGTGCCTATGCCAGAATCTCCTCAAATGTAGTGGTGCGATGTCTGCTAGTATAGAATTTGATCTCCCTGTTCAAACCCTTTTTGAACTTCCGGGCCTTCCTTCGGAGATGGTATCCCTACACAAAATGGCCAAATCTGTAATACTCTGCCGTATACTCGTCCACTGTCATGCTCTCCTGGATAAGGTATTAAAACAGGCTCTCTAGAGATGTCAGAGCCACATCCGGGAAAAAGTTTTCCTTAAAAAGCTCCTTAAAAGCTTTCTAAGTAAGTCCCGGCACTGAGATCCTGGGGTCCGTCCTGAACCAAGTTAATGCCATGTCAAACATCATGCTCCCTGCGGCCTCCACCTGCAACCTCACTGGAATCTGTGCTAGTCGCAGGTTCCTCTCTATGTATTTGATCCAGTCATCAGCATATATAATTCCCTTGATGCCTTTGAAGTCCTTATGCCCCATCCTATTAAAATCTATGATAGTCCCCAGCCTCGGCTGCTGCGGGGTAGACTGAGGAGTAGCCACCTGAGCCTGGACTAAGGTGACTCTTTCGATTGCAGCGAGTGCAAGCTGGTGGACATTCTCAATGCCCTACCTCATGACCTCTAACTGTCGCTGCTAGGCCTCCGTCTGGGCCAGCTGTGCCTCCATCATCTGCTGAAAGAATGCAAACACATGCGTCGAATCAACTGCTGATGGTGGAGGTAGAAGCTCCTCAGATACTGTCAATATTGTCATATTTACTGGAGGTGGAGCACCCCCAAAAGCTGCTGCAGTAACGCCCACCTGGACCGATAAAGCGGCCCTCTGAGCTGAAGCTGATGGAACAGTAGCTGGTACTTCCCTCCTCGGAGGCGGTGAAGTGACCAACCTCGCTGACACTGTACTTGAGCACTAGGATCGCATCTTCGGCGGCATCCTGAAGATAGATTTGAAACAAAGGAATCAATATCGAGTAAGATATGATATAATCAAAGAAGGACAGAATTATTCAAAGTAAAGCAAGCATTCAGATAGATAAGGATAGCAAAAGCAAATATTTGAAAGTGTTTCCTAGTTATGATTGAGTATACTTTCAGCCTATATCATATATCCTAAAGCAGGCTCATTGTAGTATCTCAGACTCAGAGTACTACCACGATATCACACTTTTTGAGATTCTGGACCTGCATAGGCCACCACTAAAAATGTGTCACGACCCACACCCGGAATAAGGGCATGAGTAGTAAATAACGCCCAGCCTACGCCACAGCATCGACGGTAGAACGCTGTTCAGATCAATATAACTAGCTACACATCTTACACGATATATAAAAGGGGTACATGTCTTGCTATCTCAACTCCAAAAGGAGGAACAATATGGTATATGATAATGGTAAACAATACTCAATCACAATATAAAACTAAAGGAGGATGAAAGCACGATATTAAATAAAAGAGGAAATAAGAGTCATAATACATCCACAAGTCCAAAACCATAAGTCTAGACATAACCACTCCCAAAATATTATATACATGCCATGAGTCTAGAAATGTAACTAATATAATATCCAAAAATATATAACTAGGTCTCATCGGTCACTGGCACTAGGTTCTCCTGATCTAGAGGAGTATCCTCTAATGGCTCACCATCCTGCAGCCTGTAATAAGTGGGACATAGCTCCTCTAGCCAATCATCTGAAAAATATATCCAATCAGGAAAGGAGCGAAGTATAAAACTCTGAAAGCAGTTCCAAATATATGGTAGAGCATATATGATAAATAATAATAAAATATATAAGGTAACTAGTAATAAAAAATGAAAATGAACTAGAGTAAACATGTAAAGTACTAGAATAAAAGAACAGGCAATATGGAATAACTGCAAGTAATGAAAATAGATAAACTAGCTAAAGTGCCATAGAGTACAAGTCCGTTATGTGATCGAGTTTGGTTGAACAAGAATAAAATATGGTAACTCGATTACATGTGTGGTATGTAATCGACATGTACACGAATACACTGGCTTAATCACATAACCAACTCCTACTCTTCCATCCCCAACCAATACTCATGGATCCAATCACGATATGTTACAAACACGAATATAAGCACACTGAACATGAGAAGTGTGTGAACACGAAGAACACGATAATCAATACCCGATACACACGATAAAAAATATGTGAAGGAGTACCCGCTGAACACGGTAGGGAATAACATCCCAGGAAAGGATCTATTTAGTATCAGTCCATATAGCCATTGTGTTAGAATCAAGTAAACAGTTCTAGAATAAATGATATTGTCATGACTCACACCCAGAATTTGGGCAAGAGCCGTGGGTACATCCAGCCTATGCCGCAGCATCGGTGGTAGAACGCTGTCTAGGTCTCAATACTACTTAATATAACTCACAAGATAACCTATCAATGATCTCAACTCCATAAGGAGGACAATGAATAATGCATTGATCAATAATTCATAATATACTCAATCACAATAACTATAGGAAGTAAATGGCACGATAAGATATAAAGATAAGGAAGTACTGACATAAATCAAGCATAACAACTCAAATACCAGTAATTTAGAGTCTAGCTAGTCCAACATAAATAGTCTCAACAATAATACAATCCAAGTCTTAAGTTTAGAACAAATAAATACATTGATAACTAAACCAAGGAACTGTCTAAATGACTGCAGGTGGTGTCTCCTCTAAGGAGAGTGACTCCTCTAGAATCTCTGGTATGTAGTCTCCCTCTACTCCTGGGCCATAGTTAGTAGGATAGAAGTCCTTAAGGTCCTCTGAAAAATGTTATCCAGTCAGGATTGGAGCGAAGCACAACACTAAACAGCAGTTTTATTTATATTGACAAAAACTATAATACAGTGTAAGAAAATATATGATGAAGAAATACTAGAAATAAAGAATACTGGAGAAACATATAATCAATAATAGTACTAACTAGCAATGAACAGATATATATGAATGCTATAAATGTGTGAACTAGAATAAAGTAATAAAATTTTTAGCTAAATGTTTGAAATATCAGTTTACTATGTGATCGGCTTGGGAATAGATCAAGCTTGTTATATATGATTGGCTATGATACATGTGAGGTTAGGCTAACCATCTGGTTAGCTATGATGCGAGCAATAGTCAGGCTAATCATATATAACAGGCTATGAGGCATGTAAATAGTCAGGCTACACCCAACGTGATATGTGGGGTGAGCTATGATTCATGTAAAGTGGGGTATGATCACATAATCTGCTAATATTTCCTCGTCCCCAGATAGCACGATAGATTTCAATCATGACTCCTCATGACAGGTATCTATAATGCTAACCCGTGTATCCACAGTGTCAGAATCAAGTATACTCTACAACTAGAATCATAGAAATAATCAACATAATAAAAACTGTCAGAGAATGTACTCGCCAGTGGTCCTGAGCAAAGAGTGAGGATCGATATCCAAACTGGAGTCACACAGACCTATATATATAGTACGTTGCATTAATACAAAGTTCAAAACTGAAAATGAGTTTAATTGATGCAATTCTAGGTCACAAGGCCATTTCTAAGTTAAACCGACTAATTCTAGGTCGTAAGAGTCAACACTAGGATACTGGGTCGATACGCTATGAAACTAAGCTATACTAATAAATCTAGGATACTTTAAGACACATAAAATAATGTATCCTAATATACGCAAGTTCAAATATGAAGATAGTAGTATATATATATATATATATATTAACAAGTTAATATACTATGTACTATAACCAATCGAAAAAATTAGGATACCTTGGCCTTGCACTAATGCGTATCCCGCTACCTACACACCCATCTTGATACTCAAGCCCAATACCTTGAGTATCAACTCATCAACTTGACTTTACCTTGGTATCTCAAGGTAATTCAAAACCCATGATATATATATATATATATATATATATATATATATATATATATATATATATATATATATATATATATATATATATATATATATATATATATATATATACATCCCCATATATCAAACTATATGTTGTCCTATACTATGTACTATAATATAGATATCCTTACAATACTTAGATACTAGCTATGATAGTTAACGACTAACATATACCTACTAGTACATAGTTACTTAGCTAACTAACATACTTAGATATATATACAATTAACTATATACTTAATTAATACATCAACTAAACTAACCATCTATACCTTTCAAGTACTGTGCACTGATGCACAACTGCATCCACTTGTACAGCCCGAGCATGCTGCTGCAGTGGCTCGAGGCTGCATCTCCTTGGGCTGAACTTTCACAGTGCACCTGTATTGCTGTACACTCTAAACTGCTATACATCTCAGTAGACTGCACACTACTAATACTCACATAAACCAAGCTGCTATGCTCACCTATATAGGAAGCACACAGGCAAAACTGAAAGAAATACACCATATAAAAACCAAACTGCTCATAAAACTCCATATCAACCCCACCTAGCTACCTCACTACACTTATGATACTGCCACATGCTAACTACCCCTTCACTGCACTTTTCCTTACCTAAACAACACCTGAGCTCATAAACGCTGAAATCAACTTATAGCAAAACCTGCAGTGCTAAGTGCAGGATCCTCCAAGTGTCTGCACCCAAGCATATTCCCTCTCATTCACACTTGCAAATCCTAACCTATGTACAGCTCCTAGGAAAAATAATAAGTCTGCACAGCAAGGCAAAGCCCAAAATGCAGACAGTAGTTGCAATATTAGATGTAACACCCAACTAGCTGTCTGCCACATGCATGTGTTTACTGAACACAGGTCCAACTAGTCTGCCCTAAAATACTGCTCTTACCCTTTACTACCTTGTTGTTCAACTCTCCCATAACTGCTACACTAATGTCAATGTTGCAAGGCTCTGTAACTCAGTAAGCTGCTGCTCATATAGTCCAATGCTTACTAATTCAGGGATTCCTCTGTGCTTCACCTCACTAATACACCAATGCAAACCGCATATACCCTCTCAATGACACAACTCCAATCCCCAAGTGCACAAACAAGCACATATGATACACAACCTTTGCTTGGCCTCGAGTTCAAACTGAACACAGTATTTTCCCTACACTTGAACTCCTGCAGTTGTTTTAACTGAATAACATACCCTCTACCACTCTACACCTTAACACACTGTGTGTATACTATCATCTAAGTTACTGATACACACATGTACTACCAATACTGCATACAAATTGCGGATTTTCTCACTGCACATCTTACCACTGCATACATGATCACCTACATATAACACATACCCCAACTACACTTATACACAATTCACTAGGTTTACTGACACTCTACTAACACACACACACCTCACTGAAAACTCGCTCGAGTGATACACTGAACACACAGCTCACTCATCTACTCACTGAAACTGATACACAGCCAGGATACTCAAAGCGAGGTTATAATCAAGAAACCTGGGTACTCAAACTGATACTGCATATAGAATGCAACATACCAAGAGTCAGACAATAATTCCCCACAAATCCAAGTGTGACTCAAAGGCCAAACAAAAGTTACTCAAAGCCAGTGATACTCCCTTACCTACAGGGGAACCAACATCCTCCTCGACTGATACGTTCAGCATTAGTGCACATCCCCAGTACACTGTACTGAACACAGTGAACCCGAGCCTCACTGCACTTTCACACACATATAACACACTCTAACTGAAATATCATTGCAACCTACTGCTGCATACTGTGCATACCACAGTGATACCCGATTCTCCCTCATACATTGGCACACAGTGAAGAACCCGACTGCATGTAACAACCCATAGATATCCATAGATATACATATATACAATAATATGTATATATACATATGCATTCATATTCATATATATATATATATATATATATATATATATATATATATATATATATATATATATCAAAATGCATAAGTACAGACCATATAAATAGATATTTCTTCCTATTAATCATTTTATCAAACACCTAGTGTACAAAATCAGGGGTACTCATGATACACCATGAATCCTCATGCATACACCCCAAATAACAATCAAAACATATACGTATACTCTATAGATATACATATATACATATATATATAATTAGGCTTACAAAATTTAAGAAAAAATGTATCATTGGATCACAAAACCCCCAAATACACCTATGACACCATGGAGAATCATCATGAAACCAAAAGAGTCTCATGCTCTCCCTAAAGAGTCATCCCTAAATCAATGGGTGGGTTCCTAATGGCCAAACAAAATATTAAAACAGGAATTAAATGAGGGTTTGCAGATTTTTACCTATTGGGAGATGGATTTCCAATGTAGCTTCTCCTTCTCCAAGTCTCCTTGTGCCCAAGCTTCTAGGTCTCTTTGAATTAGGGAAGAATGAGGGATTTGGGACTTAGAATCTGAAATTTGTTGAGGGAAGAAAGGTTTTCTTGGAGGTTATTTCTATGGTTTCTTCATGAAGGATGGGGCTTTGAGGGAGGCTCCCTCTAGTGATTTATAAGCCCGGCCATATAGTTAGGGTTAGAGTTTCTAATATATAATGTCTCTCTTGCCCTCAATGGCTTGTCATGAAGAACTATTTAGTTAAGGGTTTAGAAATTCATATGAGGGATTTAACTAGATGCTAATTAATTGAATAGGAATTTGTCTAGTGGATTTTTAGGTCTAGTCCACTAACCCATGTTATCAATGAACACGTAGAACACGTCATGTACCCCCTCTAGTGCAGGCGACAAGTCTAGTCTATAGTCCACTGCACCGACCCTCACAAGAATACCGAAGGGTCCGATGTACCGTGGACTAAGCTTCCTGCCTCCACCAAAGCGAATTGTGTCCCATGTCAGAGAAATCCGTAAGAATACTAGATCGCCAATCTAGAATAAACAGTCTTAACACGTAATCTAAAATAAAACAATCATAAGCCAAATAACAAAACCTATACCTCAAACTCCAGGGGTCTACGGTGGCTATCGACCCAATGCCGTTTTATGTCCTGCGCCACTCGAAGTCTGTCTCTGATGAGTTTCACCTTTTTTGCTGCATCCATGACCATTTCTGGTCCTAACAAAGCTCTCTCTCCGATATCATCCCAAGATAACGGTGTGCAACACCTCCGTCCATATAGAGCCTCGAATGGTGATATCTCAATGCTGGCCTGGTAGCTGTTGTTGTAAGCAAACTCTACCAGGTAAAGATGATCCTTCCAAGAACCTCCGAGATCTAGAACACAAGTACGTAGCATATCCTCGAGAGTCTGAATAGTCCTTTCAGACTGCCCGTCTGTCTGTGGGTGATATGCAGTACTGAACTTGAGCTGAGTGCCCAAGCTAGCCTGTAAACTCAAACATAAGTGGGAAGTAAAATGACTATTCCGATCCGAAACGATGCTCACAGGAACCCCATATAATTTGACAATCTGCCACATGTATATCTCTGCTAGCTTCTCCGTCGACGTACCTACTTTGAAAGGTAAGAAGTGGGCTAATTTGGTCAACCTATCCACGATGACCCAAATCGCGTTCTTTTCTCTTGGAGAACGCGGAAGCCCTGAAACGAAGCATGCTACCTCACGCTTCATACCATACCACCATACGTGCTCCCTCAGGTCTCGATACATCTTCTTGGCACCTGGATGCATCGAGTATTGAGATCAATGTGCCTCCTGCAAGACCTCCTCGCACAGATCCCCGCTCGGCACACATATTCTAGTGCCGTGCCGTAAAGACCCATCATTAGCAATAGTGAAGTCTTCTGATAATCCTGTCAAAACCTGTACCCTGATACTCTTCAGAGCCTCGTCCTCATACTGCGTAGGTCTGATTCTATCCATCAGCTCGGACTGTATCTGTAATCCCCACAACTGAATCTCAATACCTAGAACTAGCACCTCAATTCTCAAGCTCTCCAGATCTGCTAATAAATGTCTATCTGTCGTCAAGTACATAGCCATCAGATACCTGCTCAAGGCATCGACGACTACGTTGGTCTTTCCTAGATGGTACTATAATGAAATGTTAAAGTCTTTCATCAACTCCAACTACCTCCGTTACCTCATGTTCAGCTCCTTCTGTGTAAACATGTACTTCAAGCTCTTGTGGTATGTGAAGATCTCCACACGCTCTCCATACATATAGTGTTTCTATAGCTTTAGATCAAAGATAATCGCTGCCAACTACAAATCGTAGGTGGGGAGTTCTTTTTATGAGGACATAATTGCTTGGAAGAATAGGCAATCACCTTCCCGTGCTGCTGAAGAATGCAACCCAAATCCTTCCCTGAAGCATCACTATAGATAGTGAATCCACCTGTCCCTGATAGCAACGTCAATACTGGAGTTATCGTCAATCTCTTCTTCAGCTCATCAAATACGGCCTGACAATCCTCTGTCCAGACGAAATCCATATTTTTTTTGTTCAGCCTAGTCATTGGCTCTGCAATCCTGGAGAAGTCTTGTACAAACCTCCTGTAGTAACCTGCTAGCCCGAGAAAACTCTGATCTCAGCTACTGAATTAGGAGTAGCCCACGACTCCACTGCCTCAATCTTCTTTGGGTTAACTGAGATTTTGTCATCCGTTACCACATGCCCAAGGAATTCAACCTTGTCAAGGAAGAACTCATACTTTGAAATCTTTTCGTAGAGCTCCTCCTTTCTGAGAGTCTCCAAGACCATCCTCAAGTGCTCTTCATGCTCCTTTGGGGTCTTTGAATACACAAGAATACCGTTGATAAACACCACCATGAACTTGTCAAGGTACTGGTGGAATATCTTGTTCATCAAGTCATGAATACTGCCGGTGCAATGGTTAAACAAAACAGCATTACCATAAACTCAAACTGGCCATATCTAGTCTGAAAAGCTATCTTCGTAATATCTTCTCTCTTCACCTTCACCTGATGATAGCCTGACCTTAAGTCTATCTTTGAAAATATCTTTGCTCCACTCAACTGATCGAAGAGATCATCTATCATCGGTAGCGGATATTTGTTTTTGATAGTGAGGTTGTTCATAGCTCTATAATCGATACACATGTGTACCGTGCCATCCTTCTTCGGTACGAACAATACCGGAGCTCCCCATAGTGATAAACTGGATTTGATGAAGCCCTTGTCCTGCAACTCCTCAACTTGATTCTGCAGTTCTGCCAGCTCGTTGTTGTTGACTCTATAGACATGTTGTAAAATAGGCTTTGCTCCTAGTACCAAGTCTATAAAGAACTTAATATCTCTGTCTGGCGGTAAACCTGGTAACTCCTCTGGAAAGACATCCAGGAACTCTGCTATCAGAGGATGTGGCAACTCCTCTTCTTCCATACTGGCTCCGTAAAAAGTGCCCCTACTCTGCTCCGTTGCTCCTTTGGCGACCTCAAACTCTGACTCTCCTGGCGGTCAAAATATCACTCTGCCTCCACGATAATCTATAGTAGCATGGTGCCTACTTAACCAGTCCATTCCGAGTATAATATCGTATCCCAAAAATGGCATGACGAGTAAGCACACGCTCAACTCTCGGCCTCCCAATGATACTCTCCGGTCCTTACAATAATCACTGAGTAGGATAATGCCTCCACCAGTCATGATCTTGCAAGTCCTATCTAATGGTTCTGCCTCTAAACAATGCTTAAGAGTATATAATACAGGCACAAAATTATAGGAAGTGCTAGAATCGAATAATACAAGTGCTGGAAGAGAATTAAGAAGAACTGAACCTGAAATCACGTCTCCGGCTGGCTCGGCCTCATCGATCGTCATGGCATATGCTCGTCCCTAGGGTGCACCTCTCTGCTACTGCTGCTGAGCAAACCTCTGCTGCTGTGGCAAAATTAGAGGTCCCCTCTGTTGGCCTCCTGGTACAGTAGGTACTCTGGCTGGTCCCCTCTGAATGGATGCTCCACCCTGACTTGGACGAGTCTGAATAGATGGATAGTCCCTAAACTGATGTGCTGATGATCCACAGGAGAAGCATATACCCAGCCTCTTCCTGTATATGTCCCTCGTGTGTCCTGCCTTCTCGCAGTAAGCACACTGGACAGCGGGCTGAGTCTGCCTCTGAAGTTGCTGCTGCTGGGGGTATCCTCGAGCTGGTGCCTAGTACTGCTGATGCTGATGCTGATGATGATACAACCTATGTTGTTGCTGCAAGTGGGAACGCTTGGCCGGTCTCGCACTACCACTCGCTCCTCCAGAAGTGTCGCATCCTCTCTTGGGCCTGAGGTCCAAGTCATCCTCAGCAATATTGGCATCCACCAGAATGCCCTCGAAGGTAGCAGTACGACGTCCAGAAGTGTAAGACTTGATCTCTCTCGTCAGCCCCTTCCTAAACTTTTGGGCTCTGTCTCCTGGGTTCAGAATCATCGATGGCACAAAATGACTCAAACGGTAAAACTCTGCGGCATACTCGTCGACCGACATGCTTCCTTGGACCAAGTCATGGAACTGACTCTCCAAGGCTCCCAGGGCCACGCCGGGGAAGAAATTCTTCTTGAAAAGCTCCTTAAAATCCTCCCAAGTAAGTCCTCCAACAGTGAGTCTCAGCTCTGTACGATACCATGTCAGCGCGATGTCAAATATCTGACTGTCGGCGGCCTCGATCTGTAGAATCTCTGGAATCTGCGCCAAGCGCAAGTTCCTCTCTATATCCTCTAGCCAGTCGTCAGCGTAGAGTATCCCCTCGATGCCCTTGAACTCCCAAGGCATCATCCTTTTGAAGTCTACTATAATACTTTGCCTCTGGTGCTTCTGGCCAGGATACTACTGGTGATGTGCAACTCTGTCCACAGCCTAGAGAGCCACCTGATGAGCATTCTCCATGCTCTCTCTCATCAGCTCTGTCTGTGCCTAGTACGCCTCTGCCTGCACCCTCTGAGCCTCATCCTGGACTCGCTGAGCCTTTGCCGATGTCCTTTGGGCATCTACCATGCCCTGGATCAGCGCAAATATCTGTGCCTCGTCAACGGGCATACCTCCGGGAAACGGAGTCGGTGGTGAAGGAAGGTGCTCCGTCACAGCCGATAAAACCCTTTGGACGGGTGGGGGATAAGGACCCCCAAAAATTACAGATACTCCCACATAAACAGGAGAGGTAGAAGAAACTCCAGATGTCTGTCCGTCAGGTCAAGAGGTAGCAAACCTCTTTGAAGCTGTGGGTCCCAATCTCAAAGACCTAGTCTTCGGTGGCATCCTGAAGACAGACCGAAAAGAATCAATTAAGGCAACAGATACGATATCATCAAGGAAGGACAGTAAAATTTTAAAGGAAACAATTATTCATAATAATATTTATAATATTAGAAATTTTCTAGTTGTGATTGAGCATACTCTCATCCTAAATCCTATTTCCTAAAGCAGGCTCGTAGCAATACTCTAAGTGAGAACTACTACGACTTCGCTCTAATTGTGAATCTAGACTTGCATGGGCCACCACTAAAATGTGTCATGACCCGTACCCAAAATTTGGGGATGAGCCGTGGGTACGTCCAGCCTACGCCGCAGCATCGGCGGTAGAACGTTGTATAGGTCTCAATACTACTAAAATTATCTCACAAGATAACCTTCAATGATCCCAACTCCATAAGGAGGACAATGAATAATGCATTGATCAACAATTCATAATATACTCAATCACAATAACTATAGGAAGTAAATGGCACGATAAGATATAACGATAAGGAAGTACTGACATAAGTCAAGCACAACAATTTAAATTCTAACTAGCCCAACATAAATAGTCTCAACAATAATACAATCCAAGTCTTAAGTTTAGACAAATAAATTCATTGATAACTAGACCAAGGAACTGTCTAAATGACTGCAGGTGGTGTCTCCTCTAAGGAGAGTGACTCCTTAGAATCTCCGGTATGTAGTCTCCCTCTACTCCTAAGCCATAGTGAGTAGGACAGTAGTCCTCAAGATCCTCTGAAAAATGTTATCCAGTCAGGATTGGAGCGAAGCACAATACTAAACAGCAGTTTCATTTATATTGACAAAAACTATAATACAGTGCAAGAAAATACATGATGAAGAAATAATGAAAAAAAGAATACTGGAGAAATATGTAATCAACAATAGTACTAACTAGCAATGAACAGATATATGTGAATGCTAGAAATGAGTGAACTAGAATAAAGTAATGAAAATTCTAGCTAAGTGTTTGAAATATCAGTTTACTATGTGATCGACTTGGGACTAGATCAGGCTTGTTATATATGATTGGCTATCATACATGTGAGGTCAGACTAACCATCTAGTTAGTTATGATGCGAGCAATAGTCAGGCAAATTATATATAACAGGCTATGAGGCATGTAAATGGTCAGGCTACACCCAACGTGATATGTGGGATGAGCTATGATTCATGTAAAGTGGGGTATGATCACATAATCTGCTAATATTTCCCCGTCCCCAGCTAGCATGATAGATTTCAATCATGACTCCTCATGACAGGTATCTATGATGCTAACCGGTGTATCCACAGTGTCAGAATCAAGTATACTCTACAACTAGAATCATAAAAATAATCAACATAATAAAAACTGTCAGAAAATATACTAGCATGTGGTCCTGAGCAAAGAGTGAGGATCAATGTCCAAACTGGAGTCACACAGACCTATATATATGGTACATTGCATCAATACAAAGTTCAGAAATAAAAATGAGTTTAATTGATGCAATTCTAGGTCACAAGGTCATTTCTAATTTAAACCGACTAATTCTAGTCGTAAGAGTCAACACTAGGATACTAGGTCGATATGTTATGAAACTAAGCTATACTAAGAAATCTAGGATACTTTAAGATACACAAAATATCGTATCCTAAGATACGCAAGTTCAAATATGAAGATAGTAGTATATATATATTAACAATTCAATATACTGTATACTATAACCAATCGATGAAATTAGGATACCTTGGCCTTGCACCAATGCGTATCCCACTACCTACACACCCATCTTGATACTCAAGCCCAATACCTTGAGTATCAACTCATTAACTTGGCTTTACCTTGGTATCTCGAGGTAATTCAAAACCCATGATTATAGTTTTTATATATATATATATATATATATATATATATATATATATATATATATATATATATATATACATCCCCGTATATCAAACTATATGTTGTCCTATACTAAGTACTATAATATAGATATCCTTACAATACTTAGATACTAGCTATGATAGTTAACTACTAACATATACCTACTAGTACATAGTTACTTAGCTAACTAACATACTCAGATATATATATAGTTAACTATATACTTAATTAATACCTCAACTAAACTGACCATCTATACCTTGCAGCTACTGTGAACTGATGCACAACTACATCCACTTGTGCAGCCTGAGCATGCTGCTGCAGTGGCTCGAGGCTGCATCTCCTCGAGATGAACTTGCACAGTACACCTGTATTGCTGCACACTCTAAACTGCTATGCATCTCAATAGACTGCACACTACTGATACTCACATAAACCAAGCTGCTGTGCTCACCTATAGAGGCAGCACAAAGGCAAAACTGAAAGAAATACACCACATAATAACCAAACTGCTCATACAACTCCATATCAACCCCACCTAGCTAGATCATTACACTTATGATACTGCCACATGCTAGCTACCCCTTCACTGCACTTTCCCTTACCTGAACTGCACCCGAGCTCATAAACGCTAAAATTAACTTACAACAAAACCTGCAGTGCTAAGTGCAGGATCCTCCAAGTGTCTGCACTCAAGCAGATTCCCTCTCCTTCACACTTGCAAATCCTAACCTATGTATAGCTCCCAGGAAAAACTCCAAGTCTGCACAGCAAGGCAAAGCCCAAACTGCAGACAACAGTTGCAATATTATATGCAATACCCAACTAGCTGTCTGCCATATGCCTGTGTTCACTGAACACAGGTCCAACTAGTCTGCCCCAAAATACTGCTATTACCATTCACTACCTTGTTGTCCAACTCTCCCACAACTGCTACACTAATCTCAATGTTGCAAGGCTCTGTAACTCAGTAAGCTGCTGCTCATCAAGTCCAATGCTTACTAATTCAGGGGTTCCTCTGTGCGTCACCTCACTAATACACCAATGCAACCCACATATACCCTTTCAATGACATAACTCCAATCCCCAAGTGCACAAACAAGTACATATGATACACAATCCTTGCTTAGCCTCGAGTTCAAACTGAACACAGTATTTCCCCCACTCTTGAACTCCTGCAGTTGTTTTAACAGAATAACATAACCTCCACCACTCTATACCTTAACACACTATGTGTATACTATCATCCAACTTACTTATACACACATGTACTACCAATACTGCATATAAATTGCGTGTTTTGTCACTGCACATCTCACCACTGTATACATGATCACCTATACATAACACATACCCCAACTACACTGATACACAGTTCACTAGGCTCACTGACACTCTACTAACACACACAAACCTCACTGAAACCTAGCTCGAGTGATACACTGAACACACAACTCACTCATCTACTCACTGAAACTGATACACAGCCAGGATACTCAAAGAGAGGTTAATACTCAAGAAACCTGGGTACTCAAACTGATACTGCATATAGAATGCAACATACCAAGAGTCGGACAACAATTCCCCACAAATCCAAGTGTGACTCAAAGGCCAAACAAAAGTTAATCAAAGCCAGTGATACTCCCTTACCTACAGGGGAACCAACATCCTCCTCGACTGATACGTTCAGCATCAATGCACATCCCCAGTGCACTGTACTGAACATAGTGAACCAGAGCCTCACTGCACTGTCACACACATATAACACACTCTAACTGAAATATTAGTACAACCTACTGCTGTACATTATGCACACCACAGTGATACCCGATTCCCCCTCATATATTGGCACACAGTGAAGAACCCGACTGCATGTAACAACCCATAGATATGCATATATATACAATAATACGTATATGTATATATATACACATTCATATATATATATATATATATATATATATATATATATATATATATATATATATATATATATATATCAAAATGCATAAGTATAGACCATATAAATAGATATTTCTTCCTATTAATCATTTTATCAAATACCTAGTGTGCAAAATCAGGGGTACTCATGATACACCATGAATCCTCATGCATACACTCTAAATAACAATCAAAACATATA
The DNA here is from genome assembly GCA_036927795.1 of Iris macrosiphon. Taxonomy (NCBI): domain Eukaryota; kingdom Viridiplantae; phylum Streptophyta; class Magnoliopsida; order Asparagales; family Iridaceae; genus Iris; species Iris macrosiphon. The sequence continues at coordinate 25,719,680 of JAYESA010000011.1, forward strand.
CGTATACTCTATAGATATACAGATATACATATATATATATTTAGGCTTACAAAATTTAGGAGAAAATGCATCATTGGATCATAAAACCCCCAAATACACCTATGACACCATGGAGAATCATCATGAAACCAAAAGAGTCTTATCCACTCCCTAAAAAGTCATCCCTAAATCAATGGGTGGGTTCCTAATGGCCAAACAAAAGATTAAAACATGAATTAAATGAGAATTTCCAGATTTTTACCTATTGAGAGATGAATTTCCAATGTAGCTTTTTCTTCTCCAAGTCTCCTTGTGCCCAAGCTTCTAGGTCTCTTTGAATGATGGAAGAATGAGGGATTTGGGGCTTAGAATCTGAAATTTGTGGAGGGAAGAAAGGTTTTCTTGGAGGCTATTTCTAGGGTTTCTTTATGAAGGATGGGGCTTTGAGGGAGGCTCCCTCTAGTGCTTTATAGGGCCGGCCAAAGGGTTAGGGTCAGGGTTTCTAACGTATAATATCTCTCTTGCCCTCAATGGCTTGTCATGAAGAACTATTTAGTTAAGGGGTTTAGAAATTCATGTGAGGGATTTAACTAGATGCTAATTAATTGAATAGGGATTTGTCTAGTAGATTTTTAGGTTTAGTCCACTAACCCATGTTATCAATGAACACAATATAATATGTATCACATATCATGCAATTATTAACACAATAAATATAAATAGGATAAATGACCAAAGAGCCCCTACTCTGAAAATGCGGTAGTGATAGATATATACACTATCATAAAATAAAAACTAACAGAGAGATGTACTCGCCTCTGGTCCTGAGCAAAGGATGTCTCTCGATGCCCAAGCTGGTGTCACATAATCCTATTTGGGAAACATTATGTTAAATAATGTAATAAGGTAGTAAATATGCTAACATTCACCAAATATAATTTTCTAGGTCCATACTAGGTCTCATCTAGGTTTCTAGGTCATAACCTTGGGATATAAGCTATACTAGCTATATTACTAATTATCTATATGTATATAACTCATGTAAATATTAGTAACTATATATTGATTAGTATCAAAATATGTAGTACTAATAAATATATAATTAACTACTAATAACACTAACAATTACTAACTAATACCTTAGTATATTAGTCTAATCACAACATTAATCTCTTATCTAATTTACCTTAACTTAACTAATATTCTAACTGACTCAACTCAACTAGTAACTACAAATCAGCTCTCATCCATCTTGCTGATGTTGTCTTTTGACTGACAATAAATGCCAATCCCCTCAAGTCCAGGTCTGTACACTAACACAATGCATGCATTAACTTCTCAACTTTATATCAGTATATTCTATATCAGGTCGGCACACTAACACTAATGCCTGAGTTTCCCCAACATAAACTCTCTTTCCCTTAACACATATACCTTACCCCATGACCCAGTTACTGCTACTGAGGATTGCTGCAATGCAATTGCCTGAAACTCCCTCACTACTTACAACTATATAGTATAGACATACCACAGATGGACAATACTGCTACCATTTTGAATTCAATAACTGAACACACCACTAATACTCTCCCTAGTATCAGATCCTCCCACTTAATGCTGAAACTAACTGATACTACAGATGACACTAATTAACATCTAACATAGATATAACTGAAACTAACATCTACCTACTAATACTAACATAACTTGTCAACTAATCACCTACAAGCATCACACATCTACTCGAGAGCAGTTTCCCAAAACTCCAACCTGATGCACCAAATTAATATCAAGTACCTACAGCAGCAACACATCACTGCAAATGTAAAGAACTACACTGTAGTGCCTTAACTCGAGCTCCCCAATCAACATGACTGCTCCTAAAGTATCATTCGCTTGATCCTCAAAGTATCAGTCCTGATACTCTCTAACATGCTCTGCATTAAGTATACTTAAATACCCCCAAAGTACAGTTACATCCCAATGCTCAAGTAATCATGCCACTTCAAGGCTAACACCCAAATCTGAACCTTTGGCACACCTTGCATCACTCGAGCAAAAATACTAAACATAGTGCACACAGTCACACACACTGCCAATTAACTACTGAAATATGCACATTTTCGAACACAATAACACCACTTCAAACAAAGCTACTGATACTGCCACCTCTTCTCCTCTGCACCTAAACAGTGTACAACCTCATACTCACTGATGCAGTTCACTCCAATATTCAAACTAACAACTGAGCATAGACACACTCATATACCAATGATTAAGACACACACACTTACACACACAAACCACTGAAATACTGATACACACAAAATACTGAACTACTCACTGTCACAGTTCTAATCAATCACCTTACCTCACATTCACACAAATATATATATATATATATATATATATATATATATATATATATATATATATATATATATATATATATATATATATACACTATAAATTATTAGATCAAATACTTGATAGGCTATATGTATATAATACACTGTGATACCTATTCAATTGGAGTGCCAAAAACCTAATTCTCCACAAATAACCATTTTTACATGTATATTACACATAATAATAGCTATTAGAACTAATTACAACATCTATTGAAGAGAAATCATACAAAATACCCAAAATGGACTTCGTATCACTCTGTATCATAAAATACCATGATACGGCCTACACGTATCCATTTGTGGAAACGTATCTAGTCCCACAACCCCGATCTAAGTCTAATTAGACTAAATTAGTCTTATGACACACACTTGATATGTCAATCTCATAATTCTCCCAAAATACACATAAAAATCTATATATAAGACATAATACACAACCAATTAGCCTAGAACTTGTTTCTATAGGAAGCCCTATGCCATTGGGGTGTTTCTAAGAGTCAAATGCATAATTTAGAAGATAGAATAAAGAGGAATTCAGAATTTACCAATTGGGAGATGGATTTCCAATAAAAAGTACAATGGACATGATCCGGACACGATCTCTCCAACAAAGCTCCTTCTTCTTGTGCTCCTTGCTACTCCAAGCTCTAAAGCTCCTTGAGAGATAAAAATGAGGAAGAATACAAATAAATTGGTAGTGAATTGATAGAGGAATGAGAGAATTTGGGATCTATGAATTTGGGGATCTAAAATGAATGCAAATGAAGATGAGAGAGACAGAGGAGAGCCTCTTTATTTGGCCGGCCCCCTTTTTCCCTCTTTAAGCTACTAATAATGTCTAATTATCCCTCCACTAGTATCATGTAGGTTCTAATTAGGAAAGGGTAAATTAGAAATATTTTTAAGTAATACAAATTAACTCTAATTCTCCTAATTAATTAGTAGGAATGAGTCTATTGGGCTTGGTCCATATTGGGCTCACAAGTTGTCATGATAATTCTAATTAGTTTCACAAGTGTTAAGTCTAACTAATAGGCTAGCCCACTAACTATAAATAAATAACACCAATCATAATTTAATTAAATAGCATTATAATAATTATTAATTACTAGAAATAATATATATTTAAAATGACCAAAATACCCTCATTTGGAAAAGTGGGGGTGGCACTCTCTCTCTCTCTCTCTCTCTCTCTCTCTCTCTCTCAAACATATAAAGGTGTGCAAAGCGGCTTACAACTTGGGATGATACATAGGCGATGTTCCAACATTATGTCATGTATATGTGCTTCAGCTCCAGACGTAACACTCTAAGGCTCCAGAGTGAACGCCACGTCTTAGCGCATACGAGGGGATACTCCACACCGAACGAGGTTCTCCCGCAACATGCAAAGCAATCTGGTGGGTTATTAGTACATGAATGCACTGGTGGAGAGGCTTCTCGCCCACTCAACAAATCCAAACACATTATATTAGTTTTGTGCACTATCTACTAAGTTATCTTTCTACTCTTGTGTTAGGATCAGATTCATGGTAATAATGTAAAGCCTAACTCATGTGGCAGTCCATCATGCGATATATAAGAGAAAATACAATAAAACTTACCAACTTACCTTTCGTCCTTCCATGTCCAAACCATAAAATCGAGTTAACCAGCATATGATATATATAATAAAATCTACGGAATCGCATAAACAAATACAGGTATCGCGAGCGAGTTTCGGACTCAAATGAATGATATACTCTTTTTACTCAGGTTTCTGATACTCAGATTATTCAAGTGTATTATATTCAGATTACACATATATTTTTAGATTACTTGTTTAATGCATTGACTTGCACGTGGATTGCCATAACCGAGCCAACTTAATCTATATGAAGGTCACTGGCATAGCCATACAAGATAATTTATAGTTAAGGTAGACAATAATCCCTGCAGTCGCGAGTAGCTAGCTCCGCTACAAGTCCCAAACTTATCCGTGCTAGGCCATTAGCATGACTAAACTGACGTTCCGCCTAGGATGGGATTGGCCCAGGTGCCCCGGTGCACCGTCCGCAGGAACCATACACCTTCTACACAAGTTGTCCATGACCATGCATGTTCTCTTGATCATTGCTCTTGTCCTGGTAACATGGCGATGTTTGTAGCATATGTAGTCCATTACGCGCTACACGCCATCCCTTCTTACCCGCTCTAGGCTATTAGCACGGCTATCTTTACTTGTTTAAATCTTATACCTTCTTATTCATAAGCGGTGATGGTGGTACCGTGGCACGAGCCCGCTATGAGCCATCCCGAGTGATTCTTGTTCTTAGTTACTTATCAGTACAATTCAGTTCATTTAATTGATAATTTCATTGCTTTCTTATATCTTCTTCCAATATTTTATCATGCATTCCCCGGTACGAAAAACCGCCTTGGTGACCTTATGGTCCCAAAGCCTTCCATGTTTTCCATTGCTTGGCTCGAAATAACTATTTTGATAGTCATCCTGCTCTGTATTGTGCTCCAGGCCGTGGCACGAATCTACGAGATAAGCATGGGACATATACAAGTTAAATACTATACTTGATCATATAAAAGTCTATCGAAAGATAAGCAGTACGAATAGCACGAGCGTGAAGGTGTCATTGAATTGCGGCATAATCTTTAAGACGGGAAGTGTAACCATGTGAAGCAGTGTACTACAAAAAGTATATAATGATCTACTTGAAGCATTAGCGAAGTCTACCTATACGAAGCTAAAGTAGCACACGAGGGTCTAACTATAAGCCAAGTTTTATTTCCATTTTCTAACACAAGCAATACAAGATGAGATTATTCTCTTATCTAGGTGTGTTGTATTCTTATTAGCATACAATGGATGATTTTTCTAGCGACTAGCATCTATCATCCGTATTTTTTAAGTGTACAGGCTAAGCAAAGACAGTTTTATCGTAGCCACCCACCTTAGCGATGAGTTGCCTTGGCCGAGCGAGAATCCGAGCGCGTCTTTAAAAGTCTAAGTTTGAACTCCTAAAGGGCCAAGTCTGAATTCCTTTTTATTAAGTAAGTCTTCTTGCCGAGCAAGGCGGGTTGGGTCATCGCGAAGGGTACACATGAGTATCAATGTTGGTGCCAAGGTAAATTTTAGCAAGGTATTAACTGGTATACCTTACTATGACTTAGAAAAACCTATAGTACCGAGGTAATGACCTAGTTATGGACTCTAACCATAACATTGACCTAGAAATGACCCAAGTACCTAACATAGAACTAATTATACTTCTTTATTGTTCTATATCACTCATTAATATTGATATTCCATATTTAGGACTCTTGGACTCCAGTTTGAACATTGTTTACTTTTTATTGCTCAGGACCACAGGCGAGTACATTCTCTGACAGTTTTCATTATTTTGATCATTACTATGATTCTAGTTGTAGTGTATACTTGATTTCGACACAGCGGATATACGGGCTAGTATCATAGATACCTGTCATGAGGAGTCATGATTTAAATCCATCGTACTAGCTAGGGACAGAAAAATATTAGCAAGATTATGTGATCATACCCCACTTTACATGCATCATATCTCACCCCACATATCACGTAGGGTGTAGCTTGATCATTTATATGCCTCATAACCTCTTATATATAATTAGCCTGACTTTTGCTCGCATCATAGCTAACCAGATGGTTAGCCTGACCTCACATGTACCATAGCCAATCATATATAACAAGCATAATCTAGTCCCAAGCCAATCACATAGCAAACTGATATTTTACAACACTTAGCTAGAATTCCTATTCTTTTATTTCAGTACATTCATTTCTAGCATTCACATACATCTGTTCATTTCTAGTCAGTTCTATATGCTGATTACATGTCTCTCCAGTATTTTTTACTTTCTAGTATTTCTTTCATCATGTATTTTCTTATACTGTTTTATAGTTTTTGTTAATATAATTAAAATTGTTGTTAGTGTTTGTGCTTCGCTCCAATCCTGACTGGATAATATTTTTCAGAGGATCTTGAGGATTTTTGTCCTACCCATTATGGTCCAGGAGTAGATGGAGATTACATCCCGGAGATTCTAAATGAGCCACTCTCCTTAGAGAGACACCACCCACAGTTGTTTAGGCAGCACTTAGCCTAGTTTATTTATGTATTGGATTATTCTAACTTTGAGACTTTTGTTGTATTATGTTGAGACTTATTTATGCTGAGATAGCTAGACTCTAGACGTTTGTTATTTGAGTTGTATTCTAGACTTATGTTAGAACTTCTTTATATCTTTTATATTTTATCGTGCCATTTACCTTCTTATAGTTATTGTGATTGAGTACCTTATGAATTGATGATCATATGCATATTCATTGTCCTCCTTATGGTGTTGAGATCATTGACAAGTTATTTTGTGTGTTGTGTTAGTCTTGTTGAGACCTAGACAATGTTCTACCGAAAATACTACGACGTAGGCTGGACGTACCCACTGCTCATGCCCAATTTTTGGATGCGGGTCGTGACACATGGCCATGCAAAACCAGTGGGGTTAGACCCTAAATAACTAGTACCACAAAGAAAGCATGAAATGGAGAAACAAAACCCAAGGAGAACATATATAATAAATGCAAGGTTCGGTGTCATAACTTAGGTCCATGGCCTATCCTAGCGCAAAGGTCCAACCCTACAACTAAACAAGGACAAGGGTTGAACCATCACACTATGATAGTCCATTTCCCTAGGCTACTAACCAAAAAATACAATCACAACCAAGTCCATTTTCTCTATATCGGCCAATTATTTGTACGACTTAATATTTTTGTGGAGTTTGAGGTTATCTAAAAAATAATGCATAATAGGAATCCTCATATCAGGCCAATACCGAACATGAGCTAACCGAACCAATAGATAAATAAAATATGCACTTGCAAGATGCATCAGTCCCCTGTATAGCCACTGTGCTAAAAATACGGTATTAACGGTTTCAGTGTTCCTATAGTGAAACAGTAGTTCGGCATAATAATATGTCATATACTGCACAACTAAGGCAGATGATATACAGTATCTGTGGTGGCCAGCCCATAGTGTACTTAGAATGAATCTCTGTGGAAAGGTTCGTTGGCATGATCTCAGGATACCGTTTTCTCCAATGTTACTACCACTTTTAGTTACCTAATTAGCTCTATGTTGTGTTTAAAATCTTAATACGTGGTCACATAAGAATTTCTCTTAAGATATCGTATAAAATACGGGCACGCTAGATACAAATCCATGGAAGTCAAATATGGATTCATCCGAGCATGTATGCAACATTCAGTCAATCAATATTCTAGCCACGCTTTAGTAGTTGACTCGCTTATTATGCCCATACTGGGGAAATAATATATATTTATAATATCATACGTTCAGGAATTTGGAGGCATTCTCGATTCACCACCCAAATATAATCACTTAACACGTGACACGATGTGTCGTACCTCGATGCACATTAAATCATAGACAATTATCAGGCAATAGTGGTATCAGCACGGATATAGTATTTGAGTCCAATTTCCAATTATACATTGGGTCACGAAAGAATAAGAAAATATTCAATCAAATAAGTAAGGCGCGCATGGGTCTCTAGGCCGCATAGGAAGTCCAGGCCGCATATGACTCTAGGCCGCATATGAAGTCAGGGCCGCATAAAGTATTTGGCCGCATATGAAGTCAGACCGCATGCTCAGGGTTAAAGTCTACTCCTTGGGACAAGTGTTGAAGTGACGGACAATAAATAAAGTATCAGTGATGTGACAATAAAGTGATTGAAGTGACAAGCCATAAAGTGTGTCAAGAAGAAAAGACAAAATCATAGAAAGATGTGCCAAGATTTCAGAGTCATGCATTCAAGAGAAAATGGTTGCATGCTCTGCTTGCCGAATAGAGTTCGATGTCGCATGGAGGTCTCCAGGACTTAGCGAATTTTCCATTCGTTCAGCGAGTAAAAATACAAGGTATTCAATGACACTTGTGTAAATAAGTAGTTATGCATCCAATAAGATGGACACATGATGTCAGTATGTAACAAGAGTTCAGGCCGCATAACCCTTTCGGGCCACATAGCACAACCGCATAGCTCACTGGCCGTATGTGAACTTTGTATTCTCCAAACAACAGGTTCGGCCATAACAAAAAAAATTCCAAAAACTAAAATCTTGTTTTGTCCATAAAATCCTTATTTTAAGTCCAAATCTGGTGAACCAAAAGTCAAAATGCTCTAAATTGAAAGCTCTATCATGCAGCAAAAATTGGTTTTCTAAAATACATGTTTAATAGATCAAAACCAAAAAAACTCATAAAATCTAATAAAATCCTAAGTTAGAAATATAGATCTACACTAATCCATCCATCAAAACAGAAACTTCAAGTACTAAAAGTGCTTAGAAATACATAGTAAACATAATGGAACAATAATATAGAGGTTTCTCCATTTTTCATGTAAGATATACTTGTCTATGGAAATGGGGAGAGAAAAACACAAGAGAGCGGAAGAAATAAAGAAGTAAAGAGAGAGAGAGAAAATGTTGGGTTATATATGGTAGGGCTGAGGGTTGAACCAAGGATTCTCATGACTTGAACCAACCCATAAAATAAACCATGAATAAGGTTAAACCAAAGAATGGGTCTAGTCTCCATGCACATGTAACCATGCTAAATAAAAATATATTCCAAATACGTATATCGAGAAAGGGGAGTGACACCATACGCCCCTGAACCAGAATACGAGAGAGCGGGACAGACAAAGCTAGCTACGTACACCAGAATACTCTATACTCCGAGATACGGTCATGGTTGTCTAGACATATGAGAGTTTACTCTACAATCCAACAGTCATTTCTGGATTAAGAATCATAGGTGTCTCAATCTCAAACAAGCAACAAGTTACAAGATGTATGATCATCAAACATATAATAGTAAGGCATCCCAAACTATATATACACCGATGATCATGAAGCTAGTTACAAAATTAAGAACTAGTAAGAGTAACGTATTACATGATCAGCTCTAGCTATAATCTAGAACATGCTTTACATGTAGGCCCGCAGGCTAGAATGCCAAGTCCTAAAATATGAGCTAAATACGTACTCAGTGGCTAAATGTCTCAAATGAATAATTATACAAGATCAAGTGGGTGATGAAAGAGAAACCCACTAATGGTCCCGGGTGCTCCTGGTGTTCACCATCTTAAGGCAGAAAGTATGAGAGATCCTGCGGCCCTGCTCCGATATCTGGCCATACAAAACCAGTAGGGTCAGACCCCAAAATAGCAAGCACCACAAGGGAGCCAATCTTAGGAACTAAAAACCAGCATACAGACAAACCAATAAGAAATAGCGAAAAGAACAATTAAATAAGTGCAGCGGATAAAATAACAGTTATACAGTTCTGGAGTATTTAAACAATGATATTTGAAATCAGTACTCAGGTTACAATTTTTGGATCAGTTGTTAAATAAAACAGAACGGGACTAGACTAGACTGAAAATCAAGAAATCATGGCCAATCATGCCATACGGCTTGCTATTATTAGCTAACTAGGGTTATTCTGGTCCTAGTTACTAGCATATGCTGTTTGAAAAATTATATACAGCCACATGCCTTGCAGTCTATCCGGATCATCTAGATGTACGAAATACATAATATATTTAACTTGTATAGATATTTTATTTGTAATACAACACTCGACGGTGTGCTGGAAGTGTGTCCCTTACGACAGAGAGCTCCAAATCTACTAGTATCGCTAGGATGTTGGGATTGCATGTAGCCAGAAAATTTCTCTAAATGATTCTAGTTATCAATCTAGTTTATTAGTCAGGACAATTTATTCAAATTTTTTGACCGTGGTGCTCAGGAATTTGCCTTATACATGATGCAAGACTGGGCAATATCTTGACAAACATAATCAACATCAACCACGAGAACAAAAAGACATACAATACAAGTTCTACTCATGTCCTTGATCCGGACAATACAAGAATTCTCGAGTCAGGAGTGCGCTACATCGAGCCACTATCAGGATTATCAGTATAGTATTAGGATTATTAGTACAATATCAGGATTATCAGTTCCATATCAAGATTCAGGAGTTTATTTATAATGTACAATTACTAGATTATGTCAGAAAATTAAGGTCAATATCAAGAATATCATATTCAGAAAATAACCAGGATTAACTAAAATAACGGGATAAAAGAGGACCACAGAATCATCAAGAGTTAAGCATATAAAAGAGAATACTAGCATACAGGTGCATAAATCATCAACTCAGGGTTGGCGCATAAAATTAGGCAAGAAAATAACATCCGCGCACAATAGGCCAAAACCACTATTGGCGCACAAATGGCCCAAAATACCATTGGAGCACAATTACTAGTCTAGGCAGTTTTGGCGCACTTTGATACCAAAAGTGCTTTGAGCAAAAGATGGCGCACAATTGATACTAAAATGCACTCTAGAACCCTGGCACACAATGATAGAAGTGCGCAAGCCAGGAGCTTAGCGCACTTCTTCAAGTATGCCCAAAAAGGAGTCCAAACTGAATTCTTGGCGCACAAAGAGCGTGGAAAGGTCTACTAAAAGACAAAATGCAATTCTCAATACATGGAACAACACTCGAGACAACCCTGCAGTCGAGAACATAATTTTCGAGAATGGTCAGAAGTCATTGCTTAATCATTAAGTAATTACGAAGGGCTACAAAGTGCGCCATCTCTGGAGAATGCCACATAGTGCGCTAACACAGCAAAGTGCGTCATTCTCCAGAAGCAACAAAGTGCACCGGTAAGGAAAGTTTTACCAAAGTGCGTCAACTCTGCAATATTTGTAAAGTGCGTCAACTTGGCTATTTAAGCAGTGGCGTACATTCTTGATGACTTGTAGACCCATTCTAAAGTGTGCCAAGTGGGATTGGCGTACTTTTGAAGGAATTGCCATAGTACAAACGCACGTAGGAATAGAGAAGTACGTCCAGTGTACTCAATATATCTTGACGTACTTTCTAAGGAATTTATAAAACACACACAAGTGCGCTCACTAAAACTTTGCTTTATGCGCCAAGGGTTCCCTGCGTACTTTTTGTATGCATTCTCAGGCCAACTTTGCATTCTTCGACTTGCTGTTATCGGGATCCATAAGCAATCCAATTCAAGAAAAATAAAATTATCAATGAGACAAGTTATAAGTGTTACCCAAAAAATAAAATCGATCAAATAATTAAAATAAGTTATACTAAGAATCAAAGCAAGATCCATGATTGTTCCTTCGGTTGGCAAGATGTACTTACCTACGGTCAAGTTCTAGCCTAATACTACAATGGTCACCCACGGCCAAGGCCAAGCTCGGCTGCTCTCGGTGAAGGTTGAAGAAGTGAAGAAGGAAAGAGAAATGAAAGGAAAAGAAAAGTGAAGAAAAGAGAAATAATTTGCTTAAATAGGCAAATGTTTGATTTTAGGCTATTGGATCATAATCCATGTCCCTCTCCCGGGTTCATCACAGCCATGCACATAAAAACCAGGGGACCAACGGTCTAAAGCATGCAACTAAGAAAAAATCTTTACAAAAATAACCTAGACAATACATGAATGGCATAAAGCATAAAGTAAGTAATTAAACATAAAGTAAGCTATACATGTATTATATGCATATATCGAATACGTATACTAGAATAGTGAGACAAGTCACACACACACACACACACACACACACACACACACACACACACACACACACACACACACACATATATATATATAAGAGAAGGGGCAAATGACGTTTAGCCTAGTAATTAAGACCGATGCATATTACCTAGGAGGTTGCGGGTTCGAGCCTCCTAGGCGCCATTTAATTTCCCTTTGGGAGAATTAAATGGTAAGTTGGTGATGGGTGCAGTGCAGGTGCAGTTCAAGTGTAGTGCAGGTGCAGGTACGGGGCTACGGGCCGAGATATGGTGGGCCTTCGGGCCAGGATGTGGTGGGCCTTTTGGCCAGGAGTCTGTAACACAACTACATATTCCAAAAAAAGGAGATGGGGTCAAATGATACATACAATTTGACATCTAAAAAATACATAATCTCAGCCGCACGTTAATAGAAATCAATGGTTCAAATTTGCCTAACGTGGCCACAAACTATAATTAAAACTTTGTTATTTTATTATTGTGTCACCTATTAATGTGTCTAATTAATGGGTTGTAAATCACTCGTGGCTAGCCCAGTATTTGTGCTAGTCCAGTTAGAATTTTTTATTTTACTAAGACTAGTCCAAATTTTACTAGGGCTGCCCACCCTCTCCACCTCTCCTCCTTCTCCTCCCCCACCCCCACCCCTCCGATCTCTCCTCATCCCTCCTTCCGCGATTCTCCACATCTCCACGTCGTCGACCTCGCCATCGACAAAACCGCCACAGCCGATCCACTCGACGATCGTTCCTTCTCATACGCCTCATTCTCCTCCTCTTCCTCCTTCTCCTCCTCCTCCACTGCCACCACCACCACCGTCACCAGCAGCAGCAGCCCCCTTGAAGAAGCGAGCAGTAACAGCTTCTTCTCTATCCGACGCTTTCGTCAGCACCAATATCTTGACCGCTCTCTCCACCTCCCTTGACCCCTCCACTACCTCCTGCTCCTCCTCCGCCGCCTTCGACTCCTCCACCTCCTTCTCCTCCACTCCCTCCGCCACTCTGGCCCCCTCGACCGCCCCTTCCTCGATGCTCTTGCCGCAGCCTCCTTCTCCTCCACTACCAGAATATCACATATTAACAACGCCTAAAAATGTCGCTAATAGGTAAACTAACGTCGCTAAAATAATTTAGCGACGTAATTAGCAATATTTTTACGGTATCGCGTATTTTATGGTTACGGACAACAAAAATGTCGCTAGTCGTCGCTGTAGCAATGTATATTTACGATGACATGTGTTGCAGAATATACGACGAATAGCGACATGTCATCGTTAAATGGCGATATACTATTTGGTCGCAAAATGTCGCTACATTAGCGACATTATGAGCGATGTTTTGCTACAACAATGCTGACATGGTAAGTTTTGCCATGTCAACATGTTAGCGACGTACTAGCGACGTCCTTGGTATTAGGTAGTGACGTTCCAATAATTTTTAGTAACGTAAATGTATGTCACAAAATGTTATAACATGTCGCTAAATTAAAAAAATTAAAAAATAGAATGCAGTTTGTAAAATATTTTCCAACAAAACTCTACCTGTAGTTATTAAATCACAGTTTATATAAATAGACACGAAGCAACCCTCCGTTAAATTTTCTGGGTTCATCGACCCCTTTGGTGGAATACTCAACACCGATAAATTTTGGTGTACAGTTAATATGAATAATAAACTAAACTTATATAGAAAGAAATATATAAATTTATGTTACACTAAATATGTCCCAAGAAGTAGATAAATAAATTTAAAATAAGTGTCACATGCGTCTCAGAATGCAATAAAAAGTATGAAATAAATACATCAAAGACCCAAGAATGGGCCAATACACACAAACACACTAAAATCTGTCCAAACAATGACTACTACTGATAAGGAGGAGCACCACCGCGCATCTGGGATAGAAGGAACTCATACTGCTTCTGTGAAAGCATCACCAATGTCGATGGAGGTGGTAGTGATGGAGGCAGTGTCGATGCCGGCGGACCAGAAGGACATATCTGCTCCAATGCTAGCAGTCGAGAATTGTATGAATCCATGGCAGATACCACCCTCGAAGTATTCTCTGCCACCGACTAGCTCAATAAATCTTGTGTCGCATGGATCCTCGCAAGTGAGTCGCTCATGGCAGAATGCGACCCCTCCAGCTCCGTATGTTTGTGCTTTATAGACGCGACCAGAGTTTCCAAGCTGTGCTCTTTCGTCTAGTCCATAATTCTGAGCTCCATAAGGTTGTGCTTTGTCGTATGGCTCAGAGTCCTGAGCTCCATAAGGCTATGCTCGAGCGAATCAAAATGTGCGGTGATCGTCGTATCGTCCGTCTATGGCACAGACTGTGGCCACTCCATAATCCTCCGTAGCAACTCATCACGCAGGTCAGCAATCTGATGGTCAACGCTCTCCTGGGCTCGTGCCGATGCTTATGAAGGCAGCAAGGAATGTATACTAACAGAGGGAGCCCTGGATGACTACGTCGCAACATAGGCGCCGTAAGATCCTGTACCATAGTACATACCCCTATGAAGACCACCAAAGGTAGTCATCCAAAGCTCATCTGCTGATGGAACTGTAGAGGACCACGAGAAAGTACCAGCCCCTCCCTTTGCAAGAGCACTAGCAGTCGTCCGCTCACGTAGTTTAAGATACTCATCTTAGAAAAGTGGTTGCTAACGTCTAAGTTGCTTATTACTAAATATATAGATATCTATTTGCATATTTCCTAAGTTATATTAAAACTAACACAGGGTAGTAAAACGTACATAGGTCTGCGTGGCCTTCTCATCGATAAGCTTTCTGCCCTTCCGATGAGTGTCTAAGAAGACTGTCACCATGTTGGCATCCTCACCCCTCTGTACATGTTAAAAATTATATTATTTGTTATTAAAATTAAATATCTTATCCTTCTTGCATTAAAATAATATATATTCAATATAACACATACCAGACGACAAAAATATTCTGTCATGGGAATTGAGCCACCACACTACTTTTCTACCTTCGACCTAGCCTCATTTGCCTTCTCCGACCGTTTCTTGTACTTGGTTTCATAGAATCTCTCCTTCATCGCAGTCCACTTCTCAGACTTGATCCAACCGTGGATCGGTTCTCCATCGCGATCACGGACCTTCTGGTTGTTGATTGCGTCACGGATCAGCTTGTCGTCTTTGTAGTACAGCATGCACCCGTTGTGACATGCATCAATGTTCTCGTATCACATCCAGAGCGATCTCACCATCCTCTTAGACCGGTAGAAGTCTTTAGGTAACTTAGCACCCGTCGGTAAGATCTCTATAATCAACTTCATTAGTCGGTAGTAGCTTTCTTGCGACATGTTAAAATCGGACTTGATGCTCAACAGTCTTGTAACAACCTCCAACGGTAAATGATCCTCACAACCAGGATATAATGGAGTTCTTGCATTCTCCAGTAACTCCATAAACTTTGCAGCATCGGTATTTGGTGCCTCCTCAGCTGCATCATGATTGTCCGGATCGAAACTAGGCCCGACAGCGTCGAAAACCAAGTTCATGTACCCGTCGTCGTAATCAGCATGGTCGTGGACACCAATATACTGCTTCACATAAGGATCCATCTTTGATGCTAAAGACACAAGTTTTCTATGTGAGGTCCACTGATAGTAATTCAGCATGAAACCCCTCGAGTATAAATGATATGTCACATCCACTTCTGAGTGATATTTTAAGTTATGATATCTCACACATGGACATTTAATTTTGGTTTCATCCATGTACTGAGGGGACGCCTTGGCAAATTACAGGAACTGTTCCACCCCCTGTATAAATTTATTTCGCACATCGATATGTCATCAGGATGATTGTTGTACATCCACGAACGATGATGAAGGTAGCAATTCAGATCCATTTTTAGATATTTTTGAAAAGATGAATAGACATCGTTCAAGTATATTATCCAAATGGATGCAAAGATGGATACACATGTTCATCAAAGTAACAAATCCTATTGATGCATAAGTTTTTGAGTTGTGATGCATGATTATCCATATCATGGTTCATGAGTATCTATTTTGTAATTAGTGACTATCTAAAAACTAGTAGACATATGAATACTTGACTTCGGAGTGTCGAATATACACATAGGTCTTGATAACACTCTAGATATTTGTGTATCATGTGGATATCACATGCCATGGTACACAATCTCACATTGATACTCTCTTGTATCTTGACACTAAGATACAGTTTCAAATATCCATGCCACTAACGATACTTGACACTTGTATCTTGGTACCAACATACACTCTAGTCCACTCAGTCTTGGCACTCAACACATATTTATACCTGCTTCTATAACTGTATATTTCTATACCTTTATATATGTATCTATCTATATAGATTATTAATCCTCACTAGCTCACTCATCCCTCACTCAAACATATACACATACACACCTCTCACTTGGACACTCTCATACACTTTACACACACACACACACACACACACACACACACACACACAAGGAATACGTGGACTCTCGTACACTTAAAAATACACACAAGGTACTACCCATACCGAAACACAATATCTTGACTAGAACACATACCCAAATTTATATTAAACAACCTATATCATAATCCAGAGTCGCTAAATTAGTCACTGATTTGAATCATTTTGGTAGTGCTGACCCTCTGACCGAGGAGGGGGTCGTCGGGGTTGAGGGAAGCCGAGGGGGGTCGTCGGGGCCAAGGGGGACGTTGTGTCCTTGGTTACGCGATATATATACCAATGTCATGCCACAACCACCCGAACACGAACTCTTGTGTCAATGATAGGTTTGACACTGCTCTAACCCAACTTGGATACGAGTTCTAGAAGAAGCCAATACCGTGTCGTATCTCGACTTTGAAGAGTCATTCTCGTATCCGTGAATACGACTCTCCTTGAGTCAAGATCTGCATCGTATTATACACGATACCGATACCCAAAGCTGCGTCTAATTAACTCAGATGGAGTTAGGGTCAGTGTCGTGTAAGTAATATTTCATGCCAGTGTATGTGTCTGTATCGTATCCCATGTCGTATCTATGTTTGTGTCTGTGTCGTGTCTATATCAAATAGCTACGTTAGAGTTTACCTGATCTTGGGGGTTGACCGAGGAAGGGGATGGCCTAGAGGAGGAGGAGCCCGGAGAGGAAGAGCCCGGAGAGGAGGAGGAGGGGGGATCGTCGGCAGTGGAGCCCGGAGAGGAGGAGGAGGAGGAGCTCGGTGGAGGCCCAGAGAGAAGGAGGATGAGCTCGGTGGAGGCTGGGAGAGAAGGGGGATCGTCGGCAGTGGATCCCGGAGAGGAGGAAAAAGAGGAGTTCGATGGAGCACGGTCGGAGGGGGTCGTCGGCGGGTTGGAGGGAAAGAAAAAACTTTCGGAAAATTTCGAGTGAGAATGGAGGTGAAAAAAAATCCGACCGCTATATTGAAAATAAATTAGCGACTTCTTAGACGTCGCTAAACGTCACCATTAAAAAAATTTACGACTATTTGTTACATTTATAATTGTCTCTAATTAAAAATATAACAACGTCGGTAAAGACGTCGCCAAACGTCGCTAAATCAAAAACTTTAGCGACGTTTAGCAATCTTAAAAAAAATATAACGACTATTCTTTCAAAAAACCAAGTATAGTCGCTTTTCGTCGCAAACAACGACGTATAGCGACATTTATTTGTTGTGTCGCTAAATTCTTTAAAATTAGCGACGTTAACAGACGACGTCGCTAAAAATGTCGATATTTCATCATATTTTGGTAGTGCTCTTCCTCCTCGTCCCTCCTCCTCCTCCTCCTCCTCTCGCCTCGCGCAGACACCCCCTCCCCCTCAAGACTGTCAAAATTTTGACAGTTCTACCAATTCGAAGGACTGTCAAAATTTTTATAGTCCTAAAAAATTAACATATTTTTTTTGTATTGTCAAAATTTTGAGAGTCTTTTCTATTGTTAGGACTGTCAAAATTTTGACAGTCCTAAAAAAAATCAATTGGGACGTGGGCAGCACGGTAAGTAATTTTTGGGAGTGGTAAACTTGTAATTATTCAAAAAAAAAAATTAGGTTGCCCTGAGTGTATTTTTAGTACCTTTATCAAGAGCCAAAATTTATTGATTAGAAGAATACACTAACTATGGTTTTTTTTTTTTTAATTTCTGACATAACATCCAGGACCCGACGTAACGCTCGGGGCCCGACGTAAAGCTCGAAACTTTTTACACACTGTATTGCATGTCTTTGGGCCCACTGTCCCTTAACTCCCACAATTTTATAAATGAAAGGAATAATACGCCCCCATGGCTCGATCCACTGATCTTTTGCCACCCAGCCATGGTCTTATACCTCTCCTCGATAACCACAAGAGCCACTCCAGCTCGATCACTAACTATGTGTCTCATTATTGCATTTCAATATTTTTTAATATGACAAAAAAACTATGGCACATAAATTATGCTAGCAAGGGTTAACTAATATGACACATAAATTATAGACTTTTTTAGTCAATACTTAACTAATATGACACAAAAATTATGGACTTTATTACTCTAAGGGTTGCACAAAAATTATGGCACCAAAATTATGGCACAACTTTTAGATTAGTACAATTTTTTAATTATACATTAGTATAAATATATTGTCCTTCTTGAATTAGTATAACTTGGAACATCCGCACCGGCCTTAACATAAACTTTTCACAACTTAAATATCAAAATAATTCAACCATCGACATACGAATATAATATTTTCATTTAAAATAACTAGGCTACACTAAATCACTCATCCAACACAAAATTTTCTCCCAAAATCTCAATTATTCAACAAGAAAATATTATTTATTTGGACGAAGCAGTTGGGTGCTGACGAAATGTTCAAAGGAAGCCTGCACGCAAAAACACCCGACTCTTTTAGTTTCTTGTGCCACACAAAACAACTGAACAAAGCAAGATGAAAAAGTGTTAGGCCCCGGGCCCACCTAAGGGGCCCACTTCGGGGCCCACAGAGCTACGGATTCTTCCGATTCTTTCAAGCAGCCGCGCTCAGACTATGCCACGTGTTCAAGACCTCTGCTTCTTCTCTATAAAACCATTCCCCACCCCCTCCTCCATCCTTCCCTTCACCCTAACCCTAACCCTAGATTTTCCTTCATTGATCAGTCGCCATTGATGGAGAAGCCATACTCTTCCTCCTCCTTCGAGCCGATCTACTCCTCCTCCTCCTCCCGCAGCCGGAACTACCAGCAGCAGCACCACCTCTTCTCCGACGAAGATGCCGTCCCCCACCACTTCCTCGACTCCTGCTTCCTCTGCAAGAAGCCCCTCGGCGGCCGCGACATCTTCATGTACAGGTACATTCACCGACTCGATCCGTCGCTCGCGCGCGGGGACACTTCTAAAACCCACACGCCGTGTCCGTGTCGTGTCGGACACGACACGGACGCTCCGGTGACACAGAGATCCGTCGGATCTTGATTTGTATCTAGGGGTGAGTATTATTCGGTTTTGGACGAAAATCGAATACGGTACGGGTTCGGTTTCGAAAAAAAAAAAAAAAAAAATTATTCTATTGCGGTTTTCTTTTTCGGTTGAATAAAATTTATGCGTAAATATTTTAATTTTATGTATATTTTGTGATTAAAAATATGTATATTTTACAAATAAGAATTTTATGCATATGTTTTGAAGTTTATTTTTTGACAACTTTAAAATACAACAAATATATGTATAAAATTATAACTTTTAATATAATTTAATTATAATCTTAATTTTGGATCCGGTTCAGTAAATAATAGCAATAGACCAATCGAATAGTTTATCGGGTTCGGGTTTGATTTTATTTGGTTTTGAATATTTCACTTCGGTTGAAATCGAATAAATCAAAATAGTTACGTAAAAATCTTTTTTTTTTTTTTTTTTTTTTTTGCAGGGGCAATATTCCTTTCTGCAGCGAGGAGTGCCGGCAGGAGCAGATCGAGATCGACGAGTCCCTCGAGAAGAAGTCGTCTTCGAAGAAGAGCGGCGGCACGAAGTCCTCCTCGGCGAAGTCGGAGAAAATCAACGTCCGGTCCGCCACCGGGGTCTCCGCCGGCGTGGTCACCGGTTAGGCGAAGCCGCCGGGGAGGGGGTGGAATGGGTATGGAGAGAGTAGGGACTTTTTTGGTAAATTTTATATAACTAGGGGGACGGGGGAGGGGATTTATTGTAAATTTTTGTAGTCCGTGATCTGTACTCTGCTGGAATAATTTCTCCGGCTATGGTTACACGTAAATATACCAAATATGGATGGAAAATAAAAAAGAAATATTTCTATTGCTGTGGGTTCTTCTGCAATGTTGATTTGGTGGTTTTTTTTTTTCAGGAAATAGTAATGTGATCTGCTGCTATATGACTGACCGACTTACTAACTAATTTTAGAAACTGAAGAGAACAGCGAACTTTGAAGTTTTTGGTTTGGTTTGTTGCTTTTTCTTCGCAACTCTAATTTCAGCTCTCCCCATGTTGGTGGTGTACTATGGATTGGACAGGTAATGGTGGTTTAGAATGATAATTTTGATGATTCTTGTGATGTTTTTATGGGAGTTAAGTAGATTATGGATTTCATAAATATTTTAAAATAAATGTTTGGGTTCTAAAGATATCTAATCTAGAATATTTGTATTGATCATAAATAATTTAAAATTAATTAAACTTAGGGTTCCATAAATATTCTTATGATTCTCGGGATTGTGATTCAATGTATTTGTTGACAGATTTTGGATGATCCAAAGTCTAAGTTGAAAATCTAAATTCTAAGCTAAAAATATTCAGGACCCAATTCGATTGTTTTTTGGAACCCAAATTATAAATAACCTTTTTTTTTTTATGTTGTAAAATTTAAGATTATTTACACTAACTATTCCTAAGTTTTGAACTTATTACACAGGGTGTTCTTACTTTTAAACTAATTACACTGACCACCCCTTCCTTTTTAAAAAAAAAAAAAAAACTAAAATTATGGGTAGTTAGTGTTATAACTTTTCATTTTTATCTTAAAGTAGGGGCATCCAGTGTAATAAATATAAAACATAGGGATGATTAGTGTAAATTAGTTTAAAAATAGGAGTACGACGTATAATAAATCTAAAACTTAAGACTAGTTATTGTAAATAATCCTAAAATTCAATTTGATATTAGAATACGATGCGTACGACTCCTCCCTTAATTTTGTCAAATCCAATTGGAGTTAGCAATATCTAGAGTGAGCATTTGGTAAAATGTTATGCCCAATAAATTGTCAACGACTCCTCCCTTAATTTTGTCAAATCCAATTGGAGTTAGCAATATCTAGAGTGAGCTTTTTGGTAAAATGTTATGCCCAATAAATTGTCAATTTGTCGAGGGGCAGCTCTGTTCTAGGGCAAGCTGGACGATGGTCATCAATATAGATATATCTAGAATAAATCAAATGTGTAATATGAGCCACATTTAACACAAGAGTTTTGGTGTAGTGGTTATCATGTTAGACTAACACATTAGAGATTCTTGGTTTAAATCTGGACAACAACAATTTATTTTATTTTAGTTCATGGTGTGTATCGGGCCGGTCCAGGGCCAATGTTGACTAGATTTGACCGGTCCTACCCGGGACAAATTTAAGGCCAAATATTACAGGTACAAAAATTTTAAGGCCAAACAAATATGATCATCTTTGAATAACTACCATATATGCTAATAATTTCCGTATCAACTATTATTAATTTTATTGCATATATTGTGTTGTCCATAAATACAATAGAACACTATGACATGATATTAATACTTTTATATTTACTATATTACAGTAAACTTACTATTTGTGTGAATGATCTTGATCTTAATTGACTACACAACGAATTTAAAATAATTATATTGATAGTAGCTAAATATTTAGTTAACTCTTATGGTTTGAATGACTACTAAGTAATTATCATATTATTTTGAATAACTATAATATATGCATCTAATAGTTTCCATATTAGCTATAATTAACTTTATATAATTACTTTTCAGATGAAATACTTATTGTAATTAGATATTGCATATGGTTGGTTGTCAATAAATATATATACTAAAAATACAATGACATGATAATATTTCTATATTAGCTGTGTTAGAGTAAATTTAGTATTTGTGTGAATGATATAGCTGACTACATATGAGATTTGAAATAATTACATTGATTATAGTTAAATATTTAATTAATTCTTTTGCTTTGAATGGCTATCAATTAATTGTCATAATATTTTGAATAACTATCATATATGCTAGTAGTTTCCATATTTGCTATCATTAATTGTATGCAATTACTTTGTATATGAATTTTTTATTATAATTAGATATTGCACATAGTTGATTGTCTATAAGTATACTAAAAATACAATGATATTTAATACTTTCATATTAACTATATTAGAGTAATTTTAGTATTTGTGTTATTTGTGTGAATGGCCTAATTGGCTACAAATAGAATTTAAAATAATTACATTTATTGTAGTTAAATATTTAATTAACTCTTATATTTTGAATAACTAATAATTAATTGTCATACACTTTTGAATAAATAGTGGTTTCCAAGTAGTTTCCTGTTAGCTATATATCTTTAATTTTATGTAATTACTTTTCATATAGATATCTCATTGTAATTAAATACTGTATATAGTGTGTTGTTTATAAATACTAGTAAATTCATGTGCGTTGAACGTAAAAATTTGCATTACACGTATCAAAAAAATCTACGATATTATTAAAAATTAGATAAATATAAATTATTTTCGAATATTTTAAATATGATTTGAATATATATTAATTATTATTTGATATATTTTTTTGAATTTTGGATATGTGTTTAGTTAGATAGTAACTTGTAGTTAGTTTAAATATAATTTAAATTTTGAATATATTTTAAATTTTATTTTATCTTAAGTTTTTCCTCATTTACGTAAGAAAAAAAAATTAATTTAAAAAATAATAATAATCGAAGATATACATACGGTTTATACGGCTCATTTTTGAGTTGTTTCTAAGCCATATTAATATATTGACATTATAATACTTTCATGTTAACAATATTAGAGTAATTTTAGAGTATATGATAATATTTTTGAGAAAAAAAAGTGAGTGGTAAACTAGAAAGAAATTTCTTTTTCTTAAAGAAAAGAAAAGAAAAATATTATGAATATCATATGAATCGAACACATAATCATACAAAATTGAAGTTAAATTAACTACCATTACACTAGAAACACAACTAGTTAATTATATATATATATATATATATATATATATATATATATATATATATATATATATATATTAGACCTGACCTAGATTCGGACGTGACTGGTTTTCGGACTGGTTGGGCCGGATCGGAGGGACGAATCTGGTTCGGCCCGCATTTTGGGTCGGATCTGATCGTGCCTACGGGCTGCCCATTTGTAATCTAGTCTGAATTCGAATTTTATGTGAGTCGGATCGGTCTGTTGATCAGATCCTTCCTGTGTTTTGGACCATAATTTTAGTTACTTTATATATATATATATATATATATATATATATATATATATATATATTACATTATATATGGAAGTTGATTTCGGGAGTTCATCTCGGATCCCTGTGACCTCAGGGCCGGCCATGATCTCATCGTGCATTCCTCTCTATTTAACGTGGACAGAATGCAATATAGAATTGCACAGGAAATGAATTATGTAGGAGAAATTGACTGTAGGGAATGTGAATCTGAATTATACAGTAAGAGATGTGGAGTGATACTAGGTTAACGAATGGATGGTGCGACCGACCATTACCTAGTGGAGACGTAGATTATTAATACATGGGTTCTTAATCTTATTGGACATTGTTAGTAAGTCGCTCTTCCACCACTCAGGCTGATGGTAAGTCGCTCTTCCATCACTCAGGCTGATGATGTTGCCCACCCATCTTGATGTAAGCTTTAGGGTCAACTTTAGGGTCAGCTTGAATTGAAGAAGAAAAAAAAAAAAAAAAAGCAGACTTAAATGAGAGCGTTAAAAGAAGAAAATGTGAGTCAATATATATAATCTTGTTTAGTGTTATTAAACTCTTATTTAGATTGAAGGTTTTGAGTGGAGGAAAAAGTTAAGTAGAATATATTTATGATTTTTTAATCAAATTCTCTACTTCTCTTTCGTTAATCCACCGATTTGGAGGTTTGAAAAAATGGACAAAAGAGGACTAAACAAACCTCCTCACAGTCAAACCAAACATAGTTCTTTTTTGAGAATTTTTGAGTTACGTTCCACTTTTGTTACCATATTTAAGGGTGCGTCTCATAGTTTTTCCATAATATATATGTCCTTCCACATTTGACGGAATGCGTCGAGAATTAACGGTCAACTATTTTGACCAATTTTTTTTAACGAAAATGTCCCTCCCCATTTTCTTCTTCCTCTTCCATCCTCCCCCCTCCTCCCCGTCGTAGCCGTCTGCCCCCGCTCCCCCCTTCCCGCCACAGCCTCCGCCTCCGCTCCCCCTCTCCACCCCCCCCCCCTCTTCCCTCTCCTCCTCATCCGTTCCCCGCCACCGCCACCGCCGCCGCTCCCCGTCCCCCTCCCCGACACCGCCCCCTCCCCGCGCTCGTCCTCCCCCTCCCTCCCCTGTTGTCGACCCCCCCTCCCCGCAACCGACCCCCCTCCCTCCCAGCCCCCGCGGGTAGCAGCAGCTGCAGCTATAGCAATGTCGGCGGGGGAGTGAGGGGGGACGAGCGTGGGGAGGGGGGATGACAGCGGTGTCGGGGAAGGGGGGGTTGGGTTTGGGGACGGGAGGCGGCGGCGGGGAGTGGGGGAGGAGGAGAGGGGTAAGGGGGAAAGGGGGGGGGGAGCATCGGCTGTGGCTTGGAGTGGGGGCGGGGTGGGAAGGGAGGCCGGCGACGGTGGCCGGACATGGGGGCAGGGGTGGGGAGGCGGGACGACGATGGTGGGGAGGGGGGAGGAGGGGGATAGAAAAGAAGACATTTATGGACTTTTTCGTCAAAAAAATTAGGTCAAAGACGTTGACCGTCAGGACTGGACTGATCCCGTTAAAAGTTGGGGGTTTTGTACATTATGAAAATAATCTGAGGTGTACCCTGAATATGGATAAAAAAAAGTGGAAGATAACTCAAAATTTCTCTTCTTTTTTTCTCTCACTTAACTTTCTCTCACTTAACTCTCTTAACTCTCAATCCAAGCAGACTCTTAAGGTTGTTTGAATACACAAAGATGTACAATATTTTAAGGTAAAATGTTGTATCCTTGTAGCCTTGTTTAATATTTAACTTTACTTTAACAAAAAAGAAGTTATTTTTATTACTTTTACAAAAAAGTTATACTTTTTACCCACTTCAACAACCAATCAAACATTAATTTTTTTTACTTCTTTTTTACTTTGTTCCACTTCTTTACATATACAAAATATCGATTTATAGATTTTTTCAGTTACCTAACCAAACACCCCCTCAGCTTTAAGATACACAAAGATGTACTGTTTTTGAAAGTAAATGAGTCTCCTTAGCATTGTTTAATATGTAGCTTTACTTGGATGGTGTTTGAATGAGGAATTACCGGAGGAGCTTTTACTTTTTGAAAAACGAAGTAAAGTGCCCTAAAAAGTAAAGCAAATTCGAAAGTTGTTGGACTAGAGCTGTTTTACTCTGGTGGAATGAAGACCTTCATCTAGAGCTCTAAGATTAGTAAGTAATTCGTCTAAGATTTGAACCAACATTTCTTAGACAACCCAATCCATCAGTGAACTTTGGGTCTAACCTCCAAAATAACTAATAATGATAATAATAAATAACTAATAATGATCTTAATACGAATATGAACATTATAAAATACCCAACCAAGTAGTAGAGTAATACGAATAGAAATTAAACATTATAACTCAACTATCAGTTTAGGTTAAGTGATTTATTAATTGAGTTGGTTTCGATCAAAAATTGTGTTGTTACTATAATCAATTATAACAAAAGTTTCAATTGGCCTATTTGTTTTTGAATATGATTTTGTTACATTTACACATCTCAAAGTCGCATGTACCAATTTAGGATTTTAAGATTCAAAACATACCACATGAGCTAGTTCAAAATTGAATTGTCTCATGATATCTAGAAAATGACATCTATTTTAATTGTTTTCTTTCGCAGACATTCTCATTGGGCAAGAGAAGAAAAAATATATATGAACGGCGAGGCCAAATCATTTTCACATTTATGTCCAGTATGAATTTAAGTAGTGGACATGTTATGGAAATAAGTCACATAGGAGCACGATAGGCCTAACTGAACAGTTCCAAATAAAAATTACAATTATTTAATAGAACATAACTGAACAATCTTGACCAATGTGGCATCATATTTCTTCTAAGTTACAAAAGTTGGAAGATAAAGAATAAGAGAAACCCATATCAAAAGCTTGTATATATTTATGAAAAATACAGCTGCTAACTAGTTTTTCCTAACCACCATACCCAACTTTGTAGAACCATGGTATCAATGTTTTTCACTTCTTCAATAATCAACATGTCTGTTGATGACATCGTCTAATACTTTGGAGATAGAAAATGCCAGCAAGCTATCTAATTGTTTTTTATTATCAAATCAGGTAATACTCCCAATGTTAAGATAGATATACAGTCCGTGGGGTCGTGGTCTGTTGGTTACGAGGGGCTTCCGTGGAGATTGGCACAGTTCGAATTTTTCTTGGGAACTTAGTTCCTAACTCGGTGGAAATGACATATAAAAAAAAAATTGATACGCAAACAATCTACATAAATAAATAAAAAAAATCAAAATTTAATAATTTATATATAAAAAAAAAATCGGAAGGACGCTTGAACCCACCTGACAGATTGCAATATATACGAGGGAACCTAAATCTCCATTAAAATAGTGAACCTGATGTGCACACACATGTAATTAACATAAAAATAAAAGATATGCATACATATGCCTAGATTTTAGCAAGTAAACTACGTTACATAATTCTTTGACCTATAATCCTTTGTTGCACCACAAGTTAACCACCCAAATTATTTGTATTCCCTTCTCCTAGTTGACTTGACAGGCAGCATCATATTTGTTAATTCTGTAGAATATATAATTTGCACTTTGCACCTAACATTTATATAATAAATACAATTTAATAGCGTTAACACACGAGTACATGACCATCCGTGCCTAAGTCTAGGGACAATATAATATAGGGCATTAGTTATACTGTCTGGTCCACATAAATCTCTGGGTAGTGTTAATATCAACCATTGTTGAATATGATTAAACAAAACAAGTGCTGAAAATATGGAGATGATTGATGAGTAACACAAGGGGAAAAACACAAAAGAGTTGGAACTAACTGTATAATAATTGTTGTAACTTGTGGAATGGGAGAAAATTGATAGTTATTTTCTTATTTTCTATATTTAAATAGTAGAATGACATAGTTATTGGTGTTTTTTTTTATTTTTTTAAAAAACTAAACTGCATTAAACATTAAGCGGTGGGAACCAGTGTTGTCAAAACCGGACCGGACCGACAGTTGAACCGGATCGGACCGGATTAGACCAAAAAATTGGCCCAGTCTGACCTGAACCTGGTTTTTTAAAAAATCGACGATTTTTTTTTTCTGAACAAGGGTTTAACCAGTGAACCGACCGAACCGGTTCATAATTGAATCGATTTTTTTTAAAAAAAAATGAAAAACTTATTATTGTTAGAATAAACGTAGAAGAAAGAAGAATAAAATAGGAGAAAAGATCTCTTATTAGTGTAATCACGTAGTGGGAGGCAAAGGCCATATTTATACAATCCAATGAAAGTGTAATACTAATCTCTAACCAATGTGGGACTAAAAACAAAGTGGGAATCAAACCCTTTAGTAACCTACGTTATAACACCCCCCCTTTGGATGACCACCATCTCTAAGCCTATTGCCTCGTTAAAACATTGCCAGAAAAATCTATTAGGACAAAACATGTGCGAAAGAAAAGAGTACAATCTTTAGGATGACTTATATTGGACACGCTTAATGTTGCCTAATTAAAACATTGTCAGAAAAAATCCAATGAGAAGAAATCTATGACTAAGGAAAAAGAGTACAACGCGTTATAGTCCATACAAAATGTATCTCCCCCTGGAAACAATCGCTCCTCCTGATGATGTTGATCCTGAACACTCAGCTGATGAAGACGTCGCATTCCAATTCCATGAACTAGTTTATGAAAAGTTGACTTTGGCAACGATTTGGTGAACAAGTCTGTAAGATTATCACTTGAGCGAACTTGTTGGACGTCAATATCAAAGTTCTTCTGAAGTTTATGAGTATAACAAAACTTCGGTGATATGTGCTTAGTCCTGTCTTCTTTAATGAATCCACCTTGAATTTATGCAATACATGATGCATTATCCTCATGAATAACAGTTGGAGTATCTGTAGTAGGAAAAATGTGACAAAAGCTACGAATGTGTTGAATCAACGATCTCAGCCAAATGTATTCTCTACTTGCTTCATGGAGAGCCAATATTTCTGAGTGATTTGAGAAGGGAGCAACCATTGTCTGTTTTGTTGAACGCCAAGAAATAGCTGCATTGCTATTAAGAAACACATATCCACTTTGTAAACGACCTTTATGGGGATCAAATAAATAACCTGAATCTGCAAAGCCAACTAGATTCGCGATGTCAGATAAACCACAAGTATAAAATAATCCTACGTTGGTAGTTCCACGAAGATATTTTATCACATGTTTAATGCCATTCTAATGTCTGCGAGTTGGCGCCGAGCTATATCTAGCCAACATATTGACAGAGAATGATATGTCTGGTCTTGTACATTGTGTTAGATATATTAATGCCCCAATGGCACTAAGTAATGGTACTTCGGGTCCTAGAACCATTCATTGTCGTCCTTAGGAAGATATGGATCTTTATTGATATCTAAAGATCGAATAACCATTGGAGTGCTAAGGGGATGAGATTTATCCATATTGAACTATTTGAATATATTTTCTGTGTATTTGGATTGATGCACTAAAATTTCATTAGTGCAATGCTTAATTTATAATCTGAGACAATATTTCGTGTCTCCGAGATCTTTCATCTCGAACTCCTTTTTCAAATAGTCTGCAGTCTCATTGATTTTATGTCTTATCCCAATCAAGTTTATGCCATTGGCATAAACTGCAACTATAGCGAAACCTTCCTTAGATTTTTTTATGAAGACACATGGGCATATATGATTATTCTTATATTCCTCCCTTTTCATATATTCACTAAGACTGTTGTACCATATCCTTCCGGATTATTTCAAACCGTACAATGAACGTCTTAACTTTATGGAATGCATGTTCTTAGCTTTTGAGATGGGTAGGTTAAATCCATCTAGAATTTTCATATAGATATCGCTATCTAAATCACCATATAGATAGGCTGTTACAACGTCCATAAGTCTCATGTCCAACTTTTTCTCAACTGTCAGGCTTATCAAATAACGGAACATTGTTGCATCCATTACGGGAGAATATGTCTCTTCGTAATCAATCACGGGTCTCTAAGAAAACCCTTGTGCCACTAATCGTGCCTTAAATCAAACGATTTTATTCTTTTTATTTCGCTTTCTTACAAACACCTACTTGTAACCTACCCGTCTGACGTCTTTTGGTGTTTGTACTATAGGTCCTAACACTCCACGTTTATTAAGGGAATCCAATTCTGCTTGAATAACATCCTTCTATTTTGGCCAAGCCTTTCTTTGTCGATATTCATTGATGCTACGTGGTTCAGTGTTACCAACGCCCTTAGATATTTCAGTAGCTACTGAGAATGAGAATATCTCATTTATTATTATATCTTTGTGATCCCATACCTCTCTTGTATATGTATAAAACATAGAGATCTCTTTTCTTTCAGGTACCTAAGTCTCCTCTTGGGCTTGTGTCTTTTCTAAGACAATAACCCCTTCTGGATTTTCAGAGAGTGTGGATCTGTTATTTATATCCTCTTCTTAAGTGTTATGTATAAACTCCTTAAGAGCATTACTTGGACATTTTTTCTTTCTAGGGACTAAGTCCTTCGAACCTATAGGTCTACCACGCTTCTGATGTGCAGTAGATTCATAAGCCACTCTGCTATTTTTTCCTATAGGGATATCAATTCGAGCTGGCACATTTGTAACGGACACATGCGATTTAATCACTTTAGCTGCATCAGTAAATGCATCTGGCATTTGATTTGCAATCTCCTGTAGATACAATATCCTTCGTACCTCAGTTTCACATTTATTAGTACGAGGATCTATATGAGACAGAGGTGGATTATCCTACGATAATTCATGCTATTTATTTGTGGTGAATGGTTCTGTAAGAATATTCTTTTCTTTCTTATCCCCCCTAACGGCTGGAATTTAGTCTCATCAAAATGGCAGTCTGCGAATCTAGCAGTAAAAACATCACTAGTTAAAGGTTCCAAATATCTCCTACCCGCTTGAGAATATCGAACGGCATAACTAAGAATCCGTAATGCCTATATCGTGACCTAAATGCTGTCTTTGGTATATCCTGCTCCCAGACTCGCACCTGATGATATCCTGATCGTAAATCTATCTTAGAGAAGACTCTTGCTCCACTTAACTGGTCAAATAAATCATCAATTCTTGGTAATGGGTACTTGTTCTTCACGGTTACTGCATTCAACCGCCTGTAATCCATACACAACCGCGTCGATCCATCCTTCTTCTTCACCAATACCGCTGGTGCTCCCTCCGGTGATGCACTGGTCCGAATAAATTTTTTCTTCTTCAGTTCTTCCATGTGTCGATATAACTGATCAAGTTCTGATAGCGACATAGGTACACCTTCTGGGATACTGGTTCTGCTCTTGGCATCAATCTATACAGAACTCAACTGCTCTAACTGGGGATAATTCGGGAAGATCGTTGGGAAAAATATCCATGAACTCTTCAACTATCTTGGGCAGCGGGTTTGCTTCCCTTGCTACTGTTGTGACTCCTCCCTTATGTTGGTCTCTTGTTATTCTGCTAAGGACAAACTCTTCTAGACCAGGAATTCTAAATAACACTCTACCCTCACGACAGTCTATCGTTGCATGACTGTCTCTCAACCTGTCCATGCCTAAGATAACATCAAAGTTATCCATAGGTAACTCAATCAACTTTGCAGGTAATAAATGCCCACATACAATGATTGGACATGCTAGGCACACCCTACTAACTTCTATGATCCCATTGCTAGTGAGTATATTCAGCCTCACTGGCAATGTCTCAAACTTCAATCCAATACGTTCGCATATTGTGCAGATATAAATGAGTGCGAAGCTCCAGAATCAAATAAAGCTATGACAGGGAAGGTTGTAACAAAAATATTACCTGCCACTACGTTGTCCGATGCCATAGCTTCCTCCAAAGACAAGGTGAGTCCCTACCCTTGGCCTTGTTGAGCTCCCTGCTACTGTCTTCCTTGCTGTCGTGGTTGCGACACCTGCTGATTCTACTGTTATTGCCTATAAAGTTGGGCCTGCGTCGACAACGGACGTTGAGTCAAAGGCCGCTCTTTTCTTTGTCGACATTCATTGATGCTACGTGGTTCAGTGTCATCAATGCCCTTAGATATTTCAGTAGCTACTGAGAATGAGAATATCTCATCTATTATTATATCTTTGCGATCCCATACCTCTCTTGTATATGTATAAAATATAGAGATCTCTTTTCTTTCAGGTACCTGAGCCTCCTCTTGGGCTTGTGTCTTTTCTAAGACAATAATCTCTTCTGGGTGTGGATCTGTTATTTATATCCTCTTCTTAAGTGTTATGTATAACCTCCTTAAAAGCATTACTTGGACATTTTTTCTTTCTAGGGACTAAGTTCTTCGAACCTATAGGTCTACCACGCTTCTGGTGTGTAGTAGATTCATTAGCAACTTTGCTATTTTTCTCTACGGAGATATTAATTTGAGCTGGCACATTTGCAACGGACACATGTGATTTAATCACTTTAGCTGCATCAGTAAATGCATCTGGCATTTGATTTGCAATCTCTTATAGATGCAATATCCTTCGTACCTCAGTTTCACATTTATTAGTACGAGGATCTAGATGATACAGAGTGGGATTATCCTACGATAATTTATGCTATTTATTTGTGGTGAATGATTCTGTAAGAACATTCTTTTCTTTCTTATCCCCCCCCCTAACGGCTGGAATTTAGTCTCATCAAAATGGCAGTCTACGAATCTAGTAGTAAAAATATCACTAGTTAAAGGTTCCAAATATCTTCTACCCGCTTGAGAATATCGAACATACCTACGTATCGTGGACTAAGCTTCTCGCGAACCCCGAATCTAATGACTCCACGGGTGGGCAAAATCTGCAAAAATACGTGGTCGCCGATACGAAACTCTAAGGGTATACGATGCTAATCTGCCCAACGACGATGCCTATCTTGTGCAACCCAAAGTCTCTCTCTGATTTTCTTGACAACCTCTATTGTCCGCGTAATCATTTTAGGGCCTAACATCTTTCGCTCACCAATGTCGTTCCAAGCCAATGGTGACCTACACTTTCTACCGTATAATGCTTTAAAAGGTGCCATCTGAATACTGGCCTGATAACTATTGTTATACTAGAATTCCACCAAGGGAAGGTGATTCTCCCAAGATCCACCAAGATCTAAAGTACAAGCTCATAACATATCCTCCAAGGTCTGGATGGTTCTCTCTGATTGTCCATCTTTCTAGGGGTGGTAAGCGGTGCTGAATCTTAACTTGGTGTCCAAGATCTGGTGTAAACTTTTTAAAAAATAAGGAGTGAACCGTGTGTCTCAATCTGACACAATACTTACTGGGATACCATGTTATCTCATTATCTGTTGCATATATATTTTAGCCAATTGTTCTGTAGACTGTCCTACCTGAAAATGAATAAAGTGAGCTACTTTTGTGAGATGATCTACTATCACCCAAACTGTATCTCGACCAGTTGGTGATCTAGGTAAACTAGTCACAAAATCCATCGTGATGTGTTCTCACTTTCACTTTGGAATAGAAAGTGGCTGCAATAATTCTGCTGGTCTCTGTTGTTCTACCTTCACTTGCTATTATATCAGACATCGCGATACAAAGCGTGCTATTTCTCTCTTCATTTTGTTTTACCAAAAGTGTTGCTTGATATCTTGGTACATCTTCGTGCCTTTCGGATGAATGGAATACTAGGAACTATGTACTTTAGTCATAACTTTTTGTCGAATATTCTCGCTTGGTACGTATAGACGATTCCCAAATCTTAGCGTTCCATCCGCATGTATCGTTAACTCCTTCCGAAGACCCGACTCATATTCTCCTCATAGTTTTTGAATCTTCGGGTCCTCTACACGAGCTAGTTTGATTCTATCTACCAACGTTGACTGAATCTGTAGGCTAGCCTGAACTTTTGTACTCTGTGGAAGTACTATCTCGATATCCATCTCTCTTCAGTCTTCTAGAATGTGCTTCTGAGTAGTCAATATAAAGGTTTCACCTCTTCTGCTAAGTGCATCAGCTACCATATTAGCCTTGCCTGGATGGTACTAAAATTTTACGTCATAATCTTTCAACAACTCTAGCAACCTTCTCTGCCTTATGTTCATGTCCTTCTGCGTGAACACATACTTCAGACTCTTATGATCTGTGAATATTTTTACTCGATCACCATATAAGTAATACCTCCATAGCTTAAGTGCAAATATTACTGCTGCTAGCTCCAAATCGTGAGTTGGATAGTTCTTCTCGTGATCTCTAAGATGCCGAGAAGCATATGTTATCACTCTTCCTTGCTGCATCAAAACACATCCAGGTCCTTTTTCAGATGCATCATAGTATACTGTAAATCCCCCGAAGCCTGCTGGAAGAGTAAGGATTAGTGCAGAGATCAACTTCTTCTTCAAATCTTCAAAGGCTATCTGATATTTCGCTAACCACACAAATTTAACTTTTTTGTACGTCAACCGAGTCAATGGTACCGAGATTTTAGCAAAATTTAACATAAATCTTCTGTAGTATTCTGCCAAGCCCAGAAAACTATGCACTTCTGCTACTGCCTTTGGAATTGGCCAGTTCTCTACTGCTTCTACCTTCTTGGGATCAACTGATACTCCTGCTCCAGAAATAATGTATCCAAGAAAGGATATGCGATCCAGCCAAAACTCACACTTACTAAGATTTCCATATAATTGGTGCTCCCTCAAAGTCTGCAGAACTATCCTGAGATAATCTTAATGCTCCTCCTCATTACGGGAATATATCAGGATGTCATCGATGAATACTACCACAAATCGGTCTAAGTAGCGCATGAAAATATGGTTCATCAAGTCCATAAATACCGCTGAAATATTAGTTGGTCCGAATGGCATAACTAAGAATCCGTAATGCCCATATCGTGACCTAAATATTGTCTTTGGTATATCCTGCTCCCAGACTCGCACCTGATGATATCCTGATCGTAAATCTATCTTAGAGAAGACTCTTGCTCCACTTAACTGGTCAAATAAATCATCAATTCTTGGTAATGGATACTTGTTCTTCACGGTTGCTGCATTCAACCACCTGTAATCCATACACAACCGCGTCGATCCATCTTTTTCTTTACCAATACCGCTGGTGCTCCCCCCGGTGATGCACTAGTCTAAATAAATTTTTTCTTCTTCAGTTCTTCCATGTGTCGATATAACTGATCAAGTTCTGATAGCGAAGTAGGGTACACCTTCTGGGATACTGGTTCTGCTTCTGACATTGTTTGATAATAAACGAAAGAAATAAAAATAGGTTTATACGAAACCCTTTCTTAGGTTTACAAACAAGAAGTACAATTAATCCTATACGAGGATATCAAATACAAAATTTAAATCTGGGTAAATATTGCTATAGGAGTCTGATATGCGGTTGATCACTTTGTCCCTTGGACCACACGATGACGAAGAAGTGCTGTAGAAGAAGGAGAAGCTTCAAAAATCGCAATAGGGATTGGATGCTCGATGCCAAAGTCGTCAATCACTCCTCTCTGTCTGTGCTCTAGACTCTTTTCTCTCAATTTTCTGACCCTTGTCTCTCAAAGATCAAATTTTCTCCTTGATCTCTGTCAATAGAGGTCTCTATTTATAGAGTCCAATTGCCATAATCGTCCAGTCGGCGTAGAAGCCGAACAGTGGAGAGTAGGACGCTCTTTACGTCGCGGTTATAATAACTGCCACCCACGTATAAATGATCTTCTGAATAAGCGTGTGACGCGTGTCCCATTAAGAGGTAATACGTATAACTGCTACGAAGATCACGGCATACAAGCCACGTAGGTAACTGCCCCTCGCGTAGAGATGATTGGCATAGAAGCCAAATAACTGTCTCATTGGCATAAAAACCAAATAGCTGTTCTGATGGCATAAAAGCCAAGTAGGCGTAGAAGTCCAATAGCTGACATATAGGTGTAGAAGCCCAATTGCTGTCAGGTTGGCGTAGAAGCCAAGTAGGCGTAGAAGCCTGATGCTGCATGGATAGGTAGCAGGCGTAAAGGTAGCCAATTATCCTTCTTTGACTGAGGTTTTTTAAGCGTATTCTGGGCCGAATAGTCTTGTCACTCACCTTTGCAAATATAGCTTGAGTTGGCGTATTTCGAGGAGATAGCTTACGGCGTACTCCCATAGCTGAAAATAGCCTGATGGCGTAATATGCAGGGACGGTGATGTGGACGTATTAGCCCTAATTATAGGTCACCCAGTCACTAAAAGTAGAACCAAATCTCGTGCATTTAATGCAGAGATCTGCCCCTATCTCGCGTATTAACTGCAGAGACGTGCCTCGAGTTATGTACGAAGAGCAGCTTTTGACGTGGCGGTCAGCTTTGTCTCATCCTGAGCGTAAAAGCTCATATTTGCCTGTGTAAAATAGGCAGCGTATTACTTGAATGCGTAAACGACGTCTTATATCAAGGCTTTGTCATTAAACGACAGTCTGGAGCTCTGTGCCGAATCATCATTACAGCCGTCGTCTTGATATTCGTACAGTACTCTTTATCAGGAGTCAGGTTCATTGGAGGAATACGAAGCGTTCCTCGTACACTTCCATGTTGTATTAAAAATAAACGGGTTTTACGCCAGAGTGGCGATGTAGTAACCCTTTTACGCTGAAGCAGTCTAGAAATACTATATTACGCGGGTTATTTTGGAGCTATATTTTACGCTGAATAGCGTTGAAGCTCTGATGTACGCCAATGGCTCTGAAGTCATGATTTATGCTGCACAGCACTGAAACTCTGCTTTACGCGGGCTTCATGCATATTGCGTATAATCCTGCAGCGTATTTTTCATGCTTCTACAAGACCCCTTTCAAAGTTTTCAAATTCTTTGTAATTTGAAACACTTTGAATGAAGCATGAAACGGTCAATTTTGACTCGTTCCACGAGGCTGATTTCTCGACAAATATTTAGGAATTTGTTGGGATTCAATGTGATCTCCTCTGCCTATATAAAGGCGATTGAGTTAACCTACTTTCCCACACTTCCTTCACCACACAGAAATGGTTGTCGAGTTCCTTCATGCTGACTTGAGGAAGAAGAAGAAGATCATGTTCTTCCCGTTCATAAGGAGCCATAAAAAGAGGCATCTTCGAGCAAATATCCTCTGCAACGATGGATCATGGAAGGATATCATAGCTTCCTTTGCTCGGAATGATCAGCAATTTCATATGGCGATTCGTCCAGGAGAGAGGAAGGGTCTCATTCGACCACACAGCTTGCAAGCTATAGTTTCTTCCATCATGGCGGTGGACGATGGTAGGCAGTTTGGCCCTGTCTTCCAATATTGAGTTGGGTCTGAACCCCAAAATCAATCTGCCATAGCGTACGGAGGGTGGGCTTGAATAATTTACACATGCCCAGTTCTGTATCCTCCTGCCATTAATCATTTTTTTGTTAATCGACCGCAAAAATCGATTAACTGCTGAAGAAGACGGAAAAAGATCTCCACCAATATGAGAACCTGGCAGAACAGATTCTCAGCGTGATCTTTAAATAAAAATGAGAAACCCTTGGTAGAACAAGGATTTCTATCATATGTAATCATGAAGATGAAAAAACCCTTTGTAAACTGGATTTCTATTATATGTAATCATGATTAATAGAATTATTTTCTTTTACGCATCTGATGATTTGTCATATTTGCTGTGAGAAAGTCTGGATATGTGCAGCTTCAGCACGTCTGAATAACTTTACGCCGACTCTGATAAAGAAATATCTGATCTCGTCCCATCTTTTACGCGTGACTGAAGACGCGTAGAAAGCTTCTTGAAGATTGAAAACTGTCGTGCTGTTTTGGACGAGGAGTTGCGTAGAATTCTGAACCGTTACTTCTCTGATGCTGTAATCACCCTAAATTTTTCAATTTGTTAAAAAAAAATTTTGGGATTTTTCTGCATTTTTCAAGAATTAACATAGGTGCCTTGGTGATTATACAATTTTTTTATTGCTAATAACTCATATTAAAATGTAATGAAAATATGATCTTATGGTGTAAATTAGAAAACCGGACTTAGGATAATTTTTCTGGAATTTATTGGGCCCCAGACCTAATTTTAAATTCCTAAAAACTATTTAAACTAGATCAATTATTATTATTAGTAGTAGTATTATTATTAGTGTTATTATTATTGGTTATTATTTCGGCCCAGCCCAGTGGGCCGAAGCCCAGCCCAGCCCCGCTTAACGGGTCGGGCGGGTCCGCCCAACCCGGAACCCGCCGCCCGACCTGACCCGGATCCCCCATTCCCTTCCCCCACGTCCTGCGCGAGCCCGCGTCCCCCGCTCCGCCGCCTGGATTCTCCGCCCCCTCCGCCGGCACGTCCCCACGACCCCCTCAGCACCGCCATCTCCGCCACGACCCTCCCCCGAGCCCTCTATTTAAACCCTACTCCACTTCCCTCCTCCTCCAGATTCCCCTAGCCCTAGCCCTAACTCCGGCAGCACCTCCGCCCAGCTCTCCCTCCGCCGAGAGCTCAACCTCCACCCTACTTCCCTCCCCTAGCTCCGCCGTCCTCCCCAAGCTTTGCCGCCGCCCCTGAACCCTCGCCGCTCCGCCCGTCGAGTCCCCTCCAGGCGCAGCAGCAACTTCCCGGCCGCCGCGCCGACTGAGAACCCCTGCCTCGGTGCCAGAACCGGCCGCCTCCGACCCAGCCAGCAGCCCTCAAGTCCAGCCGCCCGAGTCCGGCAAGCCAGGACACGGCAGAGCCCAAACCCTAGGGGACACGGCTTGGACACAGTGTCCAGTATACGTGTCGGACACGAAAACCCAGTTCCGAGGAGCCCAGTTCAAGTACTCGTATCTCATACCTCGTAGCTCCGATTTCGATTTCGTAAATTGCAACGCGTAGCCTGTATGACCCTCTCGGTGCCCGGACAAACCGCTCGGGACATCGCGTCCTGTGGTGATCGCACACCGCGATCCAAAAACAGGAAAAACCACGCCATGTTTTACCCCGGAACTGAGTATGCCCCGCCAAACGGGATGACTTGGTCGTGCGCGGTCTTCACAGATACGTGTGCGTCATTGATACGGACGTGTAGGATTTTGCGGAAGCTGATTCGGATGTGCGTGCACACCGGAATCAACGCATATCCGCGGACATCGTCCCGTATCTGACTTTTCTGCATTTTACCCTAACTTTGTGTACACATGTCGGATTGAAAGAAAACTTACGCCATCGGACGCGTAGCGATACGCTGGTCCTGTGACCCAAGTTTGGTTCGATTCTGAGAACGTTGACGAAATCGCGTGTCGTGGGCCCCACAGGCCCCACTCGACGGACGATTTTGTGATCGGCTCATCGGAATTCAATTCTGAAAGTTCTGTTGGGTTCGTATCAGCGTTCTTGACCTGTTGACACTAAGTTTGATGAATTTGGAGATAGTTGACCCTGGCACATTTTTCGGTGCAAAGCGGGCCCACCTGTGGATCCCGTTTTGACCAGAAATTGTCGTTTTTGCCCTTATCTCCAAATTGGACTCAAGGACAGGCATTTCTAGCTATTTGATACCTTCTGAGCATGATGGTATTGTTTATTTCAGTATTCGGAGACATCTCTGGAAATTTCCCAAGAACATAACCGTAGTGGAATCCAAACATCAGGCAAGTGTACCTCGCCAAAACTTGCAGTCTTTGCTAAATATTCCTTGGCTTAGTTATACATCAGAGGGCAATTATACCTTGCCAACTTTACAATCTTGTTGCATATTTCCTTATTTTATTTATAACTGTTGTACATGCTTAACCTAGGACCGTGTGACGTACTTAGCGTCCGATTATCAGTCGGGTGCCAACCCCGTACGCGGTGTTGGGTACGTCACCTAGAGATGGACATTTCGGACCCTTTACTTTCTCGTACTTGTCTTATCAAGTATATCATAACCCAGGACACTTGACACTATTCATGAGATAGGATCTTCCCGAGATATTCGTGGTGATTCTGTATAGGATACAGGACTTGACAGAGATATTTTATTTATAGACAATATGACTTGTTACATTAGATATAATCCCGCTGACATGGACATGAGACGTTATGGTCATGATATGCGTGATTACGTTGGGTGGGGAGAGACACACAGGCTACAGGCTGTTTCATATATATATCCACTACTATTGTGAGGTTGTAGACTCTCCAGCAGAGCTAGACCCTTTACCTGTTATTACTGCTACCGGCTCCCCGACACAGAGCTTGTAGCGGTCTCAGCTGAGTTCTAGTGCTGCTCTCATATTGCATATCACTTAGCTGGTTACATAGTTTATCCAATTATTTACTTATTTCTGCACTGCTTATTTATTTGGCTTGTATTTTCTGTACCTTGCTATGTCCCCTGAGGACCTGGAATGGATTATATCCCCAGGTTTAGCTGAGGAGCAGTACCCCGAGGTATACGGGACAGTAGCTGAAGCTGTTGCTGGACTTGACACTGGAGCAGAACTGAACCCTTAAGACGAGGTGACTGCCGAAGACTTCTCTTGAGTGCCTGATCCCGTACTCAGTATTTACTTTATGTTTATCTCTTTTGTTCCTGGCCTATTGAGCTAGTGTATTCAGACATATGTCGGATTGTTTCTTCGACCGACTTGTTGGGATTTGTTGCTACTTATTTCCATTTCATTATGCAGTTTATTTATTTATCTTTTATGGATGAGATTAGTGTGACTTATTATAGTAGACCTTCTTTACAGCTTAAGTGCGCCCTGATGGTTCCATTAAATTGGGTTGACCATCGGTGCGTGCTGCTGGCCATTGCCACGTGTCCAGTCCCTCGATATTTTGGGACTGGGGTATGACATAGTTTTTGTGGTGGCCTATGCAGGTCCAAACTAAATTGTTCGGTTTCAACTTAGGGACCGAACAGGCTTGCAATAAGATAGGATAAGTTATAGGATCTCATCCATTGATTGAATCGTTTTTGGACTCTATGTCGAATTCAATTTAATTGCTTGAATTGCATCCTGTTTTGATTCCTCTGTGCGTTCTCATTGTTTCCTTTTCATGCAGAGTAATGGATCCCAGAAGTGGTGACGAGAACCCCTTGGGTACACCGTCTGAAGCTGTGGTTACCTGTGAAGCTAGAGCGACGCCAGATACCAGAGGATAATCCTCTCAGAGCAATTAATCTGGCCAGCCAAGTTCCAGGTTCAGGCGTGATGACATCCCGCCTCCACCCCAGTTCCCTCCTACGATGTCTGTCTTTCCCCCAGGGCAGGCAATGGACGGACAGCAAATGTTCCAGATATTCTACGCCATGATGCAGGCACAACAACAGATCCAACAGGAGGCCCAACGTCATGAGGCCGAGTACTTAAGGAACAGCCTAGTCGCAGCATTGGAGCAAGCAAATCCACCAAATAGGCTACCAGCGACGGGATCTATCACAGATTTCCGTCAACTCAAACCCCGTACCTTCTCAGGCAAGGAAGGACCAACTGAAGTTCATGAATGGCTTACGAACACGCAGCATCAGTTGGAGGCCGCTGAACTTCCAAGGGACAAGTGGATGATTGCCGTCAGGATGCAACTGACGGACAACGCGCACCATTGGTGGCTGTCCGAAGAAAGAAGGCTCGGACATGATCAAGTCACCTGGGAGGAGTTCTTCAGACTCTTCCAGGAAATGTACATCCCTGCTGTTGCTCGATCAGAACTCCGAGACAGATTCAACCGCCTGATCCAGGGAAATATGACGGTGGAGGAGTATAACGCCGAATTCATTCGCCTGAGCTGCTTTGCCCCTTCTCTAATTCCTATCGAAGAAGAGAAGGCGGAGAAGTTCTTTGATGGACTCAGGTTCGAGCTCCATAAGTTAATCGGATCTGTCGTGCCCACATCATACACCGACGTCCTTGCTGCAGCACGTCATATATAGCACGTTACTCGGAGGGAGTCAAGCCTGAAACGTCCATTCTCCTCAGCACCGTCCAAGTCATCACCTGGGGATTCTGCCAAACGGCCCCAGAAGAACCTGCCTCAGAAAGCAGCATCAAAGAACCTACCTACTTGTCATTACTGCGGCAAAGTAGGTCATATTGAAAGAGAATGTAGATGCAAGCTGGGACTCTGCCTGGTTTGCGGATTCGGACAACACTTCTCAAAGGACTGCTCGGAACGTC
Organism: Iris macrosiphon; assembly: GCA_036927795.1. Lineage (NCBI taxonomy): Eukaryota > Viridiplantae > Streptophyta > Magnoliopsida > Asparagales > Iridaceae > Iris > Iris macrosiphon. The sequence continues at coordinate 25,761,481 of JAYESA010000011.1, forward strand.
GAGAGGGAGTTCCGAATCGACCAGCTCCACCTGCACCTAGGCCAGCTCTTCCAGCTGGGGGAGCAACACAGACAGGGCCTGGAGGAGCCAGGCCACCACTACCACCTCAGGCAGCATTATTCCAGCAGGCCCGTCAGCAAAGGGGTCCAGCTCAGGGACGAGGATAGGCATATGCACTAGCAGTCACAGAGGAAGCTACTGCAGGCGAAATGATAGCAGGTACCATATTAGTAGCTTTAATTCCTGCTGTAGCTTTATTTGATTCTGGAGCCTCTCATTCATTTATTGTTGCTAGCTTCGTAGCCACACATAGAGTAGCTACCGCACCTCTCTCGAAAATGAAGAGAATTCTTACGGGAGGTGGAATTATCCCGGTTAGTGATATCTGTAGATCATGTTCGGTAGTAGTCTGTGGCCGAGAGATGCGAGCCCAATTTCTGATCTTTTTTATGCCTGATTATGATATGGTACTTGGTATGGACTGGTTAAGTCAGTACCATGCGACACTGGATTGCCGGCTTGGAAAAGTGATATTTAGACCCCCTAGCCATCCTGAGTTTAAATTTCTTCGAGGAGCGGTAGAGCAAAGTGTCCAGCCAACTCTTAGGGTATTATCTGTAGAAGAGGATTCAGGTTACCCAAGAGTCATATCGAAATTTGTGGATGTATTTTCCGACGACCTTCCAGGTTTACCACCTGATCGGGAGATAGAATTCACAATAGACCTAACTCCAGGAGCCGAACCTATCACTTCAACGGTATATCGGCTAGCACCTAAGGAGTTAGTGGAGTTGAAAGCACAAGTTGACGATCTTCTGGATTTATCCGGCCCAGTGTTTTACCTTGGGGAGCGCCCATACTTTTTATACCAAAGAAGGATGGAACTGTACGCTTGTGCATTGATTACAAAGCTCTTAATGCTGTAACTATTAAGAACCGGTACCCCTTACCACGCATTGATGACTTATTTGACCAATTGAGTGGTGCTAGGGTATTCTCAAAGATTGACCTTAGATCCGGTTATCACCAGATTAGGGTGAAGAAGGAAGATATACCAAAGACGGCCTTCAGGACTAAGTATGGACATTATGAGTTCCTAGTAATGCCGTTTGGTTTAACCAACGCACTCGCCGTATTTATGAGTTTGATGAACGGAGTCTTCCATCAGTACTTGGATAAGTTCGTGGTGGTATTCATTGATGATATTCTAGTCGACTCTAAGGACCACGAAGAGCACGAAAAACACCTCAGAATTGTGCTAGAGACATTGAGAAGGGAGAAGCTGTATGCCAAACTCAGCAAATATGAGTTATGTATGGACAAGGTGCCATTCTTGGGACATATCATCTCGGAAGAAGGACTGTCTGTGGATCCAGAGAAGGTCACTGCAATAGAAACTTGGCCTACACCTACCTCTGTTGCAGAAGTGAGAAGTTTTTTTGGACTTGCTGGGTATTACCGGCGGTTCGTAGAAAATTTTTCAAGGATCGCAGAGCCGATGACGAAGCTGACACAGAAGGATCAGGAGTTCATATGGACGGAAGGATGCTAGAATACCTTTGAAGAATTGAAGAGGCGTCTAACAACAGCACCAGTCTTGACTCTTCCCTCAGGGTCAGGAGGTTTTGTTGTTTATAGTGATGCGTCCGGTAGTGGACTAGGTTGTGTCTTGATGCAACATGGCAAGGTTATCGCTTATGCATCGAGGCAGTTGAAGGTCCACGAGAAGAACTACCCAACGCACGACCTGGAGCTAGCTGCAGTAATTTTTGCACTGAAGATCTGGAGGCACTATCTGTATGGAGAGAAGGTCAAAATATTTACTGATCATAAGAGCTTGAAATATGTATATACTCAGAAGGAGCTCAACATGAGGCAAAGGCGTTGGCTTGAGTTGATGGTGGACTTTGACATAGATCTGCAGTACCATCCGGGAAAAGCAAATATTGTAGCCGACGCCCTCAGTAGGAAATGCTCGGCTTATTTCTTAACGTAGCAGCCTCAGCTATTACAAGACTTACAATATCTCCAGATAGAGGTTGTTTTACCTGGACAAAATGGCTTGCTGGCTAACCTCGAAGTTAAGTCATCACTTGTGGAGAGGATCAAAGAAGCTTTGCCTACTGATGCTAGATTCCGAAGGCTGAGAGAGAGAACAGAAGCAGGCATGCAGACGGGACTTCGCATCCACGAGGACGGGACATTACGGTACGGAAATCGCCTATATGTTCCAAATGGAGAATTAAGGCAGGAGTTGATGACGGAAGCACATAGCTCCATATACTCTGTTCATCCAGGAGGAACCAAGATGTACCGGAACTTAAGACAGTATTATTGGTGGCATGGAATGAAAAGGGAGATTGCCCGATTTGTGACAAAATATTTAGTCTGCCAGCAGGTAAAGGCCGAGCACCAAAGGACTGCAGGTATGTTGCAACCTCTTCCCATACCTGAATGGAAGTGGGAGCATATTACCATGGATTTCGTCACCGGATTTCCAAGAAGCCCTAGTGGAAAGGATGCGGTATGGGTTATCGTGGATCGGCTCACTAAGTCGGCACACTTCTTGCAATTTAGAGTCGGACAATCCACGGAGGTACTAGCCGACATGTATATACGACAAATCGTAAGATTACATGGAGTGCCGGTTAGTATTGTATCAGATCGAGACTCAAGATTTACGTCTCACTTCTGGCGAAGCATGCAAGAGAGTCTCGGCACCAAACTCAAATTCAGTACTACCTATCATCCCCAGACAGATGGCCAATCGGAGCGCATAATTCAGATCTTGGAAGATATGCTGCGATCATGTATACTGGACTTTGGAGGATCTTGGGAAGATCATCTGCACTTAGTGGAGTTCTCCTACAACAACAGCTATCAGGCAAGCATTCAGATAGCACCTTTTGAGGCGTTATACGAAAGAAAGTGCAGATCGCCGATATGCTGGAGCGACGTTGGCGAACGTCAATTACTGGGTCCAGAGTTGGTAATGGAGACAGTGGAGAAAGTAAAGCAGATTCAGAATCATCTCCGTGCAGCCCAGGATAGACAGAAGCATTGGGCCGATACGCACAGACGTCCCCTGGAGTTTAAGGAAGGAGAGCACGTATTCTTGAGGATCTCGCCCACTCGAGGTACTATCAGATTTGGAAGCAGAGGCAAGTTAAGCCCAAGGTATATTGGGCCATGTGATATCTTGGAGCGCATTGGTGAGTTGGCTTATCGTCTTGCATTACCTCCATCCTTAGAGGGAGTACATGATGTATTCCACGTCTCGCAGCTGAGACGATACGTGATGGACCCAAGTCACATAGTTGATCATTCTGAGATTTCGGTGGGCCCTAGCCTGAGATATGAGGAGCAAACAGTGGGTATACTCGACACCAGTGAGAAGACACTGCGAGGGCAGACAATCAGACTGGTTCAGGTAGCTTGGAAACAACACTCTCCTGGCGAATCGACCTGGGAACGAGAGGATATCATGCGCCAGCGTTATCCACACTTATTCGCAGATGCAGGTAAAACCTAAGCATTCTTTTACTTCCGTAGTTCGTGCCTTTGTAGTTTACCCTTCGATTGCGAGGACGCAATCCTCTTAAGGGGGTAGATTGTAATCACCCTAAATTTTTTAATTTGTTAAAAATAATTTTTGGGATTTTTCTACATTTTTCAAGAATTAACATAGGTGCCTTGGTGATTATACAATTTTTTTTATTGCTAATAACTCATATTAAAATATAATGAAAATATGATCTTATGGTGTAAATTAGAAAACCGGACTTAGGGTAATTTTTTGGAATTTATTGGGCCCCAGACCTAATTTTAAATACCTAAAAACTATTTAAACTAGATTAATTATTATTATTATTATTATTAGTATTATTATTAGTGTTATTATTATTGGTTATTATTCTGGCCCGGCCCAGTGGGCCGAAGCCCAGCCCAGCCCCGCTTAACGGGTCGGGAGGGTCCGCCCAACCCTGAACCCGCCGCCCGACCCAACCCGGATCCCCCATTCCCTTCCCCCACGTCCTGCGCGAGCCCGCGTCCCCCGCTCCGCCGCCCGGATTCTCCGCCCCCTCCGCCGGCAAGTTCCTACTACCCCCTCAGCACTGCCATCTCCGCCACGACTCTCCCCCGAGCCCCCTATTTAAACCCTACTCCACTTCCCTCCTCCTCCAGATTCCCCTAGCCCTAGCCCTAACTCCGGCAGCACCTCCGCCCAGCTCTCCCTCCGCCGAGAGCTCAACCTCCACCCTACTTCCCTCCTCTAGCTCCGCCGGCCTCCCCAAGCTCTGCCGACGCCCCTGAACCCTCGCCGCTCCGCCCGCCGAGTCCCCTCCAAGCGCAGCAGCAACTTCCCGGCCGCCGCGCCGACTGAGAACCCCTGCCTTGGTGCCAGAACCGGCCGCCTCCGACCCAGCCAGCCGCCCTCAAGTCCAGTCGCCCGAGTCCGGCAAGCCAGGACACGGCAGAGCCCAAACCCTAGGGGATACGGCTTGGACACAGTGTCCAGGATACGTGTCGGACACGAAAACCCAGTTTCGAGGAGCCCAGTTCAGGTACTCGTATCTCACACCTCGTAGCTCCAATTTTGATTCCGTAAATTTCAACGCGTAGCCTGTATGACCCTCTCGGTGCGCGGACAAACCGCTCGGGGCATCGCGTCTTGTGGTGATCGCACACCGCGATCCAAAAACAGGAAAAACTATGCCGTATTTTACCCCGGAACTGAGTATGCCCCGCCAAACGGGACGACTTGGTCGCGCACGGTCTTCACAGATACGTGCGTGTCGTCGATACGGATGTGTGGGTTTTCGCAGAAGCTGATTCGGATGTGCGTGCACACCGAAATCAACGCGTATCCGCGGACATCGCCCCGTATCCGACTTATCTTTATTTCACCCTAACTTTGTGTACACATGTCGGATTGAAACAATACTTGTGCCATCGGACGCGTAGCGATACGCTGGTCCTGTGACCCAAGTTTGGTTCGATTCCGAGAACGTTGACGAAATCGCATGTCGTGGGCCCCACAGGCCCATTCGACGGGCGATTTTGTGATCGGCTCATCGGAATTCAATTCTGAAAGTTTTGTTGGATTCATATCAGCGTTCCTGACCTGTTGACACTAAGTTTGGTAAATTTGGAGACAGTTGACCCTGACACATTTTTTGGTGCAAAGCGGGCCCACCTGTGGACCCCATTTTGATCCGAAATTGTCATTTTTGTCCTTGTCTCCAAATTGGACTCAACGACAGGCGTTTCTAGCTATTTGATACCTTTTGAGCATGATGGTAATGTTTATTTCAGTATTCGGAGACATCTCAGGAAATTTTCTAAGAACAGAACCGTAGTGGAATCCAAACATCAGGCAAGTGTACCTCGCCAAAACTTGTAATCTTTGCTAAATATTCCTTGGCTTAGTTATACATCAGAGGACAATTATACCTTGCCAACTTTACAGTCTTGTTGTATATTTCCTTATTTTATTTATAACTGTTGTACATGCTTAACCTAGGACCGTGTGACGTACTTATCGTCCGATTATCAGTCGGGTGCCAACCCCGTACGCGGTGTTGGGTACATCACCTAGAGATGGACATTTCGGACCCTTTACTTTCTCGTACTTGTCTTATCAAGTACATCATAACCCAGGACACTTGACACTATTCATGAGACCGGATCTTTCCGAGATATTCGTGGTAATTCTGTATAGGATACAGGACTTGACAGAGATATTTTATTTATAGACAATATGACTTGTTGCATTAGCTATAATCCCACTGACATGGACATGAGACGTTATGGTCATGATATGCGTGATTACATTGGGTGGGGAGAGACACACAGGCTACAGGCTGTTTCATATATATATCCACTACTATTGTGAGGTTGTAGACTCTCCAGCAGAGCTAGACCCTTTACCTGTTATTACTGCTACCGGCTCCCCGACATAGAGCTTGTAGCGGTCTCAGCCTGAGTTCTAGTGCTGCTCTCATATTGCATATCACTTAGCTGGTTACATAGTTTACCCAATTATTTACTTATTTCTGCACGCTTATTTATTTAGCTTGTATTTTCTGTACCTTGTTATGTCCCCTGAGGACCTGGAATAGATTATATCCCCAGGTTTAGCTGAGGAGAAGTACCCCGAGGTATACGGGACAGTAGCTGAAGCTGTTGCTGGACTTGACACTGGAGCAGAACTGAACCCTGAAGACGATGTGACTGCCGAAGACTTCTCTTGAGTACCTGATCCCGTACTCAGTATTTACTTTATGTTTATCTCTTTTGTTCCTGGCCTATTAAGCCAGTGTATTCAGACATATGTCGGATTGTTTCTCCGGCCGACTTGTTGGGATTTGTTGCTACTTATTTCCATTTCATTATGCAGTTTATTATTTATCTTTTATGGATGAGATTAGTGTGACTTGTTGTAGTAGACCTTCTTTACAGCTTAAGTGCGCCCTGATGGTTCTATTAAATTGGGTTGACCATCGGTGCGTGCTGCTGGCCATTGCCACGTGTCCAGTCCCTCGATATTTTGGGACTGGGGCGTGACAGATGCGAAGAATTTGTTGTTCAGACCGTCACCTTCAAGAATGGTTTCTCGAAAATGCCTTGAAAAAGGGCGAGAAATGGCCGTCAAATAAGCCATACTTGAACTTGTGTAAAAGATTGGACTTAGGATGAAATTTCAATCGACCCAAGAAGGAGAGCTATCTTCAATGCTGAACTCTGTATGTTTTGGGCACTTGGAATATTTTGTAGCCAAGAAGGAACATTTCTGTGTAAACCCTTGCGGTTGGCCATTTGTAGCTGTTGAGCGTAGACTCGTAGATTTGTAGCTTCTTGAACATAAAATTGTAGGTTTATAGCCTCTCGAGCATAAAAGCTGCTGAGCATAAAACATCCGGGCATAAAACCATAGAAGAAAAAAAAAACTTTCGAGCGTGAAGTTATAGATTTGTAGCCTCTAAGCGTAAAACCGTAGGTTTTTAGCCTCTCGAGCGTAAAAGCTGCTGAGCATAAAAGCATCCGGGCGTAAAACCATAGATTTATAGCCTCTGAGCGAAAAATTGTAGACTTGTAGCCACTGAGTGTAAAACAGCTCCTGAGTGTGAAATCATAGATTTTTAGCTTCTGAGCGTAACGTCGTAGGTTTGTAGCCTCTCGAGCGTAAAAGCTACCGAGCATAAAAGCATCCAGGCATAAAACCATAGACTTATAGTCTCTGAGCGTAAAACCGTAGATTTGTGGTCTCTTGAGCGTAAAAACTCCTGAACGTAAAATCATAGATCTGCTCTGCTCGTAAGTTCTGGATCCACTGACCGTCCGTCTTCTTCTTTTAAATGATAGGCTGACGTGGTCCCAAATCATAATCAAATATTAAATATCGGATTTGGTTAGGAATTTGAAGAGTTATCTGAACTCTATAAATACCCCAAGGCTTTGAGAGAAGAAACTCTTCATTTGTCTTTTGCAAAACCCTAGCTTTCCAAGAACCTTTCTTCTTCGTCTCTTTCTCGAGAACTCTGAGTTTTAGCCATGGCACCGAAACCAACTTCCACCTCTAAGGGAAAGAAAGCTGCGTCTTTTTCTCGCTCCTCTGCTCAAGCACGAGCAACTCCCATTGGGCTGAGCAAATCTTGCTCTGAACGAAGTGCCCCACCGTCAATCCGTGCACCAGATGTCATAGGTAAAGCTTTTGGGACGAGAAAAATGAAGAAAACCCTTCGCACACGTTATACGTGAACGCGCTAGGTCATCTTCTGTGCTGAGAGCCTCATCGAGGAAGATGATGCACAGAGATATTTTATCATTTACGCCCACATTCCTAATGTGTCAGCGTAAAAACTCCATATTTTCCGCAGTCTGGCGTAAAAGCATTGACTGTCAAAATTTGGCGTATAATACAAACTTTGAGTGCTATGCTCTGGATGAAAATTCTAGCGTAACAACTCAAATTTTGGCAATCTGGCGTAAAAATACAGACTGTTAGATTTTTGTGTATACTGCCAACCTTGAATTTTAAGCCTCGAAAATAGGTTCCAGCGTAAAAACTCAAGTTTTTACAGTCTTGGCGTAAAAGCACAGACTGTTGATCTTTGGCGTAAGCTGCAAGACTGTAATGTCTAGTATATAAACTGACTTGTTCTTCTTGTATTTTGTAGTGGACTTGCAGATCCATCCATTAGCTGAGGTGATGGGTTCTGCTGCTGGGATGCTGAACTCCAATTATCTGGAGGATTTGTCCCATGTGACATTCCCTATTTCTGGAATCCAGTATCCTGAAGGAAGGAGAATCCTGATCTCGTCCCAGGGAGAACGCATGCTGTTGAGTATGATCAGCGGGGAGCCCCTGACGTATATAGATGGGGACAAATATATAAAACCAGCTTTCCTGTTCGGGGATATGATTGATAAACAAATATATAATCCCAGAGGAAGCCCAAGAAGGAAAACTGGGTTTTTACTGCTGAGGGCATGGTCATGTACCTGCCAAGGATGCTTAGAGATTACCCTATCTTGACATTCTTCCATGCCACGCATCCCAAGAGGATGTTATGGACCCTGACTGCTGATCTTCACGGCCAGCCGGGGAAGATATTTTATCAAAAAGGATCAGATCGAGGATTATTTGTGAGCCGTCCTTCAGGTCCTGTTATGCCTTTCAGGAGATTATTTTCGGGTAGCGTCCCGAGTGAAGACGCTGCACTACTCCAGCCGATTCAAATATCGACTTTTTGCAATGACTTCATGGGGCGGGGAGGAGTATACCCCAAGGTTAATCCTCGGACCAGCGGGTGGCTTAGCCTCGAAAATCTTCGATGGGCTCGTTTAACTGCCTGGGCCCTGAAGCATTTTCAGACAAAGCTGGAGAGCATTGGTCTGTTCGAGGCTGTGACTGCTACCAGTGTTGGGCTGCCTCTCAACCCCAACCTATTTTTGGCTTTGATGGAGCGGTATATCTCGCTCACTGGGACTTTTGCCACTCCGCTAGGGGAGTTGGGATTGGCCCTTCACGAGATGGCAGAAATTTTAAGACTGCCAATGGGGGATACTCTTTATGAAGAGTATGTTTCCATAAACAGGGAGCTGAGGGATACAAACCCTCGTGTAGTGGCTGTGTACCAGGAGCTAATAAGCATTATCTAGCATGCACCACCTTCTACAATAAGCCCTCTAATTTGGCTCATACCAACAAATAGGCGTCCTATCTCTTCTTTCATTAGGCCAGAGATGTTAAGCCAGACAAAGTTGTGGATAGCAGAGATAAACCCTTGAATCTTTTGAGCATGCTTAATGCCCAAATAGTCGATGATCTTATTGAAGATGCTGGGACTTCAGATCAAGTTCTCGATAAGGAGATCGAGGGTTATCCTGCAGGCACTAAAGCCTACAGTTATATGAGGCATTGCCGCAAGCCTCTGTCAAGGAAAGCTCAACTGGCTGGCTTTCTCTCTGTATGGCTACGCCGATTGGTGGTACCTGGCATCGCATCTACGGATCGCATTCATCGTAACACCTTATGGCCTGCAGTTGACATTCCTATATCTGATGGGATGGTTAATTCTTCATAACCCCAGGGTGATGTCTTCCGGCTCTGCCAGTGGTTCGAAAAATAATTTCTTGTTGAATTACAAGAATTCCTCTTGGAACGTGACCACCGTCGTAGACTGTCGACGAGCATTAAATTTTGCTCATAGCTGGAAGCTCTTCTGTATCGTCCCCACTGTACATATTAATCAACAGGGGATAAAACTTCAGGATTCAGGTCACGGGAAGACCGTTCTTTCTCTCGAAGCTTTTTATTGGTTGGTCTGTATTAGACCTTCCCATTTGTTGTACAGAAGTGAAGACTATTGCTTCTTGGAGCCTTACCTGTCCAGGCGGTTCGCCAGGCAGTTTGGGTATGACCAATTGCATATGGGAAATGCCATTACCAGCTTCAAGTCCAGAGGTGGACTTATTGATGGAGCCAGTGGGTGGCGGTACTTTATGATGGGTTGTACTGGAGCAACCTTTACTGTACCCACGACTTCTCTCTCCATGGAGTTATGCATCCTCCATTTATATGCACAATTTTATATGGCCATCAATACCCACCATCACAATTTTGATATGCGTGAAAGTTTTAGGATGCCCTCTCATAAGGCCACTGGAAGAGATGAGGTTCCATCAGTCTCCTCTGATGAAGGTGAAGACCCTGTCGGTCCAGATGAGTTTTTATTGATAATACCGAGAGGCGTGATACCTCCGCCTGCAGAGCCTCTCGTTATCCCCACTAAGCGAAAGGCTTCCACTCCAAAAGAGCCTTTCCCTCATAAGAAAAAGAAAACTGCCAGTGGTCCTAAATGGACTTCCAGCCATGAGGCTTCTAGGAGTGAGCCTGTTGTTTTCCCGGTCAGGGATGATTCTTTGATCGAAGGTTCTTCGACTTTTAGAGAGGGAACCTCCATAGTTTCGACTGACAGTGTCGGAGATTCTTTGCTCGAGACTGTTGTCGCTACTACCGCTACTGGTAGTGCAGTGAGGTCACCTTCGAGGCCGAGTAAATTAAGGATATCTTTATCTAGACCAATAATGGGTTCAGCCCCTTCTTTATCTGTAAGTATCTCCATCGAGATTCCACCCGATGAACCTCGAGTGGATCTGGGCGAAGACTTGGATGACTACCCTCAGTCATCATTTGGTGCACCCTTCTCCCCAGGTATGACAGCTTGCTTAGCATCATTAAGAAATGATTTAGCTGTATTGGCTGCGGACGCGACATATATACCATCAGCCATGGGTAAATGTTGTCCTTATGCCTCTTTTTTTTTAAATAACATCAAATTGATATTAATTTTTTTTGTCTTCTTTTCAGTGAAGACATCTCAGGATAAGGCGGAGTCGATGCAACTTTTGACTTTATTGCGGATTCTGCTGATAAAACGGCGGCGTTCGACATTGATGAAGCAGGTTTTGAAGCTGTCGATCTTCCATCCGCGACATTCTCGGGTGTCGTCCCGATAGTAGCAGTTCAATCAATATCAGAGGAGGACGAGCCAATCGTCTCGACTGTGCCTCCTTCGTTGAGTGTGCCAGCAACTTTAACTGTTGTTGGTGTTTCCTCTTTTGTCGTGCCACCTACTGAAGTGACAGTTGTGGCAACATCCTCTGCCAACGTTCCGCAAAGGGGGTTTTCTGATATCGCGGCCACTCCCAACGTCCATTCGCACTTTACTATGCTAGTTGAACAATATACTAGCATATTCTATGTCACTCTGAAATCGTTGATATCCATGGTGCTGGAGAAGAACTTGGGCTTTGATGCTCTGAAGATGTCCTCCAATCTCACATAACGCAGATTAGAAATTTTGATGACACTGGACGAGCTGATGCTCTGGAGCAAATAGTTAATGGTTTAGAATAACCCATTAACAATTATTTACAATTGTCTCGAGACAATGTCGATGATATGATTCAAGCTGAGTACGACTCCTTGACTGCGAAACTTGTTGGGAAGATGGAAACTCTGAGAAAATCCATCGAGGCACAGCAGCAAGAGATGAATGAAGAGCATGCCGTATTGGGGTATGTCATTTCCCAGCTGGCTAAGTGCGAGGCCGAATATAAGGAAGAGGCAGCGAGGGTCCACAAATTGGAAGATGAACTCGCTCAGGCAAAGAAGAGGGCTCTCGCTTTATCGGCAGCTCGAGATGTGTTGAAGGACCGAATAGAAGCGGCTCAACAGAACCTGGCACATGCGGGTGTCATCCACGCAGGTTTTGTACATGCTCGGTCTGAATTATCCCTCCTGAGCGACGACAGGGAACGAATGGAGTGGGCTCGCGCTAATATCTTAGACTCCAGGAATGAGAGGATGACTGCTCTGGCGCAACGGATTTGCGATTTGGGTGCTCCTCCCCAATGATGTACTATTTTGCTTTTATATGTAACTTGCTCTTTTTGGAGATAATAAAGAGACTTTATCTAACTTTGGTGGACCCATCATTTTTGAATATAAATGATAGGTTAGGGTGAAAGTGATATCAGAGGTAATATGGACGTGATATACTTATGTAAGCTTCAGTTGGACATATCTATTCAGAGGTTATATGGACATGATAGAATATGATCCAACTAAATTTGTATATAAAATACTATCAGAGATAATATGGACGTGATAGGTTTTAAAATTCCAAATTAGTTGGACATATCTATTCAGAGGTCATAGGAACATGATAGAATATGCTCCAACTAAAAATTTGTGCGTAGTATCGTCAGAATGAGATCTTTACCATACTCCGCTTAAACAAGAAAGATTAAGCATAGTACTTCTTTAGGAATTTGCCGTTGATAGGAGCCATTAACAAGTCTCCGTTAGGCTTGGCTAATCTGTAAGCGCCGTTTGCAATCATTTAAAGGCCTTCCCATTTCTTTATGATTATTTGTGTGCACTTCGAATATTGTACTAGAGGTAGTATGGACGTAGTACAATACCGTGTTTGTCGAGGACCTCCCACTGGGGGATTTTTGTGGACCTATTATTTGTTGCACACTTTAGTACAAATAATAGGTTTGAGACAAGTCCTAACGGAACTTGTAAAATATGACTCTGTGGGGATGAGCAGAGACTGATTCTTTCTTCGCTGGGGAAACTGAGGATAGTTCAGAGGTAGTATGGACATGAATTGATTGATTTTTATTAGACTTATTACTTCTTACGCATAAGAGTACAAGTAATAAGTTTAAGACAAACCCTGCCAGAGGTAATATGATAATTTTTTTAGACTTAACACCACTGGCGTACTTAGGGTTTAAGTACGGGTGCTAAGTTGAGATGACAACCGATATTAGAGGTAATATGGACATGATAATCAATAGCCAAAAACTCGGGAAGTTTGTTCAGAGGTAATATGAACATGACAAACTTTTGAGTTGTGACTCCATTGGGGATGGAGGTATATATCTGCTCAGAGGTAATATAGACATAGCAGACTTAGCTGGAGAAAATTGTGATAGCAGTTCAGAGGTAATATAGACGTGAACTGATATCCGAAGAACTTATTTGAGGAGTGATTCGTTGAGTGTGGTCTATCCGAACATGAAGATAGACCAAAGGATTGCTCCGCTGGGAAGATTGATGGGACGATAGCTCAGAGGCGATATGAGCATGGCTAGCGTCTGATGAGATGGGTTTGAAATAGTTACTAAGGATTTTGAGGACCCATCATCCATTGCGTATCCGAGATTCTTGGATACGGATGATGGTTTTGTAAGGAGAGAGAAAAATATTGCACATAGGCACTTGCTGGGGATGAGGGGAGTACAAGTCTAGTTTAGACATAGTACTTCTTTTTAGGAACTTGCCGTTGATGGGCAACAATATTTGTTCAGAGGTGAGATGGACATGACAAACTCTTGAGTTGTGACCCTACTGGGGATGGTGGTATATATCTGTTCATAGGCAGAATATGACCTGATCCGAATTCTGCGAAATAATTTTAGTGGACTTATCATCGTGGACATGCTTAATAGTTAAGTATAGATGACAAGTTGAAAGCGACTGATACCATCAATGGTATTAGGAAGTCGATGGACAAGAATGTTTACTCAGAGGTAATATGAACATGGCAAACTCTTGGGTGGTGGACTTATTATCCATGGCGTACCATAAGTACAGATAATAAGCATAAACGACTAGCATTATCAGGGGTTATGCGAACGTGATAGTAGAAAGTTGAAGAGAAGAACTTTACTTAGAGGTGATATGGACATAGAGAAGTTCTGATTGATAGCAATAACCCAGGAGATTTTGTTCAGAGGTCACTTGGACATAGCAAACTTAGCTGGGAGAAATTTTGTTTGGGCGCCTCATCCGGCATTGAAGTGAAGGAGCAAATTGTTGCGTTGGAGTGAGACCAATTTGCAGTGACCCTCTTCCCGTTTATAAATGAAAAGTGATGACTTTGGCGTCGATCAACTCCTGGATTCTCCTCTTCAGTACATAGCATGCCCTTGTGGGGTGATGAATGTACCGATGGAAGAGACAATATTCTGGATTATCGATATTGCCAGCCCTTTCAGGGTATCTGATGTTGGGTAACCGAAGCTTGTTTTCCTTCACCAATATATTAAAATTTTTAATGATGTCATCATCATTGAAGGAGAAAGTCCCATTAGGCCTTCGGGCTGCCGATACCTGAGTCATACGGTCTTTGGGGAAGATGGTCATAGCTGCATCATCTTCAGATTCAGAGAGAATTCTACCCCCAGCTTTGAATGCTGCTCTGTTTTGTCGAGGGAGACTACCCCCAGACATATCATTGTCTACAACAGTTGATTTAGAAGGACCTGCCTCTGGAATTATAGGATCAGACTCTAGAGGTTTGGAGTTCGCAAGAGATGCGGTATATCCCAACCCAAAATGATTTCGTTGACAGTGAGAATTACCATGCAACGGTGTTCGTCTACCTTTTTCATATTTGAGGCCTTGTTTCAACTTCAAATCATAACCCATGCTTTGTACAATCTTTAAAGCATGTGGGCTATACCTGTGGATTTGCATTCTTCCAGCATCAGACTCGTGAGAATCTTCTAGTACAATCGGTATATTCCGTATGAGACCGAAGACTATTGGACGCTGATTGTTGCGAGTAGGCGGGACAATAAAGATAGAATCTTCATGTGGCCCATTTGTCATGACGACATTAGATGTTGGCACACTTTCCCACATGATCTCCCCACGCTTGGTGTTTAGGGGCACTGAATCTTGCTTTTGACCCTTGTCTTTGCGTTTTTGGATTAAGAAATCACGCAAATCAGGGTGGTGACCAAAAGAAGAAGGAAGCTTATTCCGCCTTTTTTTATCAATAGGGACATGGAGATTGGGAACCATAACCCTTTCTCTGCCATATGAATACAACAGTTCTGTCATGTGAGCAACATATGATCCATGAGGAGCGTATCTATCCACAAACTGGGCCTTCTTTACGCTGAGAGGCTTGTCCTGGCGTAATCTGTAACACTGCTCAGGTTGGCATATAGTTGAGAAAGTTCTCAACTGGCCATCAGCATTCCGCGTAATCTGAAAGGCGGACAGATTCTTCTCTTGATGGCGTAAAAGCCGAGAGGTAGGGAAATCCGCCACTTGTTTTCCCTTACGGAGATTGCAGGGACCATCTGCCCCCTTATAGGCGCGAGATGTATTTTTACGCGCAGAGCGCATTTGAGATTTCTGACTTGGCGCTGAGGCCTTGTCAGAAACTACGTCTGCCCCGTCAGCGATGGGAGACGAGTTTTTATGCGCGGTGCACGATATATACTTCTGGATTGGCACTGAGGCATTGCCAGAAGTTTTGTCTGCCCTGCCAGCGATGGGAGACGAGTTTTTACGCGCAAGGCACAGAGTCGACTTCTGGATTGGCACTGAGGCATTGCCAGAAGCTTTGTCTGCCACGTCACAGACGGGAGACAGGTTTTTACGCACAGAGCGTATAGGTTGGGATGCCACAACCTTGTTGATCGAAGAGAGAGCCAGTAGGAAGAGTAGAGGATGTCCGGGGCATCCATACTTTACGCAACTTCCTGCTATCCTGAACAGATGGGGAATGAGAGCTACCCCATGTGCGAAGCATGTCGTCATAAGCAGATTGGTCGAATTGGACGACCAGAGTCTTCTTCGTTGCTCCGACGGATACAGCATCGTGTTGAGCAATAGCCTTCTCGTCAGATGAGAAAGTAGTCCCCAGCAGAGTCGCCATCTTGTGTTTGATAATATACGAAAGAAATAAAAATAGGTTTATACGAAACCCTTTCTTAGGTTTACAAACAAGAAGTACAATTAATCCTATACGAGGATATCAAGTACAAAATTTAAATCTGGGTAAATATTGCTATAGGAGTCTGATCTGCGGTCGATCACTTTGTCCCTTGGACCACATGATGACGAAGAAGTACTGTAGAAGAAGGAGAAGCTTCAAAAATCATAAGAGGGATTGGATGCTCGATGCCAAAGTTGTCAATCACTCCCCTCTGTCTGTGCTCTAGACTCTTTTCTCTCAATTTTTTGATCATTGTCTCTAAAAGATCAAATCCGCTCCTTGAACTCTGTCAATAGAGGTCTCTATTTATAGAGTTCAATTGCCATAATCGTCTAGTCGGCGTAGAAGTCGAACAGTAGAGAGTGGGGCACTCTTTACGCGGCGGTTATAATAACTGCCACCCACGTATAAATGATCTTCTGAATAAGCGTGTGATGTGTGTCCCATTAAGAGGTAATGCGTATAATTGCTGCAAAGATCATGGCATGCAAGCCACGTAGGTAACTGCCCCTCGCGTAGAGATGATTGGCGTAGAAGCCAAATAACTGTCTCGTTGGCGTAAAAACCAAATAGTTGTTCTGATGGCATAAAAGCCAAATAGGTGTAGAAGGCCAATAGCTAACATATAGGCATAGAAGCCCAATAGCTGTCAGGTTGGCGTAGAAGCCAAGTAGGCGTAGAAGCCTGATGCTGCATGGATAGGTAGCAGGCGTAAAGGTAGCAAATTATCCTTCTTTGACTGAGGTTTTTTGAGCATATTCTGGGCCGAATAGTCTTGTCACTCACCTTTGCAAATATAGCTTGAGTTGGCGTATTTCGAGGAGATAGCATATGGCGTACTCCCATAGCTGAAAATAGCCTGATGGCGTAATGTGCAGGGATGGTAATGTGGACATATTAGCCCTAATTATAGCTCACCCAGTCATTAAAAGTAGAACCAAATCTCGTGCATTTAATGCAGAGATCTGCCCCCATCTCGTGCATTAACTGCAAAGACGTGCCTCGAGTTCTGTACGAAGAGCAGCTTTTGACGTGGCGGTCAGCTTTGTCTTATCCTGAGCGTAAAAGCTCATGTTTGCCTGTGTAAAATAGGCAGCGTATTACTTGAATGCATAAATGATGTCTTATATCAAGGCTTTGTCATTAAACGACAGTCTGGAGCTTTGTGCCGAATCAATATTACAGCCGTCGTCTTGATAGTCGTGCAGTACTCTTTGTCAGGAGTCAGGTTCATTGTACTGTTTGACAGGTTTATTCGAGAAATACAAAGTATTTCTCGTACACTTCCATGCTGTATTAAAAATAGATGAGTTTTATGCCGGAGTGGCGATGTAGTAAACCTTTTACGCTGAAGCAGTCTGAAAATACTGTATTACGCGGGTTGTTTTGGAGCTATGTTTTACGCTGAATAGCGTTGAAGCTCTGATGTACGCCAATGGCTCTGAAGTCATGATTTATGCTGCACAGCACTGAAACTTTGCTTTACGTGGGCTTTATGCATATTGCGTATAATCCTGCAGCATATTTTTTATGCTTCTACAGACGTCAATCTATACAGAACTCAACTGCTCTAACTGGGGATAATCCGGGAAGATCGTTGGGAAAAATATCCATGAACTCTTCAACTATCTTGGGCAGCGGGTTTGCTTTCCTTGCTACTATTGTGACTCCTCCCTTATGTTGGTCTCTTACTATTCTGCTAAGGACAAACTCTTCTAGACCAGGAATTCTAAACAACACTCTACCCTCATTACAGTCTATCGTTGCATGACTGTCTCTCAACCTATCCATGCCTAAGATAACATCAAAGTTATCCATAGGTAACTCAATCAACTTTGCAGGTAATAAATGCCCACATATAATGATTGGACATGCTAGGTACACCATACTAACTTCTACGATCCCATTGCTAGTGAGTATATTCAGCCTCACTGGCGATGCATCAAACTTTAATCCAATACGTTCGTATATTGTGCAGATATAAATGAGTGTGAAGCTCCAAAATTAAATAAAGCTATGACAGGGAAGGTTGTAACAAAAATGTTACCTGCCACTACGTTGCCCGATGCCATAGCTTCCTCCAAAGACAAGTTGAGTCCCTACCCTTGGCCTTGTTGAGCTCCCTGCTACTGTCTTCCTTGCTGCCGTGGTTGCGACACCTGCTGATTCTACTGTTATTGCCTATAAAGTTGGGCCTGTGTCGGCAACGAACGTTGAGTCAAAGGCCGTGCTGCTACTGCTAGTCCTCCTTGCTGCACTGCCCTCGGAGCTGGCAATACAGGAAACTATTGTACTGGCCCTCTTGGTCTCTGCATTAATGGGCATGTGGAAATCTTGTGATCAGGGCTCCCATATGTCAAATATAGTCTGTTAGCTGTCCGACAAACATCCCGGATATGACCTCTTTTGCCATAGTAGGTACAACCTGTCGGCACTCCCCGTCATTGTTGTTTTTGTTGCTGCTGCCAAGTTGGTACTGTCACTATTAAAACTTTCTCCCTCTATGGTGCTAAATTATGTATACAAACACCTGGTGATGGTACTGACATTCAGGGTACTGGTACTCCCTTATTATTCTATCCATGAGGCCTCTTCCGATCCACTCTTCTGGATGCCATCCTTTGAGAAGTAAGATCGACCCTCTTGGCTGCTATCAATATCGCCTTGAAGGTCTGGTAAATGTGTACCTCTACCATATACAAGATCTCTAAGTGAAGTCCCTGCTAGAATCTCATTGCTCTCTCCAACTCTGTTGCCACCATGGTTGGAGAAAATCTGCTAAGTCGATAAAGTTTTGCCGCATAGCAGTCTACTATCCTTCTATCTTATTTGAGGTTAATAAACCTTTGCTGCAACTCACACCGATCCACAATCCCAAAGTACTTTGCCCTGAACCAGGTCCTGAAATTCTTCCATAAAATAGGATGCCTCAGCCCTACCTCCATCGTAGCCCACCAATCAGCACGCTAAGATGAACTACTTGGAAAACCTTTCTTTCTCGTGAATTGGGAGAGAAGAGATGTCATAATTAGGGTTTTAAATAAGATGACCTTTTGCCAGATTTTGGAGTTATATGCGAAACGGGTTAACTTGTTCCTCGACCGAAACTCTAGCCGCCATCAAAATGGTCTCAATATCCTGGAGCCAATCGTCTGCCGTGATTGCGTCCTCTGTGCTATCAAAATATATGGGGTTCAGTCTGCAAAATCTAACAGATGTCCTAGAATCTGTTCTTTCTCCTCGTTCTAGGGCCGTCTGTAATACTTGGTTCAACAGGACATTATGTTCCTGCTGCTGGAGCTGTTGTTGTTGATTTTGTTATTGTTGTTGCACCACCATCTGGTATTATTGGACAGCCAACAATCTATGAATAATCTCTAGCAAGATAGGGTTATCTAGTATAAGGGGGTGCATTCTACAATCAAGTCACCTATGGTCAAAAACTTTTATGTCTCAATCATTCAAACAAGAAACGGTAAGCATAGAGCATATATGATAAACAATAAGGTATACCAAATACTTTTTCAAAATATTCTGGAGTCCAGCTATGCAAAATAAGAAGTTGGAAGAGTAAAAAAAGTATATGACAGTGATTAGCTACAGTCTGATTTAATACAATCATGTAAGAAAAACTAATATCCAGATGAACCGGCTAACAGGCGTCGGTGGCTAAACGCCAAAAAGAAGTAAATGTGCAAGACAAGCAGCCAAGAAGAAAACCCACTCGCTATCCCTGCAACCATAGTCCTGGTGTGCGCCATTAGTTTGGGAAAAGAACGCTGGATCCTCAGTTGCTGGATCAAAACTTGGCCATACAAAACCAGTGGGTTGGACCCCAAATAGCAAGTACCACAAAGAAAGCACAAAATGGAGAAACAAAATCCCAAAGTAAACAATATAATAATACAATAGGTTCAGTATTGTAACTTAGGTCCATGGCATATTCTAGGACTAAGGCCCAACCATACAACGAAATAAGGACAAGGGTTGAACCATCACACTATTATAGTCCATTTTTTTAGGATACTTAATAAATATATACAATTACAACCAAGTCCATTTCTTATATCAGCCAATCATTCATACGGTTTGCTATTTTGTGGAGTCTGAGGTTATATCAGAATAATGCATAATAAGTATCCTTAGATCACGTCAATGCCGAACATGAGCTAACTGAACCAATATAATAAAATAGACACTTGCAGGATGCACCAGTCCCCCGTAGGGCTACTACGCTAAAATTACGATATTAGCAGTTCCAGTGTTCCTATAGTGAAATAGCGGCTTGGCATAATAATATCCAGATAATGTACTCCACTAAGGCAGATGATATACAGTATCCGTGGTGGCCAGCCTACAACCCACTTCGAATGAATCTCTGTGGGAAGATTCATTGGCATGATATCGGGATACCATTTCCTCCAAATGTTACTACCACTTTTAGTTACTTAATTAGCCCTATGTTGTGTTTGAAATCTCATGGTGTGGTCATATGAGAATTTCCCTTAAGATGACGTACAATGTACGAGCATGCTAGATACGAATTCATGAAAGTCAAATCTGGATTCACCCAAGCGTGTATGCAACTCCATACAATTAAAATCCTAGCCACACTTTGGTAGTTGACTCGCTTATTATGCCCATGCTGGGGAAATAATATATATATATTTATAATATTACGTGTTCAGGAATTTGGAGGCATTCTCGACGTACAACCCAAATATAATCACTTAACATGTGACAGGATGTGTCACTCCTTGGCACACATTAAATTATCTTCTCTATATAATGCCAAAACTAGGCTTCACCGTGAAAAATTTTTGTTCCAAAAATACCCTTCAACATATTTAGTAATTAAAAAGAATACCTACAATAAATTCCACTGACAACCATTTAAGAGATGCAATAATGACAACCATTTATGGAAATCAAAGGGTTCATGCTACTTGCTAAGTCTTTTAAATTATTACCAAAGAATTCGAAGGGTTGAACCATTAACCTATATAATTAAAAGCAGTAGAAATAAACTAACTCATCAACATCATTCACTCCAATATACGTGCAAAGCACGTGCATATATACTAGTGAATAATAATCAGGCAATAGAAGTATCAGCATGTATACATTATTTGAGTCCAATTACCAATTATACATTGGGTCACAATAGTTAAGAAACATTCAATCAATAAGCAGGGCCGCATGGGTCTCTAGGCCACATGGCAAAGTCAGGCCGAATGACAATCCTAGCCGCATATGGAGTCAGGCCGCATATGAAGTCAAGACGCATGAACCACTTGACCGCATACCCAAGGTTAAGTCTATTCCTTGGGACAAGTGTTGAAGTGACAGTAGAATAAATAAAGTGTCAGTGATGTGGCATAAAGTGACTGATGTGACAAGCCATAGAGTGTGTCAGGAAGAAAAGATAAAACTATAGAAATAAGTGCCAACGGTTCAGAGTCATGCATCCAAGAAATATGGGCCGCATGGTCTCTAGGCTGCATGAGTGTCGGTACCGCCTGGGGTTCTATGTCGCATGAAGTTTTCTAGGATTTTAGCGAATTTCTCACTCGTTCAGTGAGTGAAAGCACAAGGTGTTCAAGGACACTTGTGTAAACAGAAGTCATGCGTCCAACAAGATGGACGCATGTTGTCAGTATGCGGTAAGAGTTTAGGCCGCATAACCCTCTTGGGCCACATGGCCCTCTCGGCCGTATATGCTCATTGGCCGCATGGGAACTTCGCCTTCTCCAATAGTAGGTTAGGCCAAGGCGGAAAAGCTCCAAAAACTAAAATTTTATTTTTTCCATAAAATCTTTATTTTAAGTCCAAATTGGGTGAACTAAAAGCCAAAATGCTCTAAATTGAAAGCTCTATCATTTAACAAAAATTAGTTTTCAAACACACAAGTTTAATAGATCACAAGAAAAGCTCATAAAATCCATAAAAAGTTAAGTTTAGAAATATAGATCTATACTAATCTATCCATCAAAATAGAATACTCCAAGAACTAAAAGTGCTTATAAACACATATAAATATTATAGAACAATAATATGAAGGGTTTCTCCATTTCTCATGCAAGGTGTACTTGTCTATGAAATGGGGAGAGAAAGCTAAAGAAGGAGGAAGTAATGAATAAGTGAGGAGAGAGAGAAAAAATATTGGGTTATATATAGTAGGGTTGAGGTTGAACCAAAGTTTCTCATGAGTTGAACCAACCCACAAAATAAGCCATGAACCAGGTTAAACCAAAGAATGAGTCTAGTCTCCATGCACATTCAACCATAAAAAAAATACGTTCTAATACTCGTATCAAGAACGGGGAGTGACAGGGGGGTGACACCAAACCACTTGTCCACAAACACCAAAATAAATAGGAACGTATGAAAGGAAAAACCCGTCATCTTTTGGATATGGCTCATTCCATTCTTTTTAGTGCAATTATGCCTAGGTATCTCTGGGGGATGCTTTACAAGCTTTATGCCATCTTATCAATCGTCTCCCATATAGTGTTCTTTAGGGTAAAATTCTATTTGAGGTCCTTGTGTCTCATCTTTGCATACCATCATTCCATGATCTTTCTGCCCATGTATTTGGTTGTGTTATTTTTGTCTATGTACCTAAGAACCAGAGGTCTAAGTTGGATGCCTGGACGATTGTGTGCTTTTATTGGCTATAGTGGCTATCAAAAAGGGTACAAATTCATTCATCTACCAACCTGAAAGTATTATGTCACTATGGATGTGAACTTCTATAAAGACATGAGCTATTTATAATTTTCATCCACTGACACTACTCTTCAAGGGGATAATTCATATTTTGAAGAGTTGTATCATGGTAATAAAGAAAGAGGAATTCACGCAGAAGGTATTTTGACGGGTCATATAAAAGTTCTCGACTCGTCGACCTAAGACACAAAAGCAGAGAATGAAGAAAATACGACCAGTAGAGCTACTAGTCTCGATCAGTCGAATGTTTTTGAAGATACTACTACTCCCTCATTGATCACCGATGTAGTGCCCCGTTCCCCCTATTCGAGGAGCGCGACTAAGTAATACTTTCGGTATCGTTTGATCCGAATATATTGAATCAAGATCCTTTCCTCCTTATAGATTGGATTCTTCGGAATTGACTTTCATATTCAGTGGACCGTATTCCAAGGATGAACTTAGCGGCAGAGTTAAGAGAGACCTCTCTACTACAAGTTTTCTTGCCTTTTTTACTGTCGCATTATTGTGTTCTAGTTGGTTTTTAAACTTGGGTTTTCTTGAACGATTTCGATGGATTGCATTATTTTTGTTCGTTGAACTTCACTTTTGTTTTAATATTGGAAGAAAGAGAAGAAGTATTGATCATCTTTTCATCTCTATGCAGGTGATCATGTAGGCGTCATGCGAGCAGATTCTTGAAGAACATCTTTCCTTTTCTTCTCCCCACCAACTTGTGAGTGGCTATACTTTCGATTAGTTGATCCTTCTTCAAGTCTTCACACTTAATAATCTTGCTCTCTTGATACTATTCTGATCAACGATACCATAATAACTAAAAGATATCAAGATAAAAATAGAATAGACTTAAAATACTTAATGCTTATTAAATAAACTTGTGAACGGTTATAAAGTTGCATGCTAGTTTCCTTTAGAATATGCTCTTATTGTATTTCAATTCTAGCTAGAACATATTCTTCTATTACTGTGCTATGCGTAGAACACACTATACCATGCGATTGCTTGAACATGAAAAGTATGCCATTAGATCATGCCATGTTACTTGTTTTAAAATTCTTGTTGTCTTGAATTACTCATTTGATAACTTAGTATTAGACGTCGCTTGGTCACAGACAACTTGTTCAAAAGATTTTTAGTTCCTGTGGATGGTCGCTGGGCCACTAGGACCGATCCGATCCAGATGGAACATTCTGATAGTTGTCTGAATGGGGCAGAGATGGTGTGTAGTGGGGCCCGCTGCCTGCGTTACATACCATTTTTGTCAAGAGACTATAAACCGTCCAATATGGCTTGTGATGCCAATAACCCCTATGTATATTTAAACTGTGCAAGCTCACTATGTCTTCGTGGTAGTGTAGGTCATGGTAAGTTTTGTGCATGTGATTTAGATGGCACAGGTAAAAGTCACCGCACGGTAGCACGTTTATTTCTGTCATTTTATACCTAACATATACTTCTAACTTGAACTAAGGCAATATTGAAAGACCACATAATAAGTTGCATGCTTCACATGAATAACATATCAATTTGGTAAGTTGGGTTATCTCGCCCTCATTAGTGTATTTTGATGTACTGATCCTCGTTGCAACATGTTCTCCGTGCCAAGGCAATCCTGCGAGGAACTAAGGCAACTTCCCATCCAGTCCTTCAACCAGCGTGCCATGTTCGTGCCCTTTTATAAACCCCCTCATCCAAAAATAGGTATTTTGTGTGTATTTTATATTTCTTGTGTCACGCCCCAGTCCCAAAATATCGAGGGACTAGACACGTGGCAATGGCCAGCAGCACACACCGATGGACAAACCCATTTTAATGGATCCATCGGGGCATACTTAAGCTGTAATACAACAATAAGGGTCTAGATATACTAATCTCATCCACAGAAATGAATATAACAATATCAGAATCATAAAGCGAGATCAATCTCAATAAAATATAAACTCGGAAAATAATCCGATAATGAGTCTAATACATCTGTCAAGATACAAGAATAAAGCTAACCACAGCAAATACTGAGTATGGAAATAGTATATACTCAGAAGATATCCTCGGTGATCACTCGTCTACTGGATCTGGTACTGCTCCAGTAACTGCTCCTGCTCCTGCTAATGCTCCTGTACTGTATACCTCTGGGTCGATCTCGTCTGCTAACCCTGGGGACATAATCCGGATCCAGGTCCTCAGGGGACATAGCAAGGTACAAAATAACTCAAGCCAAAATAAATCAGTATAGCAATAAATGAACAATAGCGTAAATATATAACCAGCTAAGTGATATGCAAGTTGAGAGTTTTAGTCATACTCGGGCTGAGACTACTACAGGATCAGTGTCGGAGAAACCCATAGCAGTATTCTCTCGAAGGGCCAGTACGGTACCAAAGCTCTGTTGCCAGAGTCTAAGGCACTTCCATTAAATTATTATATATATATAATCAGCCTTTTGTATGGTAAATCTCTCCCTACCCAATGTAATCACACGTCTCATATCCATGACACGCAAGATCAAAACTAATGCAGCAAGTCATATAATGTCTATGAATATAATGTCTATGTCATAAAATATGTATCCTATACAGAATCACCATGAATATCTCAGGAAGATTCTATCTCATGAATAGTGTCAAGTGTCCTGGGTTATAATGTACTTGATAAGACAAGTACGAGAATGTAAAGGGTCACGAATGTCCATCTCTAGGCGACGTTACACAACTCTGCGTACAGTATTGGCACCCGACTATTAATCGGACGCTAAGTAAGTCACACGGTCCTAGGTCAAGCATGTACAACATATAAATAAATAAGAAAATATGTAACAAGAACTGCAATGTTGGCAAGGTACACTTGCCTGGGGTTGGAATACCAACAACTGTCCCTGTATCAGTGGATCCTGTAGGTACTCCTCCAAAAGCTGAAATAAATATCACCAACAAGCTCAAAAAATATTAAATAGCTAGAAACGCCTGTCCTTAAGTCCAATTTGGACACAGGGGCAAAAATGATAGTTTCTGGTCAAAGCGGGGTCCACATGTGGGCCGCTTTGCACCAAAAAATGTATCAGGGTCAAAGGTCTCCAATTTGGTCAAACTTAGTGTCAACCAGTCCAGAACGATGATACGAAACCAACGAAACTTCCAAAATTGGATTCCGATGAGCCGATCACAAAATCGCCCGTCAAGTGGAGCCGTGGGGCCCACGATATGCGATTTTATCAACGTTCTCAGAATCGAGCCAAACTTGGGTCACAGGACCAGCGTATCGCTACGATTCCGATGGCGCAAGTCTCGTTTCGATCCGACATGTGTACACAAAGTTACGATGAGTTCCAGAATGGGCGGATACGGGGCATTGTCGGCGGATATGCGTTGATTCCGGTGTGCACGCACATCCGAATCAATTTCTGGGAAATTTTGCACGTCCGTATCAACTGCGTGCACCTTTTGGTGAAGACCGCGCGTGACCAAGTCGTCTCGTTTGGCGGGGCGTACTCAGTTCCGGGTAAAAATGGGGTATTATTTTTCCTATTTTTGGATCGTGGTTCGCGATCGCCACAGGACGCGATGTACCGAGCGGGTTGCACGGACATCGAGAGGGTTACACAGTCTACGTGTCACAACTGACGGAACGGAAAACGGAACAACGAGGAGAGAGAACGGATTACCTGAACAGGGCTCCGTGGAACGAGGATTTCTCGTGTCCGGGTCACTGTGCTGTGTCCTGGTCGAATCTGCCGTGTCCGGGTCACTGGGATGCTGCTGTGTCCGGGTCGACCGTGTCCGGGGCTAGGGCAGTGGGTCGTGGCCGAGCTGGGAGAGGGCGGCCGGCATAGGGTATCGCTGAGGGTCGACGAGGCGAGCGACCGGGGCTGCGGGCGGCTCAGGCAAAGCGGAGATGGCTGCTGAGGTGGTGGAGGGTCAGGCTCGAGGGGAAAGGGGTGATGGTGGTGGTGCTAGGCTGGGCTAGGGCGGAGGGAAGGTGGAGACGGTGAGGGGATCGAGTCGAGCAGGGTCGACGGTTTGGGGTGGTGGTATTCTTCGAGGGTTCGACGCCGGTGGAGTCGGGGGAGGAAGTCGAGGGTGGATGGGGGCTCGGGGTGGCTAGGTCTCAGGCGGCCGGGGTCGATCTCGGGCGGTGAGGGGGCTGGGCAGCGGAGGAAGGAGAAGAGAAGGCGAAGCGGGGCTGAGGGTGAGGCGGCTGGGGTTGCGGGGAGAGATGGGGATCGACGAGGGTCGTCGATGCTAGGGTTCAGGCAAAGGAGGAGGGGATGACCGGAGCGGCGCCGCAGTTTTCTGGAAGAGGAGATGGCTAGGGTTTCGGCCAGCTGGGCGTGACTTTCGAGGGGTTTTAAGGGGGGCCGAAACAGTATTTTCGGATGGGATTGGGAATTAGGGTTTCAGTTAGGGTTTTGGGTCGGGTTCGATTCGGATCCGACCCGACCCGTTAAGGAATAGGTTTGGGTTGGTTCGGTTTGGTTTATTTAAGAATAAACCGAGTTCAGTCAGGGTTTATTTTGGTTTAAAAATAACTTAGTTTCTAGGGCTTTAAAAATGCTTCTGGGGTCCAATAAATTCCCGAAAAATTATCCTATGTCTAGTTTTTTATTTTACACTAGAAAATATTATTTTTATAATATTTTAATATTAATTAACAATATTTAAAAATCATTTAATCATAAAATATCTTAGTTTTAATTCCAAAAAATTACAGAAAATTGTGTAAAATTGCTTTAAAAATTTTGAAAAAAAATCAGGGTGATGGCATCTTGTATTTGTTTTAGAATATTTTTTTATCAAATAAAACTCAATGATTTTATTAGAACACTTCACCGTAGTTTGGACATTAATAATATAGGATGACCCCAAAATCTGTATATCCCATCATAGGAAGTAGCCTACACAGGAGACACTACCTGTAGGATCTTTTCTATGCATAAGAATTCGATCTCTTGGCATTAGTATGACATTAGTGTAACGACCATAGATTCTTGTGTAAATATTTTGATATTTAGATATATAATTTAATTGTGGTTATTTTCTATCCCAATTTTCTACAATTAGCATCCCATAATTCTTCATGCCAAATTAAGCAAATTCTCTTTTTGTAAAATTTCATGTTATTTACTATTAACATATTTTGTTGGATAACCATTAAATTAATTACTTAGTTAATTAGATAATACAATTATTTGATTTATTATAATTAGATAAATATCTAATTATTAATTATAAAATATTTTGGGTGTAGTATTTTATTAAAGCTTTATAAAATAATTTTTAAAATTTATTTTGTGTGCAAATATTATTTTTGGGATGTTTAACATCATCTATAAATGTAAATACATATATGTTAATATATAGTTATTAATAATAATAATAATGATAATGATAATGATAATAATAATAATAATAATAATAATAATAATAATAGTAATAATAATATAAAAGAAAAATAAAACAAATAAAAAGAAAAAGAAAAGAAAAGAAAAGAAAAGAAAAGAAAAAAAGAAAAGAAAAAAATACTAAAAACCTAATAATACCTAAACCCTAACATTCTCCTAATAACTAAACCTAAACTCCTATTTACTAATTCCTCCCCCCCCCAACTCACAGCAGACTCTCCCCCCCCCCGCTCGCGGCATCTCTCCCCCTCTCCCTTATATATATATATATACATATACATATACATATACATATACATATACATATAATAAAATAAACCCTAACCCTAATCTCTCAAACCCTAACCCTACCCGTGCCTCCACTGCCGAAGACCACCCCGTGCCACCGCCGTCCCCTCGGGCCACCCCGCGCCGTGCTGCGCCGCCG
This sequence comes from Iris macrosiphon, assembly GCA_036927795.1. Taxonomy (NCBI): domain Eukaryota; kingdom Viridiplantae; phylum Streptophyta; class Magnoliopsida; order Asparagales; family Iridaceae; genus Iris; species Iris macrosiphon. Next base: position 25,789,850 of record JAYESA010000011.1, read on the forward strand.
CCTGCCGTCCGCGCACCGCACGCGTGCAAAAATACCGTCCTGAGCACCCATCTTCAAGGTGATGTATCTCCCTCAATTTTGATTATTTTTGCGAGTGATTTGTTCGTGTACGTTCACAACCTAACCCTCTAGGATTTTTATTCAAGCAGGACGAGTTTTTGTGTCCCGGATTGGTCAAAAAATTGACCGGAAAATGACCAAAAAACTGACCAAAAATAGCCCAGAAACTTCAACCCGAACCCACATGTTCACACCAAATTTGTCGCCAACCAGTTTAATGTTTTCAAAAACTAATTAAAGGGTTTATCTTCTCCATATAACCAAGAATTTTTTTGTTCTTTTAGTTTTTGTTAATTTTTTCTATGTTTAAAATTATTCGACCTCTAAAACGACCATAAACTTGTTATTTTAAAACTTAAAATTTGTGATACGGAGTGTGCCCCGCCAAACGGGACCACCTTGTCGAGCACCAATTATACTGAAAGGCGCGTATGGTATATCCTGACATATGGGCTTTCTCGGAAGCTGATTCGGACGTGTGTGCGCGTCGGAATCAACCCATATCCGTAAAAAGTTCCCGTATCATGTTTTTTGCAAAATATCCTTCCATTTGGTGCACACTCGTCGAAATATGATAAAACTTACACCATTGGATTAGTGGTATCACGTTGGTCCTGTGATCCAAGTTTTACGCGATTCTGAGACAGTTGACCAAGCCGCCTATACGCGAGCCCCATGTTTGACTTTAAGGGCGGATTTGTGATCGGCTCACCGAAATCCAAATTTGGATGTACCGTTGAGTTCCTATTGATATTTAAAATTTGTTTGACCTATATTTTATCCTATTTAGAAATATTTACCTCTGGCACGCTTTTCAGTGCAAAGTGGCCTATATGTGGACCCGCTTTGACACGAAATTACCGTTTTGCTCCTGTGTCCAAATTGGACGAAATGGTAGACTTTTTTGACTATCTTGCTTATTCTGGGAATGTTGGTGATATTTATTTCAGCATTCGAAAATGTTCATTTGGAGGCCATAGTTTCTGATCCTGCGTACTTGACACTTGGACGTTTAGATTACGTAGCTTTCTTGTCAGGCAAGTATACCTTGCCATTGTACTATAATTTATATTCTATATGGTGCATGTATTTTATTTTTTCATTTAGTTCATATATTTTAACTGCTATATAAACTGTGCGTCCAAGAATAACTTGGGTGCAACGACGGTGGCGTCGTATTTTATCTTTATTATATATTATGTATGTTGACCTAGTTTTACGAGACCACCACATGATCAAGAGGCATTCTTATATTTTATTTGGCTGTGAATTATTTTTTACACGAGTTATGAGTCTCATATAGATCACGGACTTACGTATTGACTGATCATCAGTACGTGTGGGACGTGCGGTAGAGAATAGTTGCTGATATAATTTGCATGCTAGAAGATTTGGTAGTTATTAGAGGTATCATCGTATCATGGATATGACATGCTTAGAGCATGGGGTGGAGAGGACAACGAGTAAGACGTTTGGGCTCCTTTGCACTTTCCTTGTGTAACCCGTACTCTCCACCGGAGATGCGCGGTCATAATGACCCCTATATATTACCTGACGGCCTCTGAGGTTCAAAAGATGTCATACTTTTTAGGCCCCTGAAACTCCGAGAGAATCATGCCAATCTCATTTTGGCCAGATAGCCCACGTGTTGGAAAGTTGTTCTCAAAGTGCATTCACATAGATGGTTAGATGACCCTTGGATGTTTACTTTCAGTATTTTATTGACATGCTTCTATGTATCTTATTATGTCCCTCTGAGGACCTGGTCTCTTTTCAGGTGTAGACGATCATGGCTATTTGCAGGAGCACGGATCAAGACTTGCTACTTTATTATCTTTCGAGGAGGTCTTCTCTTCGAGTCTCGTTGTTCATTAGATGATGTACTTATTTTATTTCTCTTATATTCTAGTTGGTAGTGGATTTGTCTCCATCCAACTATTAGTTCTTCTCGACTAGTTCATATTTGATTTATTGACATATATGATCATTTATTTCTTTATAATTTTTATGGATAAGATTTAGTTATGTCCTGTGACTTATGATAATTATATACCACTTATGAATTATTGTTCATAATACAGCGTACGTATGTGTTATGGTTTCCATATATTGGAGTCTCCATAAATATACGGCTGACATGCTTACGTATTCCTAGTCCTACGTATTTTGGGACTGGGACATGACATATTTTTAGTGGTGGCCCATGCAGGTCGAGAGTATATTGTCTTGGTTACATTACTGTACCGAGCATGCCTGCACCTAGGATTATAGTTTTAGGTCTCATCCATATACTTGACTTTTCTTCTTGATTTTGTTCCAAATTCTCGAACTCACCTTCCTTTCAATTCGTTCTATCTACATAATTGCATCCTGCTTGATTAATGTACTTCCCTAATAGTTCCTTGAGTGTAGCCTTCTGCTAGAATATAAGAATCCTTGTTGTTAGGATATAATTAGGGTAATATTCCTACTAAGAGTAAAACTAGAATATTGACACATCACTAAGTTTAGAATACCTAATGAACCCTAGCATCCCTTACTTGTAGATTAATTGACCACTATCCCTTGAAATTTATGAAGGACTTGAGAGTAGTATAGACACTAGTAGGGTTAGTTAAAAATTTGACCTTATTGTTTGACCCTAGTATTGAGGAACCAATAGAAATCCAAGGTTGAATATTAGGACTAAACCTAACTTTCATAGTGAGATAGTATTAGAGAACTATAAATTTAGCTTCTTGTCTTGACATTAGCAGAATAGTACCTTAGAAAGCCAAGAGGAATGAATATAACATTTTCCTTGATCATACCTCAAACACAGAGATTAGCATACCACATTTTTTTAAGAAACTATGATATTATCAAGAGTCTCTCTATTTAATTTCATATATTGTTCCTCCGAAACCTTAACGCTCACTAATTATGCGACGACTAAAATTTCTTTTATCTTTCAATTCGTGCCACCTAACCCTTCTGATTGTAGGCCAAGTGATTTCTTTATGTTAGGATATATAGTTTGCTAGGATTATAGTTGTTAATCTTGAATTTTAAAATTCTGTGCTTGGTAGTTAGAACTTGATAGTTGAGTTGTTTATTTAGATTATGATTTTATGATTATTATTTAGTTTCAAATTGCGTAATTTGTATCCATATCTCCATACATGTTATGTCCTCTTTCACTTGAGGGCCAGTAACTTTTTCATTCTTAATATTAACACTTTTGTTCTATAAGCACTATGATTAAGACTTAAGATGACCATTATCTATATAATAATAGGATACTCTAATAGTTACCAAGATCTTTTCCTCGTGTCCCCAATAAGTGTTCTACTTTATTTATAAGGACAATGTTATTTTGTAGAATCCCCTTAAGGCAGTTACAGTATTTGTTAATTCTTGTAAGTTGGATAGTATGACTCACAACCTAGTATCACGTAGTCATTTTGACCCATTAATGAAGTGTAATTGAATGACACCAATAATAGACTTGCATAAGAAGATAATATTTATTCAGACTGTAGAACTTAGAGGCCCACACCCCCATTGGGTCGACTAGAGACTTAGACAAGGAGTTAGTATGGCAACTATAGAGGAACAATACCTGACGAGTCTTATCTTCTTTATGAACTTAAATTATTTTGTACCTTCTTTTCTCATAATCCATCATACTTATATTTTCTGGACTACCTCGACTTATGCTGCTATTATAGCCAAGTTTTGCAAGCTTATTCTTTTATCGAGCTTGATCATGACATATGTATTATTGGGTATACACACTGTCACGACCCGATCCCAATAATCTGGGTCCAGTCGGATCATGCCCAGCCTGCACCATTGTGAGACGGCGGCAGTAAGCTGTATCAATCCGTAGTAACACACAGACATCTAGAATACATGAAGAAAATTCAATTTTATTGCTAAGTCCGAAAGAGAAATTCTTTTACAAGCAATTATCAAGCAAAACATGGTCCAGAGTTATTACTTCAACCCTGATTATTACAACTTGGAATTTAAAGGGAAACAACTAAACATCGGCCTCCTGGCTAGGTTCAGCTAGACCTTCAGTACTCTGGTCCGGACCATAAAATGTGTCATACGCCTCATCGTCACCGTAATCACCTAAAATGTTAATCTCCAGTCAGGAGGGAGCAAGAACATATATCCAATTCCAGCATTTTAATGATAATTAAAATGATGCAATAAAATAGTTTTGAACAATATTTATATTTTTGTATGAAACAAATATGAGACAAGAACAGTAAATGTCGATGAAGCAATTGATGACAACTACAATCACTAAAAGTGTTTTGAGAAAGGTAGCGTCCCGTGGCCGGTTGGGGTTGGAGGCAATATGTGTTCTAGTGAACACGGTCCGGCGTCAGTCCAGGGAGGTTGGACTTCAGCTATCCACAATGAGGCAATAAGGGGGCTTTGACCACGGGTGCTAACTTTACTCCCCAGTTCCCAAGGCAATAATCAATGAGTCAATGAGTCAATGAGTCAATAAGTCAATCAATCAGTCAATCAGTCGGTTCTGTGAATCAAGTGTCGTCACAATATATCTATATGACATGCAACATATTTAATTACAACTAAAGTACAGGTTTGAATTATATGAAACTTGCCTGGATTTGGTTGGTGATGCGAGTGAGATGTCGCGACGGTCTCAACCTTAGTTACAGGAACCTACATTTATTAATAATCTGATTTTAGAATTAAATCAAAGGGTTTTAATCTGACTTGATTAGTTAACTAAGTTAATGATTTAATCCAACGATCGATTTTTTAATAATAATTTGTAAATAGCAATTTAGTAAAACAAAAACAATTTTAATAATAAAACTTATTTATTATTTTATCGTAGAAAATATTACATTTTATTTTAAGGTAAAATATCGTATTTCTGTTTTTAATAAGGTAAATAAACGGTTTTCTATTTTATTAAAAGAAATAGCATTTATTTATATTTGTTTCATTTAAACACTAATCTTTGGTAAAAAGAAATAAAGATGCGAATACGCGAAAATTAATGAGTACGTTTTAGATATACTTATTTAAAATATTATACTAATATTTTAAAAAATCATTTTGTTTCTAATAAGATAAAATAGGAAAGTACTTAGTTATTTTATAACGATTATAATAAAATAATATCATTTGTTTTAGCAATCAATTTATTTCTAATAAACTAGGCTTAAGGGGAAAAATATTACTTAATTTTATTTTGGTAATATTACAAATCAATTTGTAAGAGAATAATATTTTGGAAAACTTATTTTAAATACTAACGTATTATATTTTGAATACTAAAAATCATTTTAGAACTATATACAAAATAATTACTAATCTACGTAATATTTAATAAAGTTTTTATTATATATATAACTAATATATGTATTGAAGATCGTTATATCAAATCGTTAATTAATTAACAAACCAATAACTAAACTAACATTAATCTACTTAATTAACTTTAAACCTATCAATTTCTAAGCTATCCCGGATTGACAGAGCTTTATTCTGTCAGTCCCGGTCGGACAGGAGAATGGTTTTGGAAGGAACAGTACGTTCTGATAGTGGCACCTACCGGGAAGTTGATGGAGGAGCACCGAGGGGAGGCCTCGGACTCGGGATCGGGCACAGACGGGATCGGGGACGGACGCGTGGAGTGCCGGGACACGCGGAGAAGCCGCGCGGGGAGGCGTGCGGGGCGCTGGCCGACCGGGGAGGCCGCGCAGGGGTGTGTGGTGATTGAGCGGTGCGGCCGCAGAGGGGCGCCGGGGCCGCGGGCTGGCGCCGGCTCGGGATGAGAAGGAGGAGGGAGGAAGAAGAAGAAGAGGAAGAAAATGTGAGGTTCTGAGAAAAAGTTCTCTGGGAGTGGGAATAAGTACGTGAGGGGGAGGTAGTTTCCAGATCCGGGAGTGGGGGAGGAATTACGGGGGTTGGTTCTGACTTAGTCTAGTGGGTATGGGTTTGGATATTGGGCTTTGGGTTTAAAAGAAAGGGATTTTTAATATAACTTATGGGTTTTACACACACTAATACATTGTCTAAAATCAGAATCAGTGTATTATGCTCTAGCTAACCTTAGTGTGCTTGGTTTGCTCTTCGTATGACTACTTTACGTGGATTGAGATATAGTTGACTCAGCTTGTTAGACGAATATACTTGCCCTCTAGACAGGTCAGAGCATATCATGTCAGGTACATAAATTTTCTGATATGAACATGCGAATAAGAATTTATCAAAATAAGATTTTAATGCACAACTGCCTTGACAACTCTCTTTTGAATTCTTAAAATTGCCTTGAACCCCGTACTTATATTCTACCACCTCCTTCTTGAATTCTTTATTATTGTTCTCCGTCTTTCCCTATTTCGGAAAGACGAATGCTCGTGCTTGGTATAAGTTTGATACACGGAGAGTACTAGATATACCTCATAGGCCAATCACATTACTTGGTGACTATCTTTCGTAATTAAGGGCATATCACATATGATATTTGGTGTTAAAATTTTAAGGATTGAATAACACGATTAAATAATTTGAGGAAGTCTTTCTTAAATGTATAGTCTTATGTGATAGATCGGTAAATTCTAAGTTGGGTAGAAGATTGCATTGTCAACTTGAGGTGAATATTTTAGATTATGATCAAGTAAGATTTGTCACGGCCCAGTCCCAAAATATCGAGGGACTGGACACGTGGCAATGGCTAGCAGCACACACCGATGGACAAACCCAATTTAATGGATCCATCGGGGCATACTTAAGCTGTAATAAGGGTCTACTAATCTCATCCACAAAATTAATACATCAATATCAACAAAAGAAAATATAAACATCATCAAGTCACAAGTAAATAAATCGGGGAACAACCCGATAATGATCTGATACAATAGTCAAGATAAGGATAACAACTGCAAATACTGAGTATGAATAAAGCATATACTCAGAAGATATCCTCGGGGATCACTCGTCTACTGGATCTGGTACTGCTTCAGTGTCTGCTCCTATTCCTGCTCCTGCTAATGCTTCTATCAAGTATATCTCGGGATAGATCTCGTCTGCTAATCCTGGGGACATAATTCGGATCTAGGTCCTCAAGGGACATAGCAAGGTACAAAATAACTCACATCAGCAACTCCAGTCAGGCTCTACAATGGTCTATGCTGCAAAACTGGCAGGGGACCAGGTCCTCAGAGGGACGTAATAAGGTACAAGAAACAACATGCCAAGATAAATACAGTATATGAAATGTATCAATAGGGCAAACTATGTAACCAGCTAAGTGATATGCAAGTGAGAGCAGCACTAGAACTCAGGCTGAGACCACTACAAGCTCTGTGTCGGGGAGCCGGTAGTAGTGATATCATGTGGTTGTCTAGCTCGGAGAGAGACTAAGACGCCGGCATAATATATATAATCAATCTGTAGTTGGTGTCTCTCCCCACCCAATGTAATCATACGTCTCATGTCCACAACGTCTCATGTCTATGCCACGCAGGATCATCTCTAATGCAACCAGTCATATAATATCTAAGCAAAAGTATGTGTCATGAAGCCTGTATCCTATACAGAATCACCATGAATATCTCAGGACGATTCTGTGTCATAAATAGTGTCAAGTGTCCTGGGTTGTGTCGTACTTGATAATGCAAGCACGAGAAGTATAGGGTCTCGATATCCATGTCTAGGTGACGTTACACAACTCCGCGTACGGGGTTGGCACCCGACTATTAATCGGACGCTAAGTAAGTCACACGGTCCTAGGTCAAGCATGTACCACAATATATATATAAGCCAAGAAAATAAATAACAAGAACTGCAAGTTTTGGCAAGGTACACTTGCCTGGGGTTCTGACTCCAACTGTAGCTCTGATCTCAGTGGGAATTGCAGGTACTGCTCCGGTTGCTGAAATAGACATCACCATCAGATCCAAAAAATATCAAATAGCTACAAACGCCTGTCCTTGAGTCCAATTTGGACACAAGGGCAAAAATGACAGTTTCGGGTCAAGGCGGGGTCCATATATGGGCCGCTTTGCACCGAAAAATGTGTCAAAACCAAAGGTCTCAAAATCTGTCAAATTTAGTATCAACAAGTCAGGAACGATGATATGAACCCAACAAAACTTTCAGAATTGGATTTTGATGAGCCGATCACAAAATCGTCCGTCAAGTGGAGCCGCGGGGCCCACGATACGCGATTTTGTCAACATTCTCATAATCGAACCAAACTTGGGTCACAAGACCAGCGTATTACTACGAGTTCGATGGCATAAGTTTCATTTTAATCTGATGTGTATACACCAAGTTACAGCGAGATCCAGAAAAGGCGGATACGGGGCGTTGTCGGCGGCTACGCGTTGATTTCGGTGTGCACGCACATCCAAATCAACTTCTGAGAAATCCTGCACGTCCGTATCAACGGCGCGCACATTTCGGTGAAGACCGCACGCGACCAAGTCGTCCCGTTTGGCGGGGCGCACTCAGTTCCGGGGAGAAACAGGGCGTTGTTTTCCTGTTTTTGGATCGCGGTTCGCGATCACCACAGGACGTGATGCACCGAGCGGGTTACACGGGCATCGAGAGGGCCACACAGCCTACGCGTGACAACTGACGAAACAGAAAACGGGTCCACGAGGAGAGAGAACGGATTACCTGAACAGGGCTCCGTGAACCGAGAATTTCTCGTGTCCGCGTGTCTCTCGACACTGTGCTGTGTCCTGTGTCTGGGCTGCTGTTGTGCCGTGTCCGAGATGGGGTTAGGGTTCAGGCGGCCAGCGGCTAGGGCTTCGCCGGAGGGAGCTGGGCTCGGGGCGGCCGGGCTGCACTGGCGGAGGTGGGGCGTTCGATGGTGGCGGTGGCACGGCGGGGCTGGCCCTCTGCTGGTGCTGTTCGTCGGGCGGAGGAGGAGGCTGCGGGTCAGGGGAGGCCGGCGAGGGGCTGGGCTAGGGCGGAGGAGAATGAGGCGGAGGACGGCCGAGAGAGGAGGCGGCTGGGGCTGGGCGAGGGGACGCCGGGAACGGAGGAGCAGGGAGGAGGCGGAGGAGAGGGGGAGAGGGTTTTATATAGGGGAGAGGGAGTAGATGGAGAGGCGGCCGGTGCGGGAGGGGAACCGGAGCAACGGCGGGTACGGGGGAGAAGAAACGGAGCGGCGTAGGCAGCCGGAGCGGTGGCAGTTACGCAGCGGGCGGAGGCTGAAACGGTCGGGGGAGAAGAGAGAGGGTTGGCCGGGTCGGGCGGTGACGGGTCGGGTCGGGTCAGGCGGATCCGGCCCGATCGGCTAAACAGAAAACGGGTTCGGGTCTAGCGGGTTTCGGGTCGCGGGTTATTCCCGGATCCGACCCGCTGGGTTGAGTTGGGTTCAGCTAAACTGGTCTGGATTGGTTTGGTTTGGTTTATTTTAAATAAACCAGATTTATTTCTAGGTTTATTTTGGTTTAATTAAAACTTGGTTTTTAGGGCTTTAAAAATACTTTCGGGGTCCAATAAATTCCCGAAAAATTATCCTATGTCTAGTTTTTTATTTTACACCAGAAAATATTATTTTCATAATATTTTAATATTATTTAACATTATTTAAAAATCATTTAATTTTAAAATACCTTGATTTTAATTACAGAAAAATTACAGAAAATTCCAGAAAAATTGTAAAAATCTATTTAAAAATTCTAGAAAAATCAGGGGGTTTACAAGATTAGATTGAGAGATTTAAGTCATTTTAATTCTGAGATTTTTTTTAAAGAATGATTAAGACGATGATGATTTAAAAAATTTTGAAATCTTGATATTATGAACCAAATATTTATAATTTGAGCACATGATTTAAATTTAGAATATTGAAGGTTGAATCAATGATTTAAATTTTGAGGATAAATATAGAATCTTAGACTTGAACAATTGGTGAATTAGATTTAAAATTTTATAATTTGATAATTTGAATTAAAAGTTAAATTTTGATTGTTGGATCACCTATTTGAAATATTGAGGATAAAAATTAAATTTTAAAATTTGAAGAGTACGGAATTCATAAGTTAAAAATAGAAATAATATTTGATTAGAATTATTTTCTAGGGAAGATTATATTAGTAGGAGATCGTGATATAAAATTTGATATGGGTTATTTTAAATTTGAAGTAATTACGATAGATTTGAAAAGATTTTATTATTTAAATTTTTGGAAGAGATTGCGATTGACTTACCTTAAATACAAATGTGAAGGATTTAGCAAATCATACCTTATTTTTAATTTTGAGGACAAAATTCTTTTAAGTTGGGTAGATTGTAAACCCTCTCACCCAAAAATAGGTATTTTATATGTATTTTGTATTTCTTGTATTTGTTTAAGAATATTTTTTTATCAAATAAAACTCAATAATTTTATTAGGACACTTCACCGTGGTTTGGACATTAATAATATAGGATGACCCCAAAATCTGTATCTCTCTTCATAGGAAGTAGCCTATACAGGAGACACTACCTGTAGGATCTTTTTGTGGCACAAGAATTCGATTCTTTGACATTAGTATGACATTAGTGTAACGACCATAGATTCTTCTGTAAATATTTTGATATTTAGTTATATAATTTAATTGTGGTTATTTTCTATCCCAATTTCCTACAATTAGCATCCCATAATTCTTCATGCCAAATTAAGCAAATTCTCTTTTTGTAAAATTTTATGTTATTTACTATTAACATATTTTGTTGGATAACCATTAAATTAATTACTTAGTTAATTAGATAATACAATTATTTGATTTATTATAATTAGATAAATATCTAATTATTAATTATAAAATATTTTGGGTGTAGTATTTTATTAAAGCTTTATAAAATAATTTTTAAAATTTATTTTGTGTGCAAATATTATTTTTGGGATGTTTAACATCATCTATAAATGTAAATAAATATATGTTAATATATATATAGTTATTAATAATAATAATAATAATAATAATAATAATAATAATAATAATAATAATGATAATGATAATGATAATAATAATAATAATAATAATAGTAATAATAATATAAAAAAAAGAAAACAAATAAAAAGAAAAAGAAAAGAAAAGAAAAGAAGAAAAGAAAAGAAGTAAATACTAAAAACCTAATACTACTGCAGCAACTGCTGAATACCGCTGTTGTTGACGATGACCCCCCCCCCCCCCCCCCGCGCTGCCGGAGCTCCGCCCGGCGGACCCACCTCGACCCCCTGGACATATATATATATATATATATATATATATATATATATATATATATATATATATATATATATATATATATATATATATATATATATATATATATATATATATATATTAGTGTATACCAATGCCATCCATGTATTTATGTATATATATATACTGTATTTTATACATAAATACATGGATGGCATTGGTATACACTAATATATATATATATATATATATATATATATATATATATATATATATATATATATATATATAAATATATATATATGTATTCTGTTTAGTATTTATATATATACTTCTGTATATAAACTGTATTTTATATATATATATTGTATTTAGTATATATATATATATATATATATATATATATATATATATATATATATATATATATATATATATATATATGTATATATATATATATATATATATATGTATATATATATATATATATATATGTATATATATATATATATATATATATATATATATATATATATATATATATATGTATTTTGTATATACATAGTATATACTTTATACTTGTATTAAATACCTAGTATGTATTAATATCTATTGCGTGTGTGTGTGTGTGTGTGTGTGTGTGTATATATATATATATATATATATATATATATATATATATATATATATATATATATATATATGTAGTGTATTTAGAATATTATATATATTGTGTATATATATAAATATATATTCTGTGTATTTAGTATATTATATGTAGTATATATTTATTAGTATATTATATATAAATATTAAATACATGGTACGTATTAGTTACACATATGTATATGTATATATATTGTAAACCCCCTCGATTTATTCTGTAGGTAGTTAGAGTGGATCTGGAAAAATTTTGATGACAGATGTTGAGGTTTAGCTTAGGTATGTTTTATCTGGAATTTTAATCCAATTAATTTAAACCATTGGCACCCTATCTTTGTCTAATTATTCGGAGCCCATTATCAGCCCATAAATTCTGTACAAATATTGTACACTCGACTCAACTCGCCAAATTAGGCACTGGACTTTTCTGACTGTTAAAATCAACTTTCGTGCGCTCTAAATTAATTGCGCAACATTCCAAAAATCGTAAACCGTATTTTAATTCTGTGTCGGACACCTGTGTCGTTACCCTCGATTTTGGGGTACCAACTTAACCCGTTGAGCCGGACCAACTAAAGGGTCCAAGACTGACTCCAAGCCCCCACCATTTTTGGCCTTTGCGCCGTTTCCGGATTTTGACCCCGCGGGCCCCAATTAAATTAAATTCGAGGGACGCGTTATCTTTATTTAAATCGGGATTTACCAACTTTGTAAATTCTATTTTAATATTAATTTAATCCCAATGCCCTTCAATTTAGACCCGCGCCTAACACGCAACACCCCCCTCACCATGACAATTTTAAATATATTTTTCTCCGAAATTTTTGCGTTATTTCATGTGTCCATGCAAATTCTCGAATTTACGGGGGCTTATTTGCAATTAACAAATTGTTGGCAACACCTCATTGGTCAATGGTTATTTATTGGGTCCCAAAATGGGGTCCCAAATCCATTTCCCTCATGAAGAAACCCCTCACCTATTCATGTTAAATCTCATCCATCCATTTTAAATGGATGGATCCCAACCCTTCATTTCTCAACACATCTCCCTATAAAGTAACCTTTTCTCCCCACACCCTCAACACTCCACCGGCCCTAATCCCAACACCACACTCTCTCCTATTTCATTTACTTTCTTCATGCAAGAAGAAATCTCCACCTTTCTCCATCCATTCTTCTCTTCATCCTTCCTTCCTCCTTCCACTTGAAACTCTACCCGACCCCCGGCCACTCCACCCGGCCTCAGGCCGACGTCGGCCAGACGACGCCGGCGCCGCATCCGCGGCCACCCTGCTGCAGCCCGCGGCCACCCTGCTGCAGCCCGCGGCCACCCCGCGGCCACCCTGCTGCAGCCCGCGGCCACCCCGCGGCAGCCCGCGGCCACCCTGCTGCAGCCGTGCGTCCCCCGATCACCGTTCCAGTCCCGCCGGCATGACTTCCTCCGCCGGCCAGAGTCTTCACCACCACCATCAACACCATCTCCATCACCTCCTTAGCTTCATCACCACCACCGTCGCTACCTTCTCCGGCCAACCGTCCCGCGGCGAGGTCGATTCTCCTCTCCCTCCCATTCTTATAAAATTCCAGATTTATATGTGGGTTGTAAATAGGAATTTCTTGCATATAATTAAGTGTTATTACTAACTAGGGTTTAGTTTACAGTGTGGTATATGTTGTTGGGTTTTGATTATGCATGTTTATATGAAAGGAAAGTTAGGGTTGGTTACATGCAACATGGTCGCTAGAGATGGGATTAATGCAAATAGGTTTGAGGTCCATTGAGTGCTAAGTATGAGATCTTAGGATGATACTCATCTTATTTGCATATTGTATATAAATTGATGACGAGTAGTTTAATTAAATATAAGGATGATGAAACACCAATGAATATTGAGGAGCAGCTGATTGATAGTGTAGTAGTGAGTAATATCTAACCTATAGCCATATATTGAGAATTGACGAAAAATGACGAACATGATTACGTAGTAGTTTTATTGAGAAATGAGAAAGATTGTATAGGTTTAAAGGTTGAGAAAAATAATTATTTAAAACAAACATTTATGGATTAAATAGAAATTGTTTGAGGTTATAAAATACCTGCAAAAGGAGAGCAGGTGAATTATTACGGAATAAGTAATATATCAGATCGGGAGACAATGAATTGAGGACGATAAAAACATTAGGAAATTCTTGAGACTAAGTCTAGACGTAACAGAGTGTAGCGCACCTGTCTGTCTTAAGTGGTTTATTGATTTAGATTTGTATCTCTTCTCTAGGTATTGCGGGACCTGAGGACTTGGACGCAGTACCCGATCCCCGTCATCAGCAGCCGCACGCAGGCAAGTGTACCTTGCCACCCAGTATTTCAGTTTACAGATATTATTTTTCTTATTGTACATTGTGCGCGTATTTACGTTGATGTTCGATATTCCGTGTCCGATTCACAACCGGGTGTTGACATTCGACTTAACGACCTAGAGAAATTACTGATGTTTCATAGAACCTCGATGCACGTACCAGAGTATATCGATACCCCAGGACACACTTATACACTGTGATCGTGCCAGATTCCTGTATCCTGATACTGACATCATGACCAGAGACTGGGACGACATTAGGGTCGCGTCTGTTGAGTTATTCCTTGTGTCGAGACTGTAGTTAGAGGTTCAGGTTCAACGCACAATCGTTGACCGCTTGGGAAGGGGAAGACAGTTACTAGACGTTTGGGCTACTCTGCACGCGCTTATATATATGTAGTATTTTCTAGTGATACCTGTTTCTAGTGATACCTGTTTCTAGTGTAGCCTGTTTCACCCGTGTGACTCTTTGCCCGGAGCTGCGGTACGTGCCGTGTGTTTCCGTGTCCGGAGCTACGATTTTATTTTGGACAGCCCACGCGTCGAACATTGTCTTTAAACTGTGTCACACTAGTTGGTTATGATAGAGTACCCTGTCGTGCACTTGTACTTTCTGTTTACTTGGCATGCTATATTTCTGTACCTTGTTACGTCCCTCTGAGGACCTGGTTTCCTGCCAGTTTTGCAGCATAGACGATTACGGAGCACTTGGAGATACCGATGGAGTGGCATATCTTGCGGGCATGGTACCAGGTACTCACATTATATCTACCGGCATTATGGTTATTTACATTGATTATTCATCTGCTGTTGTAGCCTAGTTTTATAGACTCATACTTCTTCTCGAGTCTATTCGAGTTAGTGTGTTATTGGGCGGCCGACCTTAGCACATATAGCTCTTTCTTGTTTACTGTTATACATTGCGGATTGAGACATAGAGGTTTACATTTATGGAATATCTAGATAGTGCCCTTTATTTTACAGCTTATACGTATTCGAGTCAGACCAGAGTCTGGTCAAATTCGTAGCTGGCGTGTCACGTATTCCTGGTCCTACGTATTTTGGGACTGGGGCGTGACATGTTTTTGTGGTGGCCCATACAGGTCCGATTTAAATCGTCTTGGTCACCTGACTGTGCCAAGCGAGCCTGCAAATTAGGAATAGATGTTATGATTGTTGAATAGGATCTCAATCCATAATCGATTTTAAAACTCTTTGTATGTGATTATCGCCCTTGGACTTCCACTTTGCATTCGATCAATCTTCGTCTATATCTCTATCCTTGTTCCTCGTCCCCTATTATTCGGGGAGACGAATGCTTGTGACTGATGGTTACCCTCCAGAAGAAGATCGAAGACCAGACGACAGAAGACATAATTCATATACCTTTCTCGGAGAATATTGTTACCTTATCAGGATAGATTGATGGGTTCCTTGGATTCTAGATCTAGTAAGGATGGTTGGCAAGAGAATTGGACCCACTAGTACCCTACCCGTGCTTGAGGTAGCAGTGATCTTGGAAGTACTGAGAGCTAGAAGGACTGTTGATCATGACCTAGAATGATTTATAGGAATGCAAAGCCTGATGATGGAAACTAGTGGTTGTATATGATAGCAATACCAGGAATGACATTATGGACTAGAGGAGATAAAATTTCAAGCTCTCACTTGGAAGATGATGATCTAATACCAGAAATTTTAGCATGTGCTTGGGTGACATCATTATTATAATTGTACTATGTGACTTGGAGAGATAAATAACGAAAAGAAGAAATTCGAGGAATAGAATTTTAGGGGAAAACTTTGAGGAGAAGATAATTATACATTAGGCACGGAAAATTGTTCTTTTGAGGATTGATGTTGGAAACAGAACGGGAGAAATTATTTTGAGGTTTAAGACTAGACTATAACATTATCCTAGACAAGGTTTGGTTGAACCGACACCACGCAATGCTTGATTGCCGTCGTAGTTGTGTCACCTTTAGACCACCGGATTAACCTGAGTTTGAGTTATTAGAGAGCCTGGAAGCATGGTGCCTATCTACCTTGGAGGCATACAATACAGGAGGTGAACCAGTGTACCACCATGTTATAGCAGAGTGGAGGATATTTTCTAGATAATCTTTTAGGCCTGCCACCTGACAGAAAGAGTTTGTTACAGAGTTGACTCCAAGAGCCGAGCCGATTATTTTTCTGTCTTCAGACTAGCACCGACAGAGTTTGGTTGAGTTGGAAGTCCATAATAGAGGACCTCTTAGACAAGGGTTTCGGTCGGGCTAGTATTTTTCCATGAGAAGCAACCATCTTATAGTACCAAAGAAGGACGAGACGGTACGTCTGCGTATTGAATTCAGAAACGGTATGTTTGTGTATCGATTACAGGATTTAATGCAGTAACGGTAAAGAACAAGTACCCATTGCCGCACATCAAAGATTTATGTGAATCAGCTAAGTGGCGCATATGAATTTTGAAGATCGATCTCAGATCCAGATATCATCAGATCAAGGTACGGAAAGAGGACATCCAGAAGACGGCCTTTCGGACGAAGTATGGTCACTATGAGTTTTTAGTCATGCCGTTTGGTTTAACCAACGCGCCAGCAGTATTTATGTGTTGGATGAACAATGTTTTCCACCAGTACTTAGATAAGTTCGTGGTGGTATTTATAGACGAAATCCTGATATATTCCAAGAGCCAGGAGGAGCATGAGAGATATCTCAGGATTGTGTTGGAGACGCTTAGACATGAGAGGCTGTACGCCAAACTCAGCAAATGTGAGTTTTGCTTGGATAGAGTACCATTTCTGGGACACATAATCACCGGAGATGGACTATCAGTTGATCCGGAGAAGATAGCTGCAGTAGAGACCTGGCCTACCCCTACATCAATTACGGAGGTTAGGAGTTTCCTCGGACTTGTCGGATATTATCGGAGGTTCGTAGAAAACTTTTCGAGGATAGCTGCGCCTATGATGCGACTGACGCGTAAAGGCGAAGAGTTTATCTGGACAGACCAGTGTCAGGCGGCTTTCGATGAGCTGAAGAAGCGTCTGACATCAGCACCGATTTTGACACTATCCTCAGGATCAGGAGGATTTGTAGTGTACAGTGATGCGCCAGGGAGCGGATTGGGATGTGTACTGATGCAATACGGCAAGGTGATAGCCTACGCATCGAGACAGCTAAGAGTTCATAAGAAGAACTATCCGACGCACGACTTGGAGCTAGCTGCAGTGATATTTGCACTAAAGCTATGGAGACATTACCTTTGTGGTGAGCGTGTTGAGATTTATACAAAACACAGAAAGTCGGAAGAATGCCTACGCACAGAAGGAACTCAACATGAGACAAAGGCATTGGCTAGAATTTATGACGGATTGTAATATCAAGTTGCAGAACCACTCTGGCAAGACAAATGTAGTTTATGACTCACCGCCAGTTGTTAGAGGATTTCCAGGAACTCAGGATTGAGATTGTATTGCCAGGTATGGATGGACAGATGGCCAGTTTTGAGGTTCAGTCTACTTTGGTTGAGAGGATCAAGGCAGCATTGCCTACAGATGCGAGATTTTGACGTCTGCGAGAGAGAACAGAAGCCGGCATGCAGACGGGACTCAGGATTCATGAAGATGGAACGTTGAGGTACGGAGATCGCCTATATGTTCCGAGTGGCGAGCTACGCCAAGAGTTGATGACCGAGGCGCATAGCTCGACTTATTCAATTCATTCCGGGGGTACGAAGATGTACCAAGACTTGAAACAATTCTGGTAACATGGGATAAAAAGAGAGATTGCGAGATTCGTAGCAAGATGTTTGGTATATCAACAAGTCAAGGACTGAATACCTGAGAACTGCAGGAATACTGCAGCTGCTTCCCATTCCCGAGTGGAAGTGGGAACACATTACCATGGACTTCGTCACATGATTCCCGCAAAGCCCAAGCGGGAAGGATACAGTTTGGATTGTCGGGGACAGACTCACCGAGTCTGCACATTTCTTGCCCTTCAGAGTTGGGCAGTCCACGGAGATATTAGCTGACATGTAATTGAGACAGATAGTACGGCTACATGGAGTGCCTGTCAGCATTGTATCGGATCGTGATTCCAGATTCACGTCATATTTTTGGCAGAGCATGCAGGAGAGTCTAGGAACTCGTCTCAAGTTCAGCATTACATATCATTCTCAGACTGATGGTCAGTCAGAGCGTACGAAACAGATATTAGAGGAGATATGTTGAGAGCATGCATGATTGATTTTGGAGGATCTTTGGAGGACCACATACACTTGGTGGAATTCTCCTACAATAACAGTTACCAGGCCAGCATACATATGGCACCTTATGAGGCACTGTACTGCAGGAAAGGTAGGTCGCCAGTTTGTTGGAGTGACGTGGTAGAGCGTCAGATACTTGGTCCCGAATTGGTGACACGGACAGTAGAGAAGGTCAAGCAGATTCAGAGCCACCTGCGCGCAGCACAGGACAGACAGAAACACTGGGCAGATGCGCACCGCAGACCATTGGAGTTCAAGGAGGGTGACCACGTATTTTTGAGGATATCGCCCACTCGTGGTACCATCAGATTCAGAGGCAGAGGCAAGCTGAGTCCGAGGTATATCGGACCTTTCGACATTTTGGAACGAGTTGGCGAAGTGGCTTACTGTCTTGCATTACCTCCATCATTAGAGGGAGTGCATGACGTATTTCACGTATCGCAGCTGAGGAGATATGTCGCAGACCCTAGCCACGTGCTTGATCATTCGGAGATTACAGTCGGGCCCCGCTTGTCTTACGTAGAGCAGCCAGTTGAGATCCTCGATCGCAGCGAGAAGACTCTGAGAGGGCAGACGATTCGACTGGTCAGAGTGGCATGGAAGCACCATTCACCAGGCGAGTCTACTTGAGAGCGCGAGGATTCTATTAGGCAGCGATTCCCGTACTTATTTGAGGAGCAAGGTATGAATTTGCGTACGGCATTTTAATTACTAGTTATTTTAAAAAAATTTCTGTTAGTTATTATCGTGCTTTACTTTTAATTTCGGGGACAAAATTTTTCTAAGTTGGGAAGAATGTAAACCCCCTCGATTTATTCTGTAGGTAGTTAGAGTGGATCTGGAAATTTTTTGATGACAGATGTTGAGGTTTAGCTTAGGTATGTTTTATCTGGAATTTTAATCCAATTAATTTAAACCATTGGCACCCTATCTTTGTCTAATTATTTGGAGCCCATTATCAGCCCATAAATTCTGTACAAATATTGTACACTCGACTCAACTCGCCAAATTAGGCACTGGACTTTTTCTGACTGTTAAAATCAACTTTCGTGCGCTCTAAATTAATTGCGCAACATTCCAAAAATCGTAAACCGTATTTTAATTCTGTGTCGGACACCTGTGTCGTTACCCTCGATTTTGGGGTACCAACTTAACCCGTTGAGCCGGACCAACTAAAGGGTCCAAGACTGACTCCAAGCCCCCACCATTTTTGGCCTTTGCGCTGTTTCCGGATTTTGACCCCGCGGGCCCCAATTAAATTAAATTCGAGGGACGCGTTATCTTTATTTAAATCGGGATTTAC
This sequence comes from Iris macrosiphon, assembly GCA_036927795.1. Lineage (NCBI taxonomy): Eukaryota > Viridiplantae > Streptophyta > Magnoliopsida > Asparagales > Iridaceae > Iris > Iris macrosiphon. Next base: position 25,809,692 of record JAYESA010000011.1, read on the forward strand.
CAACTTTGTAAATTCTATTTTAATATTAATTTAATCCCAATGCCCTTCAATTTAGACCCGCGCCTAACGCGCAACACCCCCCTCACCATGACAATTTTAAATATATTTTTCTCCGAAATTTTTGCGTCATTTCATGTGTCCATGCAAATTCTCGAATTTACGGGGGCTTATTTGCAATTAACAAATTGTTGGCAACACCTCATTGGTCAATGGTTATTTATTGGGTCCCAAAATGGGGTCCCAAACCCATTTCCCTCATGAAGAAACCCCTCACCTATTCATGTTAAATCTCATCCATCCATTTTAAATGGATGGATCCCAACCCTTCATTTCTCAACACATCTCCCTATAAAGTAACCTTTTCTCCCCACACCCTCAACACTCCACCGGCCCTAATCCCAACACCACTCTCTCTCCTATTTCATTTACTTTCTTCATGCAAGAAGAAATCTCCACCTTTCTCCATCCATTCTTCTCTTCATCCTTCCTTCCTCCTTCCACTTGAAACTCTACCCGACCCCCGGCCACTCCACCCGGCCTCAGGCCGACGTCGGCCAGACGACGCCGGCGCCGCATCCGCGGCCACCCTGCTGCAGCCCGCGGCCACCCCGCGGCAGCCCGCGGCCACCCTGCTGCAGCCGTGCGTCCCCCGATCACCGTTCCAGTCCCGCCGGCATGACTTCCTCCGCCGGCCAGAGTCTTCACCACCACCATCAACACCATCTCCATCACCTCCTTAGCTTCATCACCACCACCGTCGCTACCTTCTCCGGCCAACCGTCCCGCGGCGAGGTCGATTCTCCTCTCCCTCCCATTCTTATAAAATTCCAGATTTATATGTGGGTTGTAAATAGGAATTTCTTGCATATAATTAAGTGTTATTACTAACTAGGGTTTAGTTTACAGTGTGGTATATGTTGTTGGGTTTTGATTATGCATGTTTATATGAAAGGAAAGTTAGGGTTGGTTACATGCAACATGGTCGCTAGAGATGGGATTAATGCAAATAGGTTTGAGGTCCATTGAGTGCTAAGTATGAGATCTTAGGATGATACTCATCTTATTTGCATATTGTATATAAATTGATGACGAGTAGTTTAATTAAATATAAGGATGATGAAACACCAATGAATATTGAGGAGCAGCTGATTGATAGTGTAGTAGTGAGTAATATCTAACCTATAGCCATATATTGAGAATTGACGAAAAATGACGAACATGATTACGTAGTAGTTTTATTGAGAAATGAGAAAGATTGTATAGGTTTAAAGGTTGAGAAAAATAATTATTTAAAACAAACATTTATGGATTAAATAGAAATTGTTTGAGGTTATAAAATACCTGCAAAAGGAGAGCAGGTGAATTATTACGGAATAAGTAATATATCAGATCGGGAGACAATGAATTGAGGACGATAAAAATATTAGGAAATTCTTGAGACTAAGTCTAGACGTAACAGAGTGTAGCGCACCTGTCTGTCTTAAGTGGTTTATTGATTTAGATTTGTATCTCTTCTCTAGGTATTGCGGGACCTGAGGACTTGGACGCAGTACCCGATCCCCGTCATCAGCTGCCGCACGCAGGCAAGTGTACCTTGCCACCCAGTATTTCAGTTTACAGATATTGTTTTTCTTATTGTACATTATGCGCGTATTTACGTTGATGTTCGATATTTCGTGTCCGATTCACAACCGGGTGTTGACATTCGACTTAACGACCTAGAGAAATTACTGATGTTTCATAGAACCTCGATGCACGTACCAGAGTACATCGATACCCCAGGACACACTTATACACTATGATCGTGCCAGATTCTTGTATCCTGATACTGACATCATGACCAGAGACTGGGACGACATTAGGGTCGCGTCTGTTGAGTTATTCCTTGTGTCGAGACTGTAGTTAGAGGTTCAGGTTCAACGCACAATCGTTGACCGCTTGGGAAGGGGAAGACAGTTACTAGACGTTTGGGCTACTCTGCACGCGCTTATATATATGTAGTATTTTCTAGTGATACTTGTTTCTAGTGATACCTGTTTCTAGTGTAGCCTGTTTCACCCGTGTGACTCTTTGCCCGGAGCTGCGGTACGTGCCGTGTGTTTCCGTGTCCGGAGCTACGGTTTTATTTTGGACAGCCCACGCGTCGAACATTATCTTTAAACTGTGTCACACTAGTTGGTTATGATAGAGTACCCTGTCGTGCACTTGTACTTTCTGTTTACTTGGCATGCTATATTTCTGTACCTTGTTACGTCCCTCTGAGGACCTGGTTCCCTGCCAGTTTTGCAGCATAGATGATTACGGAGCACTTGGAGATACCGATGGAGTGGCATATCTTGCGGGCATGGTACCAGGTACTCACATTATATCTACCGGCATTATGGTTATTTATATTGATTATTCATCTGCTGTTGTAGCCTAGTTTTATAGACTCATACTTCTTCTCGAGTCTATTCGAGTTAGTGTGTTATTGGGCGGCCGACCTTAGCACATATAGCTCTTTCTTGTTTACTGTTATACATTGCGGATTGAGACATAGAGGTTTACATTTATGGAATATCTAGATAGTGCCCTTTATTTTACAGCTTATACGTATTCGAGTCAGACCAGAGTCTGGTCGAATTCGTAGCTGGCGTGTCACGTATTCCTGGTCCTACGTATTTTGGGACTGGGGCGTGACATATATAAATATATATATATACTCTATGTATTTAGTGTATTAGTGTACATATATAAATATATATATATTTTGTATATTGGTATAATAAATATATATATATATATATATATATATATATATATATATATATATATATATATATATATATATATTATTTGGTGTAATTATTATATTGGGTATAAATATATAAAGATATATTTTGTGTATATAAATGTGTATATATATATATATATATATATATATATATATATATATATATATATATATATATATATATATATATATATATACTTTATGTATTATATATATATATATATATATATATATATATATATACTTTATGTATTAGTATATTTGTAGTATATATTTAATGAATATGTATATAATATATACGTACTTGTGTGTATTAATAAATATTAGTACATTTTCCATTATGTGTATATACATATAAATTGTTATTTAAAAATATGTAAATATATATGACTATGTATTAAATTATATATATGGTATTATGTATTTTAAATGTATAAATATATTTAATGAATATGTGTATATGTACATATTTATTGGTAATATATATAGATGCTATTTTAAATATGTACTAATAAACATACGTATTTTATTATGTTTAATTATGTATTGGTATACACATATGTATATAGTTTATATATTATTAATGTATTATATGTATATATATGTTTTGTACGTATTAGGGTATCGTTGCATTTATACCTATGTAATTATATATAAATACTTATTTATTGTATTTACGTATGATGAGTTAGTACATATATATATATGTATAATGTATATATGTAGATATGTCTAAATACAGTTGTATATATAAGTATGTATGTTATTAAATTATCTATTGTATATATATATATATATATATATATATATATATATATATATATATATATATATGTGTGTGTGTGTGTGTGTGTGTGTGTGTGTGTGTGTGTGTGTGTGTGTGTGTGTGTGTGTGTGTTAGGTATGCATACTTGTACTAGGCTAACATAAGTAATTAAGCATGACGTAAATTAGTGATTTATAATTTTGGGTTATCTGTTCATAGGCATCCGAGACGGTGCTACCTTGACTGCTGGTTCCGGAATCTTGCTTGTGCACACCAGAGTTCCAGGCAAGTATACCTTGCCTTGTTGTTACTGTTTAAATTCAGATGTTTATCTAGTTGCATATTTTATTATTTTAATATTAACTGTGCACGTCCGAGAAGACTAGGGTGCAGTCAACGAAGGCGTTGACGTTAGGACTTGTGTCTGACCTAGTGTCTAGTGGACCCACCTAAAGTTGAGGAGTTATGAATATGACTTCCCAGGCCTTGACACGTATCTTAAAACGTTACAGAGTGAGTTTATGTTGGGACGCGTGCTTCATGACCGACTGGCCATCAGCATGAGCAGCATGTGTGACGGCATTTAGATTAGCTGTTTATTTCTGTAGCGACTTGCATCATATTATGAGGTATCCACGTCGTATTTGTGACTTGTACATTGACATTGGGCGGAAAAGACACTTAGTAGGCATATGGGACAGACATTTGGCCATCGTAGTTTCAGAGTAAACTGCGGGGCCGTGAGCCTCAGTGTTACCCGGTTATGGGCCATGTGTTACCCGGCTATGGGCTCAGGTTACCCGGTTATGGGCATATATGCTTGTCGATACATCCGGCAGAGGTTACTAGCTACGCGTTATCATTATCGATGATGTAGTCAGCATATACCCCTGGCGTTCAGTTTACAGCTAATGTCAGGTAATTAGTCTCTGGCTCGACGCTATGCTTTATACCTTTCACCTACCCATACGTACCAAGGTTGTCTTCAAAGTGCATTTCACTTAGCTGGTTAGAATACCCCGAGTTTACACAGTATATACTTTATGGCATGCATTTTTGTATTTGTTACGTCCCTCTGAGGACCTGGTTCCCTTCCAGATCCGGACGAGCACTTGTACCCGACCATCTACGGAGCAGGAGTAGAGACAGGATTCCTGATTGAGGACTTCGAGGTATTTTCAGGGGAGTTTTTGTGATTGAGTACACAGCTGTTTTGGACTAGAGTTATCATATCTAGCTAGTTGATACTCTAGTCTAGTTATCTTACTTCTCCCTGCACTGTATTTTTATTTCTGTATTTTAGTGGGTTTGTCCCCATCAGACTATTTCAGATGTATTATGGATATTCAGACTCTTGTGTTTCATTTACCAGCACTTGTTTCAGCATTACGATATTGTATTCTGTGGATGAGATTTAGACATTACCTATTATATATTTAGACTTGTTAGTATTTTAGGACAGCGTAGCACGCTTCGATAGGATCCATTAAATTGAGATATCCTTCGGAGACGTGTCAGCTGGCCAATGCCACGTGGCCTGGTCCCGTGTATTTTGGGACTGAGACGTGACATAGTTTTAGTGGTGGCCCATGTAGGTCATGTTAATCGCTTGTGGTGTGGTAACATGCCCAGCGAGCCTGCAATAGTTTAGAAATTAATATATCTCATCCACCTTAATTTTTGCCTTTGAACCTCCTTCGTATTTGATTAATTGAATATCTGCATCCTGCTTGTTATTTCCTTACTCTTTTAATGAAGTTATATTTCTTGCAGCAAGATAAACTTGCGCAGCGGATGTGAGGCAAACGGCGCCATTGTGCCATCTACCATAGCACCAAGGGAGGATACCCCCCTGGACCACCCGGAGAGCAGCCTCTTCCACAGGCACCGGTGATTCCCCAGGGTCCGATAATACATTGGCACCAGGCTTCTACTGACGATCGGACCCAGCAGCCGGAGGGCCGGACTTCTCAGACTATCCCGCAGCACTTCGAGGGCCAGACGTCCAAAGCTACGCCGATGCCTCAGTCTGAGAGACCGACATCTGAGGAGACTCCTACGATGCAGCCAGAGGCCCCATTGGCATCACCTTCGTCCTTTCCACCAAAGATGCCACATTCAGAGGAACAGTTGCAGATGTTCCAACTCTTCCAGACTATGATGCAAGCGCAATGCCATCAAACCGAGACGTTGAGAAAGAGTTTGATGGCAGTTATGGAGAGGATACCTGCCCCAGCACCCGTACCAGCACCTCCACCAGCTCAGACAGTTGGTACTGTTCGATGGTTCCGCCAGATTGGCCCGGATACTTTTTCGGGCAGCGAGATAGCAGAAGAGATCTCCGATTGGATCGCCATCACGGAAATGCTACTAGAGGCTTCACAGTTACACCCAGACCTCTGGATGTCCGCAGTGAGGGCCCAACTGAAAGGCAATGCCCATCACTGGTGGGACTCCATAGAGTGCACCGTAGGCAAGACGTAGACATGGGACCAGTTTTTAGAGTACTTCAATGTGAAGTATTTCTCGGCTACGGTCAGGAATGCCCTCTACTCCCAATTCCTGCACCTGGAGCAAGGGAATCTGTCCATAGACGCATACGACGCAGAGTTTAGTAGGCTCAGCTGATTTGGTGCCGCCCTGATACCCAACGACCTGGAGAAGGCCAGGAGATTCCATCACGGCCTTACCTTCGAGCTGCAGAGGTATACTACTACTCAGGCGAGGATCTCTTACGAGGAAGTTGGTCACAGAATAGGAAAAAAAATCTCCCCCAACACACCCAAAAAAAAAAAAAATCTATGTTCCGAAATAATATGTTTTGAATCAGACTTTTTGAACTAGATTCAGAAAATAGCACACATAGTACGCTAAGGGTTCTTGGGTCTATCGGGATGACGCTTTAGATTGGTCATGCGCACTTTTTCATATTCATGAGAGTTGTCTGAAATCGCTCTGTCTCATAGTCGCGACCTTCACGACCTCTCATATAGGTAAGTCCTCAAAGGGTTGGTAATCGGTGTTAACCCTGCATAAAATGCTTGGACCTATTGAGATTTTTAAAACTCATCTTAACCAGATCACACCGGAACACTATCACTATAGGGATGAGAATTCATTGTACACCTTGTACAGCCACTTGGACCTTAGCTTAATGAGATTTTAATCTCTGGGTCAGTGTTCCATAAAAGTCACCTAAGTCCAGCTAGAAACCCATTGAACCGGCTTCTTGGGATCTCCAGTCAGACTCGATTGGGTTGCTACAGCTGGTGACTTAATTATGGGCTTAACCCCACCCCCTTAATGATATTAGGATTTAATATCCTAAACAGACTCTTAGTCAAAAGATCTGCAGGGTTCTTTTATGACTTTTATAGTCAAGGACCACATTTTTGCCTTTTAGGCTCTTTAATGACTTGAAGTGCATCTGCAGGTATCTGTTCATCTTAGAATTCATAGAATCATGCATTAGCAGTTTTATGAAAATTGATTAACACAATTTATAAAACTAACAAATATATATATATATATATATATATATATATATATATATATATATATATATATATGCAAAATAAGATGTTTGAGTCATTCAGCTTCAGCACAATCTATGTTTAAATATACCATTTCAAAGTCTTTGATACTCCTAACCATGATAGTTTGTCACATGGACCTATCATCTTATGAGTATCTAAGTTGTTCCACTGTTGAATACCCATTTTAATGCATCTCGGTGCCCTTTAGCACTTTTTTTATTCAAAATATGTCATAAAAGACCAAGCACTTAGAATTCTGTAAAAACAACGGTAGTCTATTTCTTTAGGAATTTTGGTTTAACTGAGCTACGATGTTTGGGTTATTCCTAAATCATACTCTGTGCCATCCGAATCATTTAACATATGTGTGATTCTATCAATTGCTACTATGAGCCCCAAGATAGTGTGCCAAAGACACATGGTTCTATCAACTCTTGAAGAAATAACCATTGAACATTGCTCGCTTAGCACTAGAAACTTCTTCTCTACCAACTATATTAACAATTGTGACAATCTAAAAATTGATAGCCAGAATAATAGCGAAAATTTTAAACTCAATATTGCTGGCATATGTGGTGGCGTGGTGGTGCCATCATCAGAGGAGTGGATGGTCAATATGCGTGTGTGTGCTTTTTTCAAATTTCCCGACCATGGTACTCCTAATATGCTGGACATGGATTTCTTACTCTCGATCCTCCTAATTTGCAAGGAGAAGGACAATCCTATCTCTACTGTAGAATCCACCTTCCAGCTCCTTTTGGACGTGATCTCAGGGAAAAATGCAGGAAAATTACCAACTTGCTCAACCCGGCTACAAAATTTTCAAAGGTGTTTAAAGGGGGCTAGCAGTGTGGCGGCGTCGGCGCTAGCTTCTCTCGCTCTTTCTTCCGAGGGAAGAGCGATTTTCCCCTCACAGTTCAGATGTTGGGCATGCTATTTCCTCCGCAGATGATTACCTATCCGTTTTTTTGGGTTCATTTTGATCTTAGGTTTTGTCCTGTTTGGCTTTGTGATCTGGCCTCCACTCCCTCTTATAGGCGTGTTTGCACAATCTCTCTGCGCCAAGTTGGTTTCTTACTTTTGTATACAGAAAAAAATTTTGGTGTACAGAAAATATTTTTAAATAAATTAACTAAAACGAAATAATTTATCAAAAATTTGAAATCACGAAAGCTTTCGCTATATCTGATGGCGAAAATATGAAATAATACTTTCTTCTTTTATATTGGTCAAATTTTTGCTAACTGGGTGAGCAAATTTGCCAAATTTTTGCCAACCGAGTTGGCAAAAATCTGACAATAGTTTTTTTTTTTTTTTTTTTTTTGGTTTGTTTTTATTGTTGGTTTGATTTTGTTTTTTTGATTTTTTTGTGTTGATTTTCTTAAAACAAACAACGGGAGAGCCTACTCGATTTAGGTTTAGTTTTTTTTTTAAAAAGTTGTTGTAGCAATATGCTATCAATGATAAAAAAAAAAACAAAAAAAATTGCCGTAAGAATATTACGTCTGTCGTCGAGCAGATTTCGAGCGGTCATAACTATTTGTTTTGAAATCGTTTTTCGTCAAACAATAGGCCGATTTGTATGTTTTCTATGAGAGTAACACAATCCGTGTAGAAATTTTTTTTTATCTGAAACAAGACGCACATATTACAGACGAAAATATAAAATTTAAAACTTTAAAGCATCATAACTTTTGACTGATAGATCGAAACAAGGTTCAGTTTGTGCCAAAATGACCGTATCGAAAAGTACTATCGAATAAATTCTTTCACCGTTTGACGGACTTCGAAAATTTTTAGAATCGCAAAAAAAAAAATGTTTCGACTTTCAAATTTTACTTTCGATAATTTTATTTTTTAATTTTTTTATTATCTATAGTAATTTGTTATTATCTATATTAATATGAATGATAATTAGTTTGTTATTTGTTTTAGTTATCTATACTAATTTTTACAGTTCGAAAATTTAAAAAAATCAAATTAGTAGTGTGATTAGTTTCATGATTTCAAATTTTTGACAAATTGTTTTGTTTTAGTTAATTTGTTTAAAAATAATTTCTGTAAAATAAATTTTCTGATTAGTATTGTACATAGAAAATTTAAAAAAAAACCAAATTAGTATTGTCAAAAAATTTAAAAAACTAACGCATAAAAACCTAAAAAAAATCCTAAAGAAAACCAAAAAAAAAGCCAAAAAAAAATCAATTGTCAGATTTTCGCCAACTCGGTTGGCGAAAATTTGGCAAACCGAAATTTTCGTCAACCAAGTTGGCAAAAATTTGACAAATATAAATAAAAAATTATTATTTTATATTTTCGCCATCAGAGATGGCGAAAGTTTTCGTGATTTTAAATTTTTGATAAATTATTTCGTTTTAGTTAATTTGTTTAAAACTATTTTCTCTACACCAAAATTTTCTATGTTATATATCGGCTAAGGTCTCCCACGTCGTGATCGTATTTTACCCAAAAAAAAAAAAAAAAAAATTTGACTCAACTACCGCTCACACATATATATTTTTTAATATACTGAAAAGTATAAGTTCTTTTTGTGGTTTTGCTATTGAATATTGGGCCTGTGCTTTTTGTGTCAAATAGCACTTGTAGATGGCACATTTGTAGCCACGAGATTTGCAGCATAGCTTTCAGTTTGGAACAAGTAAAACTTTCATACAGACAAACACTGTATGACAGGTGGACACTTTCTATATACATATATATATACTTGCAAGTTTTACAAAGTGGTGATGGTCCATCTGTTCAAAGTTTTATTGGTCTGAAACAGCCTTCCTCTGTTTTCGAACCTTCTTAGCTATTGTTAAGACTGACATTCCTATAATAAATTAGGGGTGCTAAAATTTTAACAATTTGTACATAAGTTTCGAAACTCCGTTATTGAAATTCGAAACTACAGAAATATATTTTGGGTATTGAAACTGGCCGAATTTTGTGATGACCCCCTCACAAAAAAAAAATATGTGCTATCATAGGCCTTAATTTGTCGCAAGTATTAATGCAAGTTGCAACTATATATGTTGATTGTGAAGAATAAAAGAAAAATGTAGATTGTGAACAATAGGTTGAGGAATAAATTTCTCACAAGCGACCAGGATGACTGTGCGGTAATATTCGCCGACTTTTCATAAGAGAGATCTACTGCAAGAAACATATGGGCTGCTAGCAAATAAATTTGCAGATCATTGGACACTCCAAAACATATGGGCTCCTTGCTTGATGAAGATTACCAAGCTCAATTTCCATGGAGTAGGTTTATATATACTGAGTGATATAAACCTCAGTATATAGATTGTAATCTTATGCATTCTATAATGTGTGTAGGTCTTAAGCCATGTTTGACCGATGTGTAGATGTTCATTGATGTTTGTGACAGGGGTATCAATGCAAAAAGACTTAAAATTTTGTTGGAGTATTCATACAAAATTAAATATTTTAGAAGCTTCCCATGCAAAAAAAAAAAAAAAAACTTTAGGATGTGGCCCAACCCTGGGTTCGAGTCAGGCCTAAAAAAATATTGTGTAAAAGGATGAGTGCACTTTAGGATTTCTTTCTACAGTTCAAGGTTATTTTCGCACCATTCATAGAAGTTTTAGGGTATGTTTTGGAAACAGAGTTGAAAAAAATATATATATGGAAAGAGACGTTAAAAATAATGGAAAGAGAAGATAATGACACAACATTATTTTGTTAAAAAAATTAGAACATTTTAAGTTCAGTTCAAAATAAACTAAAATTCTGACTCCGTCCTTGTCTAACATTTAAAAGAATTAAAAAAAATTAAGTTGAGAATTCACAAACGATTTGGACGGTTCCATTTTTAAGTATTTTATAGTAGAAGATATGTACTCTTTGTATATTGTATCTCTTTGTATATTGTGAGATATTGTTTTAGGATTGAGTTCCCACTAGATTCTGATGAGGACACAAACTGCATGGACATCAACTTCCGTATCTTAGTTTCAAGGTTAAGGAATATTAGGAGTTAGGAACTGCGGAAGATGGCATTGCTTGCCAGTTAAACTGATCATCAGGGTCGATTTTGAGATTTTGGATGTCCTGTATGAAAATAATAAAAAATGACTTCCAGAATTACTTAATATAAAATTACAAATCAATTACATTAAAACATAAATTTTATAAACAAATTAAAATTCTTAATACAATATAGTGTTCAATAAGATGCACAAGTACTAAAATTAAAACTACAAATAACAGAAATTTTCGTCCAAAGGGACGAAGTTTGTGGAAATTGCGGCTGAAGTGAGAACTTTAAAAAATTTCAAACAATGGGATGACTCGCCAACTGAGTTGGCAGAGGCAGAAAAAATTGGGAGAGAGGGGAGGGACCGCCAAGTCACTTGACGAGCGTTGGCGAGAGAGGGGAGCGGCCGCCAACTCACTTGGCCGGTGGGGGGTTCGGTATGGGTCCGCCAAGTGAGTTGGCGTGGGGGTATGGGGGAGGGGGGGGGGGGGGGGGTTGGGCTGAGTTGGCGTGGGAGGATTATAGCCGTTGGGGGGACATTGTAGTCGTTGCACAACGGCTAATCGACAACAACGTTGCACAACTCGCCAATTAAATTGGCGAGTTACTTTCTATATATACCCTCCAGCTCCAAATGAATCATCATCATAATCTCTCCCTGCCTCAATCAAATCCTCCAGCACACTCTTGCTCTCCCCTCTAGCAAAGCCTCCAGCACTCTCTCTGCCTCTCATTTTACTATGTAGCGAAAAGAAATTCTACATGTAGCCAAAGTTCTTCTCAGCTTCTTCTAACCAAAGTTCTTCTCAGGTTCTTCTAACAAAAGTTCTCAGCCGTCATGGATCGTAGCGTAAGAATAGTATGCTCGCACAGCGGTAAAATAAATGGGTTAAATTACGAAGGAGGAGAAAGCCAAATATTTTAAACTTATCCGAATATTAGTTTTGAAAAAATACGTAATCTTATTATTGAACATTGTTTTATTCATTATAATTTTATTATAAAAGTCTATTTTTGGTTCTAATTATTTTTTGATAGATAGTGAAGATGCATGAAATTATATTCTTGAGATTAATTCACAATAACGATATATTCTTGAGATTAATTCACAATAACGATATATAAATATATATATGTTATTCAAGTAGCAGCAAAATTAGATAATAGAAATAGTGAAAATTAGTCTGAATACCAGCATATTAGTTCAGGTGCTAGTTTTTCTTAACAAATTATTTTATTTTTTCAAGAAGGTCATTCATCAGATGAATCTAACAATGATGATGATAGTGACAACGACGATGGGAATAGTGATGATTTAATTGAAAACATAGATTATGAGAAAGATGATGAAGTTGATAATTCTATCACTGATGAATTATTTATGGAAAAAATATTTTCTGGTCGTTCTAAATTTAGAAGTTTTATAAGTAATTTAGCAATTAAATATAATTTTAGTTGTTCACCAAGTGCTATGAATAATGCTCGTGCAATTATATATAGTTGTGATCAACCGAATTATAATTGGAGAGTATAAGTTAAATCTATTAGAAATGACGATATAGTTAAAGTTAGTACATTAGAAAATCGTCATTCTTGTTTATGAAGACTTATAACAGGACATTATCGACTAGCTACCGTTGCATGGGTTAAGACCATGATAATTGACATTATTAGAAATAAACAGTTATATAGTCCATCAAAAATTGTTAAAGATATATATAGGGAGCACCGTATACATATTAGTTATTCCAAAGCCTAGAGAGCTCAAGAGACGATATTAGCTGAAATTAATGGTAGTTATGATGAGGCATATGCTAGTACGGAGGAGTATTGTTATAGAATTATGGAGACGAATCCAAGTACTACATATTTTCTTAAAACTGCCAAAAATAATAGCTTTCAGAGAATTTTTATTTGTTTTGAGGCATGTATTGACGGATTTTTAAGGGATTGTTTACCGATCATTAGTACTAATGCTACATTTTTTTCGTCTAAATATCAAGGTGCCTTATTTATTGATTGTGCTCACGATCTTAACTATCAATTATATCATATTGCTTATGTTATTGCTGAAGCTGAGAATAATTATTCTTGGTCTTAGTTTTTAAACACTTTTAGAATATCTTTTCAATGTTCTTTTAATGATTGGAGTACAATTTTATTTATATCTGATAAGTAAAAAATAATTAATAAATGCTATGCGTGCTATTTTTTCTGTATCTCCTTTTTTGTATTCGGCATTTTAAACAAAACATGAAAAAAGTTGCGAAAGAAACAGCATTTCAACACTTGTTAGACTCACTTGCTAGATCATACAATAAAACGGATGCAGAGAGTGTGTTTGATATAATTAAGCTGAGAACATAATGTTGTACGATTGGCTTATTGGTGTAAACGATGAAAGTCATTGATTTGAACATTGGATATATAACAGCGTATACTCCTTGTCTTAGATTAGATATTAACACTTCTAATCTTGTTGAATGTTTCAACAACTGGATTAAGAAATTATGAGATAAACCAATAACAATACTTCTCGATGGTATTAGAGCCAAGATTATTACACTTCATAACAATCATAGAAAGAATGCTGAAAATATAGACACATATTACTGTCCGAAGATGTTAAAGACTATGGCTCGTACTATCAAAGAGAAGAATCACCTAGAAATATTAGGAATTGATAGCTATAAGTTTGAAATAATGGATTGTGAAACAAGTAGAACCTATATTATAAATATAGCCGACAGATCTTGTACTTGTTTTATATGGTACTGTATTTATATACCATGTATACATGCATATTTTGTTTGTAGATATTATAATATTAGTATTGAAAGTTTTTATCTGCTGGAGTCGAGAACTATTGACTAGTGCCCTCTCCAGCGTAAATGCCCTATTCGGTGTACTATCGACCAACGCTCTCTCCACTATCCCTCCTATGATGACGTGAGTGTCTCTAACGTACAATGTTGGTCGTATAATCTGGTGGAAGACGTGATTGTACTGGAGGCATTTCAGGATTTCGTCCAATACCGAGACGATCAACATGAGTCACAAGTTCCTTCATAAGCACTCAAGTTTGTTGGGGGAGATTTCTTTCTAGTTGTTGCATATTTTCTTGGTATACACCAATCTGAAATATGAACTTGTAAATTAAATTTTGAACGTGTATATGTAATTTTGAACGTATAATGAAGTAATACTGAATCATGCATGCCATCGATAAAAGTACGCAAAGTAGAATCATCTACCGATCTACTCTTGAACCTTTGCTCCTCAAATCTGTATACTTGGTTGCTCATACGAGGGCATCCTCAAAGTTTCAATGTCTACATTATGTAAAAAATATTGTCACAGATTATTTATACTAAATCAATCTAAATAATGAGTAACTTAGAACTTAAATTCCTTAGCAGATCTTAGTCCGTCATCACACTATAAATCTCAAATCGATTATTCCAATCAACAACGTGACCAAGGATTCTATTTCTTGCTTGTGCTGGATTATAACCGATAGTCGGTGGATCATTGAAATTATTTGACTCATCCCGAATTGTCGAAGAACACAGTATGCCAGATTATACATGGTGAACTGATCATATATAATATAAAAATTATGCAAACTAAACGAATACGATGTCCTCTTGATTTTGGAGCATCATCTTCACATGCGTTGGGTAACTAGATAACCTATTTAATGACAATGTATCAAATTAATGATTATGTTTCTCTACGATCATAAATGTAGTAATTTAAAGATATTTATCAGATAGTTAAATAATTACCTCATGATACTGCAGTGTATCAAATTGGCTACGATAAAGTGATACACTCCTCTATTGGTAGAGTGTTGGTAATCCACTACATTTGTTGGTCATCGTATAGCAACTGGAAATACTCCAACATCATTGATAATGCTAGTGAGAGGCCTACCAACAAAGAAATGCTGGTAGGACCAGAACTAGAATACAAAAATATGATATTAGTACAAATAAATTTGTATTCTAATCTAACTAATATAGGTCTTTCATTCTTACCTGAATCAGTGAAATACATCCACATACTTTTGCGACTCGATCTCACAAATTTTGTCAATTTTGCGTATAAAAATGCTAGAAGAGCAGCTCCCCATGCATGTCGAATGGGTTTTGTCAAATCATCCAAGAATGGTAGAAGCTGCACATTTATCATATTTTCTGATGCGTCGGAAAATAGAATTGCACTACATAAACAGAGCAAATACGCACTAGTGCAACGAGTGACCTGAAAATATTAAATGTTATATAAATACTAAATTAAGTCATAAAAATCTTACTAATTAAAATACATATCCGTATTTCATCTATGTCAACCACCTCATCAATAGTGTGATGTAGGTCCATGAAGTTGCCATGAAGCCATGTAACTTCACAAAATGACTATCTTTTATACCCGATGGAGGCGTAACACCGAGATACTTCATGATCAAATCAGATCCCTTTAATTGCGGATCAAAATATATAGCGTCACCTGTAATAGGTAATCCTAATATATTTTTCACATCAAATAGTGTGATCGTCATCCTGCCAAATGGGAGCTAAAAAGTGTTACGTTCCGGCTACCAATGCTCCACAAGACTAACAACTAGGTGAAGATCATGGATTAAATATCTAACCCGATCTATATAGTGGAATCCAAAGGATTTCACCAAAGCCTTTTGGGTAGGATTTAGCTCTCATATACGGAAGTGTCTTTCGTTTCACCAATGTACATGGATCCGGGTTCGTAAATCAAGGTCATGATCATATAGTTATAAAAAAAATGTATTATATTTTATGTGAAAATTATCTAACTTGCAAATTTACAATTTAAAAATTATCTCTCCAGTAAATAACTAACTAGATAAGTGGTGTTCACGTTGCTTAATAATAAGGGCGATAGTCGGTCCACCAAGAATATGACCGTCGTTTTGATTAGTCATCTACAAAAAAAAGTAACTATGATAGTTATCGACTAATATATACCCCTACAAATATAACAAGTTTGATAACGATATTTAAACCCAGACATATAATATTTTTACTTACCTCAAATTTTTTTCTCTCTATCTCGATTTATCTTGCTAGTTGTAGGAAGGAAAATAAAGTAGGGGAGAGGAGAATGGTGCTGTCTGTATAGAGGGAAGAGGGAGAATGGGCATATTTATAGGGGAGGGTGGGAGGGAATGAAGGGAGTGAATTTGGAAGGAAAGAGGGGGGGGGGGTTTCTTCGAGAGAGTCAGGTGGGAGGGGTCTTCGATGTCACGCCCCGATCTCCCGCAGGCTAAAACGGCCGTCCCCGCTAGGCAAAAATGACCGCGCCAGCTCTCCCGCGAGACGATCGCTTAGACCCATCTGGGCGTGATGCCGCATGAGCGCTAGCTGCGCCCTTGAAAGGCCATGGTTCTTGGCTGGCGGCAAGAAGTCTAAGCCACAGAGTCGCACAAATTGTCCGAGTGCAGCGGAATGTATAAACGCATAAGCGAATGGTAACAAGTTCACTGAGTTGACAGTAGCGGAAGCATTGAATAACACAAGTTGAAGTAAAACAAGCTCTCTTTATTCATATTGAAACAAGTATTACAGGCGGCGCATAGCCGAGATTACAAGTCGGTCAAGCTCTCTCTCTGAAATATAGAAGCGTGCCAAGTGGCTACATTTATGGATGATATATAGGCGATATTCAGGCGATGTTCAGGCGATATCCAGGCGATGTTCCAACATTATGTCTTGTATACGTGCTTCAGTTCCGAACGCAGCACCCTAAGGCTTCAGAGTCAAACTCCTCGCCTTAGCACGCACGAGAGAGTCATCCGCACCAAACGAGGTTCTCCCGCACCCTGCAAGCAATCTGGTGGGTTATCAGTACATGAATGCACTAGTGGGGAGGCTACTCGCCCGTTCGACAAAACCAAACACGTAATATAGGTTCCGTGCACCAACTACTTGCTGTCTTTCTAGTTGTGCCTTAGGATCAGTTTTATGGCAGATATGAAAAGCCTGACTCGTGTGGCAGTGCGCCGTGCGATATTAGAGGAAAACACGGCGAGACTTATCAACTTACCATTTGTCCTTCCCTGTCCAAGGCAAACCAATGTTAAATTCCAAGCATGAGCATGTATATAAACATTCAGGGGCATATCATGTGCAAACACTGCGTTATGAGCGTGATTACGCTACGGGTGCACGAGTTACAGGAAATATCAGATGTGTTGCATGCGATGATCAAGTGCTCTTTATGCACAAGTGTTGTTGTAACAAGATCGTTCAGGTGTTCAGTTATTCTTGATGCGATGCGATGACTCGCACGCGGATAGCCGCTAAGCGAGGATGACTTATCTATATGAACATGAAGTCACTGGCACGATGCCATTATGGACGGTCTACTCTCAGTACGGAATGTCGTGCGACGCATATCCAGGACATCCTAGGGCATTCTGTCCTATAGCAGGCGACTATCACGAGTTCCGTCCGGATCGGATCGGTGCCGGTGCCCCAGCGACCGTCCGCGGAACTAAACCTTGTTTCCAAGTTGTCCTGTGACCATGCAAGTCTCTACTCATCAGGTTTTTGGGTCAGGCACAGGAACAAGTTTGAGGCAGGATATATATATATATGGAACAAGTTACATGGAACAAGTTCAAGTCAGGATATATATATATATATATATATATATATATATATATATATATATATAACTTGTTGAGGCAAGGTCAGGATTACTCTCAATGTTGAGTATCGACTCCAAGAGCCATTGTATTTAGTGTAGGACAGTATTGCTCCATGAGCTGGGATTCTTGGATCACAGAATTGGTGCAAGTTTCCTGGTTCAGGAATTGCCTTAGCGACCTAACGGTCCCAGATACATTCAGGTTTATTCATGCACGGAACAACTATCGGGTAGTCTTCCGAGGAGAACCTAAATGAATGCATGACAAGCATAATATTTCATGGTCTGGGCATAGTTATGTAGCAAGCATTGCAACTAGGCAATATAAAAGCAGGCAAGAATGCACTTGTATAACTTAAGCATTCAAGTTGGCTCGGGCCCGTAGGTAAGCCGAGGAGTAAAACCGTAAAGGGACTTCCCGAGCGACATGATCTATGGTCGTACAGTGTAGGGAGTGAATAGTGCACTACTGAATATATACACATGTGGTTCTACTCGAGGCATAGCGGGTCCAGTTGCACAAGGCAAAGGTAGCATGCGAGGGTCTGAACATATAAGCAATATTTCATTTCCATGTTCTAGCGACAAGCAGTACAAGTTGGGATTATTCTCTTAGCTAGGTGCGTTAGATTCTTATTAGCATGCATGGGGTGATTAACCTAGCGACTAGCATGTATCATTCCGTATTTTATGTGTACTGGCTAAGCAAAGACAAGTTCACCGTAACCACCCACCTTAGCGATGATCCGCCTCGGTTGAGCGATACGCCAAGCGATCCTCTGAAAGCCTAAGCCGCACTCCTGTAGGGACCAAGTCTGGATATTCTTTGCCTCAAACGAGTATTCGTTCCTGAGCAAAGTGGGTCGGAACATTGCACTTTTGCCGTTTGAATCGGCAATTCGCTAGAGCGGAACGGGGTATTACATTATCCACCACTCAGAAAAAGTCTCGTCCTCGAGACTTCCTGAGGGCAAGTCGTACTATCGAATTTTTTGATTCTAGTCCAAGCGTAGATATCGGTACCACTAGATCCATTGGAACACAATCTCCTACTCGATGCTTACGTCGTGTTGCGTGTATACTGAGTCAGTCTCATTTGCGCCTTAGCGCGGGACATGTTGCTTAACACGAGGTATATTTCAACCGATCTTGGAAGCGATCTAAGACTGAGGCAAACTTATACAAGTCGTTATGCTCGTTCAAGAGGATATTCACTTGCACTAGCAATTGAGTTCAGCATATCGCGGGTCTGGATCGTGCACATATTCGAAGCGTCCCTCAAACACATGCATGTCAACCAACTTAGCGATAGCAAAGTCTTTGCACTCGAGTTTCACATTTCTTAAGTCTTGGATCATGCACATATTCGAAGCGTCCCTCAAACACATGCAGTCAGCCAAACTTAGGGGTAGTAAAATCGGACAAGCTACTTTGTGAAATTTCAAGGGTTCAATCCAATTCCATATCATTTCCATTTCCACCAAGTATTTGCACTACCGTTAAACACGATCAATCCGATTCAACCGACTA
This sequence comes from Iris macrosiphon, assembly GCA_036927795.1. Taxonomy (NCBI): domain Eukaryota; kingdom Viridiplantae; phylum Streptophyta; class Magnoliopsida; order Asparagales; family Iridaceae; genus Iris; species Iris macrosiphon. The sequence continues at coordinate 25,828,987 of JAYESA010000011.1, forward strand.
GCATCCATTCATTCGGGTCAACTTAGCATACGTTATCGTGCCCAAGTCTAACCCTAAGTCTGCTGCCCAGTTGCGGTTCTTATTTAAGCAGTATGGTAAAGTCGGTGGTACAGGTTCATTCACTCGGCACAGGGTCGTCTGCCTAATTGCTAGGTCAGCTCACAAGGTCATAGGTACAAGTTCAAGCATGTTGCGATTCGTCGTGCAAATTCGTCGCACGATGCTCGCCCCAATTCCTATGGTCAAACCATTATTTATTTGCACGGAGTATTCTACCCAAGCTCGTTTCACTCAGATTTTTAAACATCGAGCACAAATTCACCTACTCTCAATAACACGTTCGTTGCACAAGGGACGAGTCCGTTCAGGTAATTTATAATAAATCCAAGTCGCAGGATAAGCCTAGTAACTTGCATAGTCTATCTCTCCAAACATGTTTTGATAAAATCCATATCCATTTCAAGTCTAGACCACCAAGCCAAGATTCGTTTCTAAACCTTTAGTCATAACTTCAAGTCATCCAACCTGATTCAGGTATCCATTCACGAAACCATCAAGCGTGATTTATTCCAGGTTCTAGGCTAACTTATCCATCAAAACATTTTTGATTTTCTTGTATTCAAAGTTTTGTATCTATCGAATCGAGTCTGTTCATATGCTGTGATTGTAGTTCATCTTGTAAAATCATCCAACTTTCTTTTAACTATTCGGTAAGTCCATAGTCTACTTTTGGCATTCCTCAATAACCAAGTTTAAATATTCAAGCCCAAGTCCCTCCATTTCTGATACGTTCCGTATATCGAGTTCGTTCTTTCAATTCTCCAAGTAAGATCCGTTATCGCTTATATCATTTCCAGAAACCTAATATTTCTTTTGCTTGTATCGATCCATGCTATCTTCTAATTATCGATACCAAGTCAAATTTATATTCCGAAGTCAAATATCCATTCTCGGGTTAACTTATTCGAGCGATATTTTATTCACGTTCAATCCGTTTGTTTTCAAATTCGAAACCGCTCGCACGATTCTCAAATTTTCAACAAGTTTTTCCTTAACCAAGATATTGGTTTCCATTTCTGAGAATTTCTTTTCGATATAAGCCTTATCTTTGATTCAAGTTATTCTCAATATCGTTCAGTCTGACTATCGCATGGGTCATGGATCCGCTTGGACATGATCCATCCACCACTCGGAATCGAGTCATTCCATCAAGTCCTTAATCGGTGCTCACATTATCGTTTTAGATTATTCAGCAACTCGTTCCACAATTTTGTACGATACTCAGGTTTCGTCTGATAAAATCTAATCTCATTATATATATTCTGGATTGATAGTCATCCAAGCAACTATATTTGATTGTGTCTCCCAACATGAATTATCGTTCGAGCTATTTCTCGTAATCAAGCATGATTCTTAACACTCGCCTAAGCGATAAATCCGATAAAGTTTCTATCGATTTTAGTTCTAAGTCTGGCTTGTATCATTCCTGAACAATATCCAAATCCCGTTTACAACTGGCTTGCACCAAAAGGTCTTGGTATACGTAACTCTACACAACTTAGCCGAAAGGCTGAGTGCATAGCTAATCGTTCGGGCAATATTCATTTTCGCACTAACCAGTTAGGCAACAGGTATAGACATTTCGGGTTTGCACATAATGCACAAGTCTAGCACGAATCTAATCCCATAAGGACTAGTACAGGTTGGCACAAAGGCCCTTGCAACCCAATTTCATACAAGCAATCACGTCATTTCACATACAACTTTTTGAAAGTATTTAGACTTATTGTTTGGAACATCCCATCGAGGCATTGAGAGAGTGTGCACATAACCCACGAACGAGCTTTCGAAACAGAGATATTCAAAATGAAGTTCAAAGGCGTATAAGCTAAGCTCTGATACCAATCTGTCACGCCCCGATCTCCCGCAGGCTAAAACGACCGTCCCCGCTAGGCAGAAATGATCGCGCCAGCGCTCCCGCGAGATGATCGCTTAGACCCATCTGGGCGTGATGCCGCATGAGCGCTAGCCGCGCCCGTGCAAGGCCGTAGTTCTTGGCTGGCGGCAAGAAGTCTAAGCCACAGAGTCGCACAGATTATCCGAGTGCAACGGAATGTATAAACGCATAAGCGAATGGTAACAAGTTCACTGAGTTGACAGTAGCGGAAGCATTGAATAACACAAGTTGAAGTAAAACAAGCTCTCTTTATTCATATTGAAACAAGTATTACAGGCGGCGCATAGCTGAGATTACAAGTCGGTGAAGCTCTCTCTCTGAAATATAGAAGCGTGCCAAGTGGCTACATTTATGGATGATATACAGGCGATATTCAGGCGATGTTCAGGTGATGTCCAGGCGATGTTCCAACATTATGTCTTGTATACGTGCTTCAGTTCCGAACGCAGCACCCTAAGGCTTCAGAGTCAAACTCCTCGCCTTAGCACGCACGAGGAAGGCATCCGCACCAAACGAGGTTCTCCCGCACCCTGCAAGCAATCTGGTGGGTTATCAGTACATGAATACACTGGTGGAGAGGCTACTCGCCCGCTCGACAAAACCAAACACGTAATATAGGTTCCGTACACCAACTACTTGTTGTCTTTCTAGTTGTACCTTAGGATCAGTTTCATGGCAGATATGAAAACCCTGACTCGTGTGGCAGTGCGCCGTGCGATATTAGAGGAAAACACGGCGAGACTTACCAACTTACCATTTGTCCTTCCCTGTCCAAGGCAAACCAATGTTAAATTCTAAGCATGAGCATGTATATAAACATTCAGGGGCATATCATGTGCAAACACTGCGTTATGAGCGTGATTACGCTACGGGTGCACGAGTTACAGGAAATATCAGGTGTGTTGCATGCGATGATCAAGTGCTCTTTATGCACAAGTGTTGTTGTAACAAGATCGTTCAGGTGTTCAGTTATTCTTGATGCGATGCGATGACTCGCACGCGGATAGCCGCTAAGCGAGGATGACTTATCTATATGAACATGAAGTCACTGGCACGATGCCATTATGGACGGTCTAGTCTTAGTACAGAATGTCGTGCGATGCATATCTAGGACATCCCAGGGCATTCCGTCCTATAGCAGGCGACTATCACGAGTTCCGTCCGGATCGGATTGGTGCCGGTGCCCCAGCGACCGTCCGCGGAACTAAACCTTGTTTTCAAGTTGTCATGTGACCATGCAAGTCTCTACTCATCAGGTTTTTGGGTCAGGTGTAACCTCCGATTTCTAATTTCAGAAATATTTAGATTTTTAATTTATTTTAAATACCAAGTTTTTAAAATATTTTTTCCTTGAATTTTTGTATTTAATTTTTGACAATGTTTGATTTTAGAAGGTGCTTTAAAATCTTTTATAAAAATCATTTTCCTAAATGTCGCTTTCTTATAAAAAAAAAAAAGATAAATAATGATGTAAATATAATACTATAGATTCGAATATTTATTGGCTTGAAATCGTAAAATTATTTGTTTAATAAAAGTATTGAAGGACTAGTTGTTTCCTAATAAAATTTTCATATCCATATGGAATAGTAAATAAATAAATTACATAGCTTTCCTAAAATATTTTCTGAAATTATAATCTTTTCTTTTTAAATTTTACAAGTTTGCCTTTTCCCATTTACTAGCCAACACACCCTCATTCCCACATGAACTTATTCATGTATTATCTGGGCCATTCATTATTTGGGCCAATCCTCACCCTTTATCCCACACCATTTTTCCCTATTAAAGTCTCTCATTCTCACCATTCCCACGAAACCCTAGCTAGCCCTCACAAATCCCCACAAAGCCAACAAGCCACCACCATTTTTGTGTGCTCGTGTCCGTGTGTCCAGCATCACCGTGTCAGCCGTGTTGGCCTCGGGTCCGACCCCGGGTGTCCCACCGTATCCATTCATTTCCTGTGTCCGGTTACAACATTACAACCAGATTCTTGTGTCCGACACCATCTGAACACAACCCCACACCACAGTACATCATCCCTGTGTCCAACCCCGGACACGTCCACAGTACACCGAATCCATCATGTCCAGCCCGGACACGATCCACCCCGACACAGAACCCAAAACCCTAACCTAGATCCCGACCGCCGCCGGCGACTGAGATCTCCTCCTCGGCGTCGACCGCTGTCAAGCTTCGAACATCCGTCGCCGAGCTTCGACCGGACGCAACCGCCTCGAACCGAGACCCGCCGCCGCAGCAGATCCGGAACACCGCCGACCGCCGCCCTCGAGTTTCCACTGCCGCCGGCGCCTCAGATCCGTCGACCGCCGCTGCTCTCGAGTTCGACCGCCGCCTCGGATCCGTCGACCGCCGCCGCCCTCGAGGTCCACCGCCGCCGCCTCAGATCCGTCGAGCCGTGGCCGCCTCCGTCGAGTAGAGCTTCGACCGCCGCCGCCGAGATGAGCTTCGACCGCCTCCTCGAGACGATCAGATCCGCCGCCGCTTCGAATGAACGCACACTCGACCACCGCCACCGGCGGACTTCCCCGCGCCGACGCCGAGACCCATGTGAGCCTCCCCTTTCCCTGTTTTCAATTTCTCAGTGATGGGAGTGAGTTAAGGGATTTAGTTTAGTAATGTATTAATAGTTTCAATTATAATTAGATTAGTGAGTTAATTTAATTAGTTAGTTAATTAATTAATCAATTAGTTAAATTATATTAGTTTAGTTTAGTTAATTATTTATTAATCAGTAAATAAATTCTTAATCAGTTAATTAATTTATTAATTAATTAGTTTAGTAATTTCATGTAATTAGTTTATTTTTATGTATTAAATATAAGGGTTTGATTATGTAAAATATAATAATTTGTTGGGGTTTATATTATTATTAAAGAAATAGTTTCAATAATCAAAATTTGTTCGAAATTGGTTAGTTGGATTGGTAACTGAAATTACTAGAGATATAAATACATTGGCTTTTAGATTTTTATAAATAAACTTTTAAGTGTAATTTTGTTCGAAAGGAAAGTTTTAACAATTATTGTTCAAATAATTTCGAAATGTTTTTCATTAAATTAAGGTGTTTTCTCTATGTATTGAGGACTCGGTATCCTTATCTCGATTTTCGTGCCGAGCTCCGATCTTGGACTTCTTTATATAGTTTCTAGCTATTTGGACTGCTCCGGACCCATTGGAACTAACTGCTATTTCATTTGGGATCACCTTGAGAAGAGTGGCATTATATACATTCTTTGATTTGTTAATATACATATATAAAAATATTTGATTGATATATATATACAAGTATGTATTTTGGTATAAAAATATATATTTATGTACATCTATTAGTGTATATACACAAATACGTATTTTGTACAATTACTAAGAGTCACTTATATAAATTATATGCGTTTGTATTGGTATATACTCTGAGTGTAAATGTGTATTTATATACGTATCCCTACTAGATGACCCTAGTTGACTAGTGCCATACCTGGCAGAGCCCCTGAGTTCATGTATTTGTGATGTGTTAGTGTAGCACCTGATGCAAATGTTGTATTTGATATATTTTTAGGACTGTTGGTTCCTCCAGACGATACTCTGGGACAGGACATTGGTTTTACCAGCTAAGAACCCAAGGCGAGTACATTCTCTGATTAGTTTCTAATTTATGATATCTCCTATGTTCACTGTATCTAGTATAAATATCCATGTTCTTGACACATTGGTTACACGGAGTGGTATACACGGATCTCGTCATGAGATGTTATTCCTTATTCATGGTGTAGCTTGTACAAGACTTGTTTTCTTGATATCTTGTGCATGTACAGACACTGATTCCCGGGGAGATTTGCTACCTTCCTAGGGAATCCCGTGCCATAGCGTACCATGATTGGATCTACTATACCAGTCGGGGGTTTGGGGAGTACTTTAGTGTAGATATGTGATCATACCCAACTTTATATGCACCATAGCTCACCCCACATCTCACGTCGGGTGCGGCCTGACCCTTTACATGCTCCATAGCTGTTACGTGTGATTAGCCTGACCTCTACATGCATCATAGCTAACCAACGGTTAGCCTGACTTTATATGAACCATAGCTAATCACATGTAACCAGCCTGATCAAGTTCCCAAGCCGATCACATGTTAAAGCTAGTACTCACACACTTAGTCATAGGTTTCTTGCTCATTGACATATTGTTCTTTTCCTGTATTTACTTACAGTATTTCCAGTATTTCTCTCATTGTATATTTCTCGTATCTATATATGCATCTGGTATGTTTCCATCTAGAACTGCTACATAGTTTATGTCATTTATATAGAACTGCTATTTAGAGATGTACTTTGCTCCTTCCTGACTGGAAAATATTTTTTCAGACTGTAACCTTAGTAGACTGGGTTCCGATACACTTGGGGATTGGAAGTTAATGACTGCATGTATGATTATTTTGTCGTTAGACTTGTCTTGTATTTCTTGTTTGCCTTGATATCTCATCGTGCTTTAGTTTATGTGATTGAGTATTTCTAGCATTATTTTATGATATCCACGTCTCCTTATGGAGTTGGGTATTCACGTGAGTTTGATTAGATAGTTACATGACCTAGACAGCGTTCTACCGCCGATGCTGCGGCGTAGGCTGGACGTACCCACGCACTTGTGCCCCTAAACCGGGTGCGGGTCGTGACATCAGGCACAGGAACAAGTTTGAGGCAGGATATATATATTTGGAACAAGTTACATGGAACAAGTTCAAGTCAGGATATATAAATATATATAACTTATTGAGGCAAGGTCAGGATTACTCTCAATGTTGAGTATCGACTCCAAGAGCCATTGTATTTAGTGCAGGACAGTATTGCTCCACGAGCTGGGATTCTTGGATCACAGAATTGGTGCAAGTTCCCTGGTTCAGGAATTGCCTTAGCGACCTAACGATCCCAGATACATTCAGGTTTATTCATGCGCGGAACAACTATCGGGTAGTCTTCCGAGGAGAACCTAAATGAATGCATGATAAGCATAATATTTCATGGTCTGGGCATAGTTATGTAGCAAGCAATGCAACTAGGCAATATAAAAGCAGGCAAGCATGCACTTGTATAACTTAAGCATTCAAGTTCGCTCGGGCCCGTAGGTAAGCCGATGAGTAAAACCGTAAAGGGACTTCCCGAGCGACATGATCTAGGTTCGTGCAGTGTAGGGAGTGAACAGTGCACTACTGAATATATACACATGTGGTTCTACTAGAGGCATAGCGGATCCAGTTGCACAAGGCAAAGGTAGCATGCGAGGGTCTGAACATATAAGCAATATTTCATTTCCATGTTCTAGCGACAAGCAGTACAAGTTGGGATTATTCTCTTAGCTAGGTGCGTTGGATTCTTATTAGCATGCAAGGGGTGATTCACCTAGCGACTAGCATGTATCATTCCGTATTTTATGTGTGCTGGCTAAGCAAAGACAAGTTCACCGTAACCACCCACCTTAGCGATGATCCGCCTCGGTTGAGCGATACGCCAAGCGATCCTCTGAAAGCCTAAGACGCACTCCTGTATGGACCAAGTCTGGATATTCTTTGCCTCAAACGAGTATTCTTGCCTGAGCAAAGCGGGTCGGGACATTGCACTTTTGCCGTTTGAATCGGCAATTCGCTAGAGCGGAACGGGGTATTACATTCGAGGGGGTAGGGGGGGGTATTCGAGGGGGTCATCCGAAGTGAGGACCGAGGGAGGGGGAAGAGCCCGCCAACTCAGTTGGCGATCGTCAGCTTTTTCCCCCAACCCGCCAAGAGAGTTGGCGGCCGCTCCCCTCTCTCGCCAGTGCTCGCCATGTGACTTGGCTGCCCCTCCCTTCTCTCACCAGCGCTCGCCAACTGAGTTGGCAGGCCCTAATTTCCCTGCCTCCGCCAATTCAGTTGGCGAGTCATCCCGTTGTTTGAAATTTTTTAAAATTCTTCCTTCATCCGCAATTTCCAAAAAATTTGTTCCTTTGGACAAATTTTTTTGTACAAATAAATTGAAGTTATGGATCTTCATAATGTACTCCACGATTAAGTCTCCATCGTACTAAGGAGCCTCATCTTCTGCGGTTGAATTTGCCAGATGTACTTGCTATATAAACATTGACAGAACAATTGATCATGAGTTTCAACAAAAGTCGTACACAGGACACATATCTTACCCTATATGTTGATGCCAAACCTTACCAACCGATCTAACGTAAATAAACTCCCCTATATCATCCTGTATAAGCACAACTTTGTCTTGATGACAACTGTCGCGATCCGCTCCCAAATACTTGTGTACGAATTGCGGTCACTCAGCTATGTTGTTGGGAACTCATATGTCGTCAAAGTAGATGTATCTGATCGTACTCGTCACAATCAATCTATTATCTATAATCGTGCAGAATAATATCAATCATCACACCACAAATTTTTACTAAATGAGTTTAGTACATCATACAATGACATATATTCGAAAACAAATTTGGTGTAATAGCCATACAACATAATATCCACATTTATACGTCAAATGTCTATCCTAATTCTATAGTCTTCTAGAATCAAGTCCTCGCAATGTCATGGAGACTTGCGGCTTCAATCTTCAAGTAAGTCCGGATACCGCGAGCTTAGGTTCATTCTGGAATCAAGTACTCGTAATGTTATGGAGTTGAAGTCCTGCGGCTTCAATCTTCAAGACATCCGGAAGTCGTAAGAGGCGGAGAAGTCTTTCAATGTCTTCAAGCCACTCGTCTGCATAGAGGATTCCTTTGATGTTGTAGAAGTCTCGGGGGATTGAGCTTCTTAAAGTCCAAGATATTCTCTGACTTGCCTTGGTTGGGTTGTTGAGTAGACACTTTCTCCATGCTGCTAATACTATAAGGTGAACATTCTCCATGCTTTCTTTCATGACTGTAGTCTGCTCCTTCTGAGCCACGTCCTGGATCCGTTGAGCTTCCATCATGCCTTTGAATAATTCAAACAGTTGTGCTCCCATCCAATGGCAAAGCTCTAGTGATTGGTGGTGTTCCCTGAATTGGAAGAGGTGGGGGAGGTAGAAGAGTCTCGGTCGTATCCTGAACCACTAGTCGGGAGGAAGACGACCCCTCGGAAGCAACAATGTTTGAATTGCGGCCTCGCATCTCCTTCTTTCCTTTTATCCGTTCTCGGGAGGAAGACGAGCATTTTATTTTCTGCAAATTGAGAATCATTAGAGAGTTTTTTTTTTTTTTTGTATAATTTCTATGTAAAAACTCTACCAACTAGAATAAATTTTTTTTTATAGTACAATGTCAAGTAAGATAGAAACTTAATTTTAGAAATCCCCACTGGAGATAGCCTAAGCACTTCTATTGGTTCAGATTTGATGCCAACCCAGATTTTGTTTGTTTCAAAGGCTTAATGAAGTTGTTACTAGGTTCTAGTTGACAACTAGAAACACAACAACATCAACAACAACATCAAAGACTTCATCACAAACTCATGGAGTCATCTACAAATGGAAAAGAAACCTATATATTTATCAACATTATCATTAAGTTTTCTCCCATCAGAATGTCGTCGTATATGGAACAACACTATAATTTTCTTTTATAAAGTATCTATGATCGAATTGAAGTCAACCCTCTATCCATGGTGTCAAATTCCTAGTCAATGTTTGCTATATGCATGAGACGACTATGCCATAAAACCTAAAAAACCAGTTTGTTGGCAATAGACCTACTTTTTAGCTATTTAGTTCAAGCACGTGCAACCAAGATATACCCCATGAGACATTAGGCCAAAGAAAAAAGTAATGGCATTCCCATGGAAATAAGCACACACTTTTAAAAAAAAAAAAAAATATAACATTCATGATTACATGAAATTGGTCATATATGATATTGCTTGCATAAATAATCTCTCAATCATTTTAGAACTTATTAAATGGCCTTCTGATGCCTATTCCTGCCTTGAATCTTGCAGCCAGACGCTGAAACTCAATTGCTAACACTTCAGTTAATTTGAATGTAACGGCATTCTGAAATCTATCTCCAGCACTTTAGTAAGAGTGAGTCCTGAGGTTGAGATTGCCCTCTACACGCCCTGTTTTTTCATGGGTGGAGAACATAACCATATCTGTCTGGGACCTTATGCAGTTAATATTAACGGTCCGTTTGCTTCACTACAATGTAATAATAATCGTAATGAGATCGAATAATTTTTTTTTTTTTATTCGATTTTATTACGATTACATTGCATTGAACCAAACGGATCTTGACGCTTCAAATAATCAAGATTCAATTATCGGAAACACGGACCCAATTTTGTCTCTCCCTAGGCAATAGCACTTAGGCTATGATTTATGTAATTTCTTGAGTATCATGCATTGTTTACAGTATCGGCCGATACCGATTCGATACAGTCGATACCGATACGATTTGGAATGTCCCAATTCAATAATAATCGATATTCGATACTGACCGATATCGACATAGAGGATCTCTTTTCCGATCAATTTGGTAACAAAAAATTTGAACGAAAAAGACTAATCTGCAAGGATGTAAAAGCATGTAAAAAAAGAAAATTTATCTATTATACGTAAATCATTCGGCAATGGTGACTACTATTTCATTAAATTTTAAAACTGTTAAGAAAAAATACTCAAAATACTCAAAATTATGTCTGAATGTATGAAATATATTTTCTAAAATATTAATAATTTGTTAATAATTATTTATTTTCTGATACAAAAAAATCTAATATTTCGATCCGAAACCATCGATACTGTCTATCCCGATACATACGAATGGTTCACTACCGATTCCGATACTGATTACCTTGGTATCAAGTTGCTTGAAGTATGGACATCCCCTAGTTACTTTCTTCAATTGGTTGAGGTACGAGGGTCTTATTAGTATTCAAGAAATAACATAATTAACGCGGATCAAATGCTATCCTGGCTATATATTGGAATATTCAGTGGCAGAGGTAGCAGTTTGGAAAATAAACTTTCATCTCAAAACACTGATTTGAATGAAAGCTTGCAATTATAAACCCAAATGATTTGTTGGAAGTGGTTTATATGTAAAAAAAATGCTATTTGTTCCTTCAAATTATCTGTCAAAATCAGAGGCGGATCCAAGCATAGGTTGGAGTGGACTAGAGCCCACTCAAAATCCTTATGTGGTAGCTGACGTGGCGGTTAATGTGGCAGAAGACGTAAAAAATTTTAAAATTAAAATTAACAATAACATTAACATTAATACTAACATTAAATTGTTTGGTTAAAATTTGTCATGTTAGATACACGTAACGTTATTTAATATGTCATACCAGCTGTCATATAAAGAGGAATGGTTTGGAGATACACTTTGAATGTATGAATAACATTACTCTTATACTCTTACTAGTAAATTCACGTGCGTTGCACGTAAAATAATTTTTTTCTTTTGATATTAATATAAAATTGTTTAACTAAGATTTATTATATATATTTTTATATTTTAATTAGAATTTGTTATATATTTGATTATAATTAATTATGGATATATTTCTATTTTTTATAAAGAGTCTTGAAAACGGTTAGCTACTTAATATTATCTAATTATCAACTTACATCTCTTCTAACTCATGTGGTTAAGGTAGGAGGTAGTCTTGAATTCCTGTAGTGTTATTTATAACAAATTAAAAAAACTTCAATAATTTTTTTAATGTAATATTGATTTTTTTAAAATAATTAATTGGTAATATACATACTGTTTAGACGGCTCATTTTTGAGCCATTTTGAAGTCTCAGTATATTATGGAAGATATGTAATGATATCTTTCTTCTAATTGAGATGAATCGAAAATAAATAAATAAAAAATTATGCAGCCGGCTCAATAAGTTTCAGGCAGGGTTTTCCTACTTGAACTGAGTCTAGATTTTCAGTTGTGTTCAGTAATAGTAAGAGTGAGTTGGTTATAACTATGCAAACAAAACTAATCATATTAACAAGAAAACTTTTAAGTTGCTTGATGTTTGAATATGATTGAGAGCATGGAGAATTGTCCACTGATGTCATGGAGATAAAATATGCAATTCTGGAGAAAATATTGTATCATCTTATTTTAGACTCTTCTTATATACTTTCTAAAATCTTAACAGTCAAAGGAAATTAGACATCGCGGGTTGTATTAGCTTACACTGCATAACTAAAATGTAGGTACCTACCTACATGTTATGTATCCACTAGTTATCATGTCTTAATTATCTTGACTAGAAAGTTGACACCAATATATGACATTGACGATGAATACTTTTGCAATGTTCTTGCCATGTATCTTTAAGTTCTAGTTATCAAGTCCCATATTATCTTGACCACAAAGTTGGCACCAATGTATGAGAATGAATACTTCGATCTACAATGTTCTTCCCATGTATATATCTTTAAAAGTTGAAACAAGTATTCCCTCTCCATATCGGTTTCATTTCCATTATGGCTACAAATGAGTCCTAGTGAAAAGCAACTCTTTTAAGAGGAGGAAGTTAATATCAGGACCCTGAACACACACAAGAGCAAGAAAGATATTTGGACTCTGGATGGAATCGGTTTTGCTTCAAATCTCTCAAAAACTATCTCCACAGTGGTCTCCTCGATCCTCATTTTCTGAAGTGACTTGCAACAAAACAAGTTACTCAAAGAGAGCCACAAGCTAAAAAAGTGCAGGAACTTTGTGTGGGGGACTAGACCCTAAGAATGTGAAATGAGAAGGAAAGGAGGAAAGTGAAGTTACAGCTGAAATGAGGAAAACTTAAGAGGGTTGTATCGCGATATGATCCGAAACAGAGTTGGTCCGTGAGATACAATATTGGATTTGGTCCATATATTTTAGAAAATAAAATTCATGTAAGGTCTGAACCAATCACAATTATTTGCACCTCATGATCCTACTTTTTAGGAATTAAATTATCGACTTCATTATCATCATCTTTGAGTGTTCAACCGAAAACGAGATTAAAATTCAACAATCTTCACCTTATCTCGTTTTCGCTAGCTGAACAACTAAGCATACACCGACTACCTTTGCTCGTTTTTGCCAAAGCAGTTAGGAGATCCAATCTATTGCATGTAGATTCATTCGACCACAGAAACATGCGACACATTCATTCACATCACAATTGTGTGCCAACCGCAACGTCTTGTTCCATTTTGGACATGTGGAACCCACCTTTCCAGGGGAGGATCCAGTAATATAAACTGTGGTGGGCTAGAGTGGATTGTGGTGGGCTAGGTGTATGCTAACTCCTACAAAAAAAATTAGAAAGGAAAAAATTTTAAGAAAAAAAAAAAGATTTTTTTTTGGGTAGGCTAGAGTGGATTGGTACACCTGCATCAGCCCACGCACCTTTCAAGCAAATCCATACATTTGCCTCCAACATTAGGTTCGACACCCAAACCACGTAATGGAGGATGCTCCTAACTCCAACTTTAAAAGAGAGCAAGTATAATCCGATTATACGCATGAATGTTCAGTACAATCTGTCTCGAACCAATTTTAGAGCCGTCTAAACGAGCCGTGTAACTTGAGTTATGATACCACTTCTTCGAAACGCGATTCGATCCGAACCGGAGTTGACCCATGAGGTGTGATATTGTACTGGATCCATATGACTCAAATTTTTTTTTCTATGTAAAGTCTGAGCCAATCTAAATTATCTGCACCTCGTGATCACACTTCTTATCTGACGCAGACTAAATTATCAACTTCATTGTTACCGTCTTTAAGAGCTTAACCGAAAACGAGATACAATCCAACAAATTTTATTGCAAATCTCCACAATATCCCCACAGACTGTCTATTGCGTAACGAATAGCAGTGATAGCAAGAATATAGGTGCAGCGGGATCTCCTTCTTGTTTGCTGAAATGGCTTACAACATTACAACAAAACAAGTTACTCAAAGAGAGCCACAAGCTAAAAAGTGTAGGAACTTTTGTGTGGGGTAGACCCCAAGAAAGTGAAATGAGGAGAGGAGAAAGTGAAGTTAACGACTGATGTAGCAAGTTAATCTCAACCTTAGCATGACACTAGGTGGAAGGCTAAGTAGCAAAGGATAAGAGCCTATGCCAACCACATACAATCTCATGGCGGACTGGCGAGAGGTATGTCAACACCACCACCTAAGCCAAGGACAAGCCCTATGGTGCTGTGGCCGGATTGCTGCGACCTGCTACATGCCCACTCTAGGCTGTAAGCTTTGTCTTATTCTCGACCCACCGACTCCATCACCATAATAAGGACCAGTCGAGAGGGTGGACGAGCTGGATGACCGTCCTAATCTATAAATAGACAGTCGAAGGTTACTTACTGGCCCAGTCGGTCCTGCCTGATTGATGAGATCTGCTGCATGCCGATTGACTTTAGGTTGTAAGATTTGTCTTAATTTCGACCCACCGACATGTCGGTCGATCACCATAATCAGGACCAGTCGAGAGGGTGGACGAATTGGACGACTGTCTTAGATCTATCAATAGGTACTCAAAGATTACTTACTAGTCCAGACAGTCATGTCTGATATATGAGACCTGCTGCATGCTGACTCTAGGATGTAAGCTGTGTCTTATTTTCGACCCACCGATCTGTCGGTCGATCACCATAATCAGGACCAGTCGAGAGGGTGGGCGAGCTGGACGACCGTCCCAGATCTATCTATAGGCAGTCGAAAGTTACTTACTAGCCCAGCCAACCTTGCCTGATTGATGAGACCTGCTACATGCCGGCTCTAGGCCGTAAGCTCGTCTCGTCTTATTTTTGACCCACCGAATTGTCGGACGGTCACCATAATCAGGACCGGCCCAGAGGGTGGACGAACTGGACGACCATTCCAGATCCGTTAATAGGCAGCGCTTTCAAACATGGTCCAAGATTACTTACATAGTAGCCTAGCCAAACCTTGCAATGGAAATGTCCAAATAGGCTCTAGGCTCACTTAAGTGGTACTCCGTAGTAATGATTTTAGTAGGAAGGCTCTAGTAAGCTTTAGTAACCAAAATTGCAATAACATGATTCGAACCAAAGATCAAGAAATGCACTGAGAGAGTCATTTACCGTGAAACCAACTAATTTACTTTTTTTTTTCCAAATATCTTTTATTATTCTAAGAGTTATTTTGTCCTTTTGTTTTGGTATATTTTAAGCAAATGTCTCATTCTAAATGTAGAAACTAATATATACCTCCATTTTTTAAAAACCTAGCAAATGTGTCATTCTTTGTGCGGAATAGTAAAACATTTAGGATATACCTCCATTATTTTAACAGAAATCTTTACTGTTTTAAACAGAACTGAGACATTTGCTAGTTTTTAAAAAGAGTGAAAATATATGTTAGTTTGTACATTTAGAATGTGGACATTTCCTAAATATTTTTGTTTTGTTTTTATTTGTCTTGTTTGACTATTAAAAAAAAACATTAGTAATGTGTTATTACTAGTTACTATTTTTAATTTTTTTTGGAAAAAAATTTCATTTGTTAAACTAATTGATAAAATTGATGTCTAAAAAAAAAATCATAAAATTCATTTAAAAAACTTAGAACGTTTTCTATTTAACCGTTTGAAAAGAACAAAACTACACAGACCGAGAGGGGAGACCGCGGTACCACGTGTCACCCTCTCATTGATCGGATATGGACGGCTGACATTAGCAGAGATGTTGACATTAGCAACAAAAACCAGACCATCGAGGATGGGAGAAGGGAAACACGTGACACCGCAATTTAAACCGCGGTCTGCTCTCCATCTGTTACGCTTTAATGGTTTGAAAAACCCTACTTTTAAATTCTGACTTAGATTCCGATAAATTATCCAGCCGACCTTGATCATAATGGAAGTTATAGATCTCGTTGCTTCTAACGCGTGTCGATCCTTTTGTCTTGTATGGACGTTCACAAGGAAGAACCAACCAACATCAATATGATCGAAGATCATAGCCTAAGCCCCCACAAGGATTAGGGTTTCTTGCAAGCTAAGGTTGCATCCCAACAAATCTGGAGATATTGTTAAAACAAAAGTTTCGTGAAGGTAGTGTCCAAGAAACCGGCGGTAGGAAGCAACAACGACCAATCGTTAAGAATTATGTAACACAAACTTCCAAGCCGACTAGTCCGATCTAGCTATAACACTAGGCAACAATAGCTAGCAGCTAGTTCATCCTTCTAGGAACGAGTAACCTTGTTGCTTAGACGTTTGAACAAGCCACCTAAACAGAAATTGGTTACTTGGCCTGCTATTAACAAGTACCATCACATTTGAAGTGGACTAATTAGGGTTTATACCCTGAATTTTATAATTTAAGTCCTAATTTGTCTAATTAGAAAATTTAAACCCTAAATTTTTTTTTATTTAATATTTTTATTCTTTATAGTTTACATAGCTAAGTTTTATTGTCAATCATGTGAGAAAAGATATAATGAAAAAATAATCAAATAATAAAAGTCTAGGGTCTAAACTTTTCAATTGGACAAGTCAGAACTTAGACTCTAAGCTGGTATAAGTTCAGGGTCTAAACTGTAATTAGCTCCATTTGAAATAGAAATGTTTTAGCAAATGCTCCCTTACAAATAGAATAATAATATTTGTACGGTTGTACCTCCAAAATATCTCTCCAAACCATCCCTTCTTGTGTGACAGATGACGTGACAGTTAATATAGCAGCTGGCATGACAAATTATAAAATTAAAATTAACATTAAAAAAATTTGGGTGATAATTTTTGGGTTAAAATTTGCCATGTCAGCTGCCACAAAATGTTATTTAGCATGCCACGTCAGCCGCCACATAAGAATGAATAGTTTAGAGGGATATTTTGGATGTACGAATAACATTACTCTTATAAATATAGAAACTAGCATATAACTTCACTTATTTAAAAAAACTAGCAAATGTTCACATTCCTTTGTATGCAACATTTAAAAAAAAAAAAATACCCCAACTATCTTAACCGAAATTTTGATTATTCTACACATAATGTAGACATTTTCTAATTTTTTTTAAATAAGTGAAGGTATATGCTAGTTAATATATTTGTAATGGGGACATTTGCAAAAATATTTCTTTGAATTATGAATATGGATCATTTGACTCTAGGTTTTGCATATTCAAAAATAAGGGCAAGTGTAATAAACGTAAAACATGTGCCTATTACCTCTAGGTTTTGCACTTCTTGTTTTAGAATTATTTATATTTATCTCCATTACTAAGTCTTAATTATATTTTTTGTTAAGTATTATATTAGTAATGGGCTTTAGTCATCGGATAGAATAATAGATAGAGGGGTTAGCCTCTCCTATATATATGTAGTCTTCTCATCAATAAAAGAGCATCATATTATTCTTCTCTACATGGTATCAGAACAACAAACTATCCATCCCCCTCTCTCTCCACAAAGAAAAAAAAAATCCTAATCCTTTTGCTCTCCCACCCGCCCCTCCGCCTCCCACCCGTGCCCGTGGCACCTCCACTGCTCCTCCCCCCCCCCCCCCCCGTTCCACCCGCCGACCCTCCCCCCGCTCCAGCCTGCTTCCACCCGCGGTCCCCCACCCCCCGCTCCATCGCCTCCCCCCCTGCCTCTACTCGCGGTTTCCCCTGCTCCGCCCCCTTCTGCTTTGCCCCCTGCTCCGCCCCCCCGTGTCTCCAAGCCCCCTCCCCTCCGCCCCCTGCCTCTACAACCTCCCCTCTCCGCTGTCAACCCCCCTTTTCTACCCCCCTTTCCCCTCCACAAAACTTTAACCCTAACCCTAGCCACCATGTCCATTAACCCAAATCATATCCCAATCGTCTACTACAAATCCTAGCCGTCTTTTCTTCTAAAAAAATATGTTGAAATTCTCAGAGGTTAAACATTTATTTGTTTGCTGGAACCTCCAGATTCCACATTCGGTTTACGGAATCTAATAAAGAGAGCAGACAAGTGGTCTGTCTTGCGTGAATCTTTATTTTTTTTTCTTACTTGATCTTCACATCAGGATCTCATAGAGAGTAACCTGGTATGCCTCTCTGTCCTGACATGTGTGATAGACATTCACTCTCTACTTTCTATGCGTGTGCTGGAGCTGGAAATGTTTCTAGCATATTAAAAGAGTTGATGTTATTATCAAGTTGGAAAGTTCATACCGACAGTCGAATCTCGAATACTGAAGGATGACAAGCACTAAGGCGAATAACAGTGCTACGAACACTAGTGTATAGCATGACAATTTTTTCGATTCGACTTGTCGATCAACGGTTGGATGGACCAGAGGGCTACTCGGTATGGCGCAAGAAGGTCGAGAAGAAGCTTAGGAGAATGTGGTTGTCCAAACATCTGACTGACAAATCCCAGCATAAGCCGATCCCATATTTGAGAAATGGGAGACAGATGATAGTCGACTGTTTACACAGTTGATGAATTCAATGTAACAATCGGTGGAAGACATGGTTCTGAATACGAATTCTGTAAAATAATTATGGGAGGTCCTGACGGTGGCATTTGATGAAAAATACGATTTGTCCCGTATCTATGACTCGATCGTTGGTATACCAAGCAACTCAGGGAGACAAATATCATAAGGAACATTACCGGGCCTTTAAGGCTATGACTGATGAGATCGATCTATTTTACCTCTCACAACGGATATCAATGAAGTTAGGGCCCAACTTGAGCAGCTTCATGTCATGGCATATTTGGCATCTCTCCGTCCTGATGCGGACTCTACATGCTCTCAGATCATTGTTGGATCTGATGTTCTGTCTCAGATGGAGGTCCACTATCACGTTCTTCGGACAGTAAAAGTTGTTGAGACCACTCCAGGTACTGCTCCTGTTGATCAATCTTCTCTTGGTGTTGCTCGTCCTGGATTTTGGGGTGGTCATGGTGGACAATGTGGTAGACGCAATGCTGGTCGTTATGGGGGATAAGACATTGGCGGAAGTGATGGAGGAAGATCGTGCACATGCTTCAAGTGTGGTCAGCATGGCCTTTTCCAGTGGCAGTGTCCTAAAGCTCCTGCTGCCAATGTTACAATGGACGCTCCTGATTATAGCGTTCGATCTGTCCAGATGACTGTAGAGTCATATACGGATTTTCTTGAGTTTTAATCTCAACGTCGTGGTGAGAAAACCACAACCGGGTACTCAGTGGCATGTGTGGTGAGGTCCAAGCAATGGATGATTTACTCTAGTGCGTCAGCTCACATGACTGGTGATCCAGGTATGATACGATATTATATATCGGTGGGACATATTTTCGATATTACTGTTGCCAATGGTGGTTCACTAATAGTCCGTGGACGTGGGATTGCCCGTCTTTCTTCCGGATTGTCACTCAATTTCATATTATATACACCTGGCAACCAGTTTAGTTTACTTTCCAATAGTCAGATTACTCGTGACATGCATTGCTCGATAACAATTTTTTCTGATGGTTGTATTTTTCAGGACCTAAAGACTGGAAAGACTGTCAGTAAGGGGCATATGGCTGGAGGCTTGTACTTGTTTGACGCACCTTTCTCTGTTGCTTCTGTCGGCATAAATCTTGATCCTTTCGAGCTACACCGTCGTTTGGGACATCCATCTATCCAAGCTCTCCAGAAATTGTACCCATATTTAGATATTCTTGTTTCTTTTCATTGTGAGTCATCTCATTTGGCTAAACATCATCGGGTTTTCTATCCAATAAGTCAAAATAAATTTTTATCTGCTCCTTTCGTGTTGGTAAATTCTGATATATGGGGGTATCTCCTGTTGACTCGATGATGGATTTTAAGTACTTTATTACGTTTGTTTATGATTACCCACGTGTCACTTTTATCTATCTAATAAAAAATTGCTCCGAACTATTTAACATTTGGTGCAATTTTTATGCGAAAATTAAAACACAATTTGATGTTCCGATTAAATTTTTCGAAATAAAAATGGTCGTGAGTATCTGTCTCACGATTTCAATTTGCATTTGTCTCAATATTGCATCATCCACCAAACTTTATGTCCTTACACACCACAAAAAATAGTGTGGCCAACCAAGAATTGCCATCTCTTGGAAATGATGCGTGCTCTTATATTTTAAGCACGTACTCCCAGAAGATTTTGGTCGGATGCAGTACTTACGGCTTGCTATCTTATTAAATGCATGCCATCGTCAATTTTTAATGGTGCTTCTCCCTTTTCTTGGCTATATCCCGAACGAGTACCATTTTTCTACCTCTCAAATTTTTGGGTGCTTGTGTTATATTCGGGATACCAGACCAACCCTTTCTAAATTAGACCCTAAGGCAATCCAATATATTTTTCTTGGGTATCCTAAAGATCAGAAAGGGTATCGTTATTTTTTCCCTACCTTGAAGAGGTATTTTTTCTCCCATGATGTTACCTTTGTTGAAACCGAGTTTTCTCCACTTCCACAAACTACAGGTCCAGCGCCCCAAGTTTATCCAAAGAATTTTTTTTTGTTATTTCTTGTTCAAACACACCAATCCCCCATAAGGGTGCCCTCCCCTACCAAGCCAGTACTCCAGTCAGACGGTCCGCAGACACGTTCAGTCAGCATCGCCATCGCACGAACGAGCATCGCATATAGTGCCCACGGTTACAGAGTCACCCTCCTCCTCTAGCTAGATTGATTCGCCTTCACCTGTTCCACCAGCTCGACCTTGTCGTGCCTTTCGTGATCATCCCTTATATGTTAAAAACTACAAAGGGCTCGCGAGCCACACTCAGTCCTTGATAGCAATTATTGATGGAATTCAGATTCCTAATTCTGCCGAGGAGAATCTCAAATATCCCGGTTGGCGTTCTACTATGGAAGAGGAGATAAAAATGCTTCGGGAGAACCAAACTTAGGATTTGGTAGATCTGTCGCTTGGTAAACAGGAAGTAGGTTGCAAATAAATGTTCACGATCAAAGTAAAACCGGATAACACTCTTGATCGACTAAAGACTCGTCTAGTGGCTAAAGTATATTCTCAGACCTATGGTGAGGATTATTTTAAGATATTCTCCCCAGTTGTTAGGATGACCTCTGTACGAGTTCTCTTGGCCTTAGTTGTTTGCTGTGACTGGCCCTTACTTCAGTTGGATATCAAAAATGCTTTCCTCCATGGAGATCTTGACGAAGAAGTGTATGCGGTGCATTTCGGGTTCGTTGCAAGGGAGATTAAAGTGTGTCATATGAGGAAGGCCCTATATGGTCTCAAACAATCACCCCGTGCATGGTTTGGTCTATTTACACATGTTGTCACTTAGTTTGACATGTGTCAATCAAAGAAGGATCATTCAATATTTTATTGAAAGATATCAGTTGAAAAAATACTATATGGTGACTATGTTGATGACATTGTAATCACGGGAGATGACAGTCAGGGCATTTTAGGGCTAAAGAAGTTTCTAGAAGAATAGTTTCAGACCAAGGATATTGGATCGTTAAACTATTTTTTGGGTGTTAAAGTCGTACGAAAAAAGAGGCACATTGTCATGTCTCAGAGTAAGTATATGCTAGACACACTAAATGATGTAGGGATGATGCAAAACAAGGAAGAAATGTCGCCAATGGACCCAGGAGAAAAGTTACTCCCTGACGAGGGGGTACTGATGACTTATCTGGAACAATATCGTCAAGTGGTTGGAAAACTCAACTACTTGGAGGTTATGACTCGTCCATATATTTTCTTTATCGTCAGTGTCACGAGTAGATTTATGTCTTCTCTACGAGTTCCACATTGGCAGGCAATTCTCAGAATTATGCGCTATCTAGTCCAGAATCCTGAAAAAAGAATTTGCATGGAGAACCAGAGACTTATAAATATTGAGTGCTTGACCGATGCTGACTGGAGAACAAGCCTGACAGATAGACGATCTACATCTGGTTACTCGGTATTTATCGTCGAAAACTTGGTATCGTGGTAGAGCAAGAAGCAGAGTGTGATCGCACGATCAAGTTCTGAACCTGAATATCGAGCCATTGCTTATGGCATGACAGAAGTATTATATCTGCAGCATCTTCTACAAGAGCTAGAAGAAGAAGCAGGATCTAAAGCAGTAGATATGTGGTGCGATAAACAATCTGATATCCATATTGCTACAAATCCTGTATTTTTTGAAAGGATGAAGCACATTGAAATTGATGTCTACTTCATCTATAATGAGTATAAAAAGGGGATGATAAAGTTTTATCATGTGAGAACCAGTGATCAGATAGCTGATATCTTCATAAAATCTTTTTTGGGTCATCGGGTGCAATTTTTGTGTAACAAGATGGGCATGATTGACATATATGCTCCAGCTTAAGGCAGGGGGTTAAGTATTATATTAGTACTGGGCTTTAGTCCCACATCAGGTAGAATAATAGAGAGAGGGATTAGCCTCTCCTATATATATGTAGTCTTCTCATCAATAAAAGAGCATCCTATTATTCTTCTCTACAATTTTCTATTATTACTACTTTTATTTTATTTGTTTCTCAAATGTTATTTATATTTATTCTCTTTACTAATATCTACTTCTTGAGAAATTGAGATAGTAGTAATAAATTTGCCTTGACCGAAGCCTAGAATACTGGAGAGCGGGGGCTGACAAAGCCAGCTACATATGCCAGAGTACTCCAGTACCCCAAAATACGCTCACAACTGTGAATAGACATGGGGGTTTAATACTATAAGCCATTAGTCAACCTAGGTCAAGCAATCCTAGTGTCTCAATCATAAGCAGAAAATTGCAATGTACAAGAAAATATGATCATTATAAGAAAAATAGTAAAGCGTCCCAAACTATATATACATAGCTGATCATGAAGCTAGTAATATAAAATGAAGAACTACCAGGAGTGTAAGTCATACATAATCAACTCTAGTTATAGTCTAAAATATACTAATCATGTCATGCCCAGTAGACGATATAACAAGTCCAAAATATGAGCTAACAGGTGCTAGGGGTTAAACGCCATAAAAAATATGTACAATAAGTGGGAGAACAAAATAGGAACCCACTCAATCGGTTTGGTGCTCCGTGTGATCACCATCCTCGGGAATAGACGAAAGATCCTCTAGCTCTGCAACCGGATCTGACCAAGCAAAACTTGTAGGGTCAGACCCCAAATAGCAAGTAACACAAAGGAGGCCAAACTAAAAAACTAAAACCAGCAATACAACGAAGAGCTATAATATCATAGACAACATGTAACTACCAGGTAATACGTAAAGTGCACTAGAAAATAAGAAAATAAACGAGAAACATGTACAGAAAACTGGATGGGTGACATGCACGGGATCATGCCAGGTGAACATATAAGGGATCATGCAAGGTGAACATATACATATAAAAAAATGGTACATGTAGCATATACAGTAACTCGGTGAGAAAAGTAACGAAAACATAGCTAGTACAGTGTCAGGATCATGACAAGGAAAAAACATGCAAGAACAGTGTGTATATAAAGAAAAAGTTGATACAAGACAATAGACCGGAGTGCACCACGACGGGTCACTGTCAGGCAAGCAAGGCAATATAAGTCAAGACAATACATGGATTCCATCCATCAATCACGACCAACCAAGAAGTACGGCTTGCTACATTAGCTAACTAGGGTTATCAAAACTCCTAATTACTATCAAATGCAAGTTAGAATTTTCATACAGTCGCATGCCCTACAGACTGTCAAAGCTACCTAGACTTCGAACAACAGTAAAGTAAATAATAGTGGATACACTACCCCCAGGAGAGATTTGCACCTAATCCAATTCACACAAAGGTGAACCTGAGTAAGTCAATTCAGTATGCCCTACACGACGGTGAGCTAAAAATGTGTACTACTCGACGATATGATAGGAGTCCATATATCAGTAAAATATTATCGAGGCACATGAATGCATGCAACCAGGAGATCCTCCCTCAATGCTCAAATCATTTAAGCTATTTATTAACCTTAACAGTTTGTTTTAGGATTTTGGGTATGGAATTCTGTAGAATTCGTCCTAGACATGATGCTCCCCGCAGGGATGAATTAGATAAGATAATATTTTAGCAAGCACAAGCACAAGACTATACGAAAATATAACCAAATAATTATAGGTATGACAAGCATGTACTATAATAACCCACAACAAATAATATACAAATCAGGTGTATAATGGGAAGAAGGCCCAAACTATACCGGGACTGGTCAAGACCGATGTATAATGGATAGGTGTCCCCAAAACTATATGCGGCAGGCGTATAATGGATAAGTGACCCCAAAGTTATACATGATGTTAGGATGAGGCTGGTACAGGGTAATGAATAAGAGTGTACCACGACGGGTCACTGTCAAGAAGTACTGGTCAGGGTATAATGGATAGGTGTCCCAAACTATACATGAAGTCGGGACTTTGTATAATGGGTTGGTGTCCCAAACTATACATAAAGTCGAGCCAAGAAAGTATCACAGTCAAATAAAATATCAGAAAAAGAAAAGATAGGCAAAATCAGGGTCATTCGAATTATCCGTCGGATCTCCTTGGATCACCGTCGGATCATCTGATCTGTCATAACAAGTAAATGAGCCATAAAATGGATCATTTGTCGGATTGCCGTGGATAGTCGTCGGATCATCCGATTGGTCACAACAAGTTTGTGGGCCAAAAATTGGATCATCTGCCGGACTGTCATGGATCATCGTCTGATCTTCTGATTGGTCACATAAACCCATACTTGGAATATTTTTGTGACTTGTTCGGGTCGTAAAAACTTCTTTCTAACTCAAAATTTGGATTTTTAAAGGTCAAAATTATATAGGATCAAAATTTCAACAACCTGGGGATATTTGATTTTACCAACTTTGAGATTTTATAGATCAATTCCGAGAAATACCGTACAAGTGATTTACAGAAAAACCAAAACTTGTCCGAATCCACAAAACTCAAAACTATCGGAATAGAAACTAGGCACGGGTTTCTAGTAGCATATAAAATAAGTCACATGGCAATCACTCTGGTTATCATTTTTGACACCGAGTTTTCTAACGGTTAAATACCAGGGTTTCTACAGAAAAATTCAAAACCAAGCCTAAACAATTTTCTGAAATATGCATAAGGATGAAAATCATTAGAGAACTTTTTTAACAAAACAAGTTTCATGAAATTCTAAGCACAAAATCTCAAGAAAAATAAAAACTACAATAAAATAATATCGTTTAGTATTTTGGAAAGATGTACTTGCCTAAAGCGAAGCTCCCAGACTAAACCTTCAACTCCACCACCATGAGAAATTCAGAAACCACACTCTTAGGCCTCAAGACCAAGCTCCTAGCTTTCGCAAAAAATGGAAAGAAAATAAAGAATTGAAGAAAGAAAAGAGAGAGGAGAGAGAAAATGATTTCATATATATATATATATATATATATATATATATATATATATATATATAAGAGGTGATTTAATCATGATCGTCTGATCCGCCACGTCAGTGATCCAAGTCACGAGATTAAATCAATCTCGACCGTATAATGAAAAACCAAAACACAATGGATAATAGAAATTATCGAACACTATTCATGAAAATATCTAAACAAAATATCTTAAAATATCTCAAAAGTGAAAAAGAATGTCTGTCGGACGAATTTTTTGTTGATATGCCGCGGTATGCCGGTGGTAATCCGGTCAGGGAGAAAAGTTTCAGTTATAAAAGAAATTCGTGATTCCTCGAGACCCAATAAAGAACAATATAAATATAATATAAAATACGTATTCATATACCAATACAGATACTGTGAGATGGGTCTCACAAAAATTAATACTAGGGGAAAATAGAATTAGACATTAGTAATGGAGAGGAAATACAAATAAGTTATTTTTATTGTCTGAGATAAGCATTCGTTATGCTGCATTACAATCTTTTTTTGGGCCCGGTGTCTCTATTCTCACCATTTATTAAATAAAAAAAAAGGATTATTTACACTAACCTCTCATATGTTTTACATTTATTATACTCTTATTTTTGAAATAATTGACACATGATACCTTTATTATGGAAAAAAGAGGATGGTTAGTGTAATTAACTCTTTACATTATTTTTTAAATAAGGGTATCATGTGTAATTATTTTTAAAATAAGAGAACACCATGTAATAAACATAAAACATACGAAAGGTTAGTATAAATAACTTAAAAAATAACACCCTTCCACTCTGACTCAAATTTGGAAAGATGAAATGAATGTTTCCCACATATTTCCCACCTCAACCACTTAGCCTAGAGGTTATTGGCATTAGCAGCTTTTGATTGCTGTTATTGGCTTCCTATAAATAAAAATCCCCCTAATGCATCTGTAAAATATATAGAGAAATGAACATCCACACACAGAGATAAAGAGAGAGTGCAAATAAACACCTAAATATATATATTTGTGATGCCTAGCGTAACGTACAGAACTTTATGCATGCTGCGTTGTATGTCATTTGGGTCCATTGCCCCCACTTTTCAAACACACACACCCACACCTCTTCCGCGGTTTGATCCCGAGACCGCCCGCTTAGCTAGGGAGGTTATACCTTTCCTCGCTGACCACAAGAGCCATCCGAGTTTGGTATATATATATATATATATATATATATATATATATATATATATATATATATATATATATATATATATATATGTGTGTGTGTATGCTCTAGAACCGGGTGGTTTCATATTATATAACCACCCTATGTTGCATGGGTTGGATTTGAGTTGGGTGGTTAAGATTAAAGGGTGTAGACTCCACCACCTTTTAATCTCATCCACTCAATCTCAATCTAATCCATGTAATATAGGGTGGTTCCATAATATAAAATTATCTGGATGGTTCTAGAGCATTACCTATATATGTATACACACACGCACATATGCGAGGAGATTATTACCATGCCAATCTGGGGGTCGCTCACTAAAATGTGACATCAAATGGATATGATCATCAAAAATAAAACATGCAATTCTCGTTAACCAAGGGACAAATCTAGGGTGAGCATTCAGTTTATTCAGTTTTAACTGAATCGAAATAGTCAAACCCGAATAAACCAAAATTCAAGAATCATAAACCAATACTGAATCGAAATAACCAATTCGAATTATTCGATTAGGCTTTATATATATATATATATATATATATATATATATATATATATATATATATATTATACCTCAATGGAGTTATGTACATGCGTGGAGATTACTACCATGCCAATCCGGGGGTCGCTCACTAAAATGTGACATCAAATGGATATGATCATCCAAAATATAACATGCAATTCTCACTAATCAAGGGCCAAATCTAGGGTGACCATTCAGTTTATTCGATTTCAACCGAATCAAAATAGTCAAAACCGAATAAATAAAAATTCTAAAAATCATAAACCATTACTGAACCAAAATAACCGATTCAGATTGTTCGATTGGGCTTTTTCTATATATATATATATATATATATATATATATATATATATATATATATATATATATATATATATATATATATATATATATTCCACCTCAATGGAGTTATACACATGTGTGGAGATTACTACCATGCCAATCCGGGGGTCACTCATTAAAATGTGACATCAAATGGATATGATCATCCAAAATATAACATGCAATTCTCATTAACCAAGGGCCAAATCTAGGGTGAGCATTCAGTTTATTTGGTTTCAACTGATCGAAATAGTCAAAACCGAATAAACCAAAATGCTAAACAATCATAAACCAATTCTGAACCAAAATAACCGATTCAGATTGTTCGATTGGGCTTTTTATATTGTATAATGCATCTAGTCCAAAGTTAGGATCATAGTTAAATTATATTAAGAATTATAATTTTTATACACATGTTTGTTGTATTTCAAAATTGTGTCTAAAGTTGAACTAGTTGTTAAACTACCAAACTTTGGTTTCAAAACACATACATAGAATTATTATTTTCAAAATATACATATTTTAATCATAAAATATTCATGAAATTGAGAATATTTATATAATTACACAAGTCTTATTCCATTTTTGACCGAAACTGAAATCCAAAATTCAAAATTGAATAAGAATTTTAGTATTTTCAAAATAGAACCAAATTGTTTTTCAAACTGAATTGAATCTCTTATTTGGTTAGATTTTTGATCAAATACCAAATAATACTCGCCCCTTACTTTGGGTGTGGACTGACTCATATAAAAAAATGATTAAGTTGGAGCCTACTACCTAAACCTATACTTTAGTTTCACTCTTGCAATTAAGATTGATTACGTTGCCCTATTTTGCCTAATAAAATTAAAAAACTTTTAGCTAAATTATAAATTGACACCCTAAACTTTGATAGGTATCAACTTGATACTCTAAAAAATAAAAAGGGCAAACCTACCCCCTACACACTTTCCCTACCTAGTTATGTCACCCCTTGTTCCCCCCTCTAGCACTGCGTCCCCCACCTCCTCTCTCTCTCTCTCTCTCTCTCTCTCTCTCTCGTAGAGGCCTCCCCACGGGCAAAGAGAGAGGGCAGCATGAGAGGGGGCAATGGGGGTGCTGCAGCCCGGGGCGGGGAGTGATGGGGGCAGGGGGTGTGTGCACTTGGGTGGAGGAAGGGGGAGTACTAGTTTTGTCCTTTTGGTTTTTATGGTACCAAATTGATATCTATCAAAGTTTATGGTATCAACAGTATCGTAGGCAAGTTGTGCAGAGGGGGCGCGGATGCGCCCCCTAGAATTTTTATTTATTTTACTGGTGCACAGTACTGCAGCCTGCTACTCTCTGTTGCACGACCATAATATATCTTCAGTTGATCGGTGAGTACTGAAATGACTAATGGGATATTTGGGTCATTGGTCGATGGAATTGCACAACACACAAGTCGTACATATAGGGCATGCATAGTCTATTTTTTCTATAAAAGCTATTGTTATTTATTTGGATGCCTTGTCTATATAGTAGGAGGTAATTTGATTTGATGGACTTGGCTCATTTTGCCACACCATGGTAACAGTTATAGCTCTTTATCTCTCTTCGTGTGGTGCACAATACTGCTTCACAAGACTTTATCACGTGTATACATTAGTGTTGCTCTCAGGAAGGCTGGAGCCTAGGCCTATTACCGCTCTAAAAAAAGCAAGTAAAGTTAAGTCAAAAAGCAGGAAGATTGGGCATCGAAAATATCTCTCTTTTACAACTCCACACGGCAGGAGGACATCAGTGACCCGTCGCACCCCCATCCCTAGGTCCCCAACGGTCAAGAAGCAGCTATTTCTTTCTCTTCTTCTCCTATCATTCCTTTAAAGTTCAACCCAAATTTCTCTTCTAGCAGAAACAACCAACAGGTAACAATTTCTCCACTTCTTAGTCACTTTTACTACTGCATTATATGTTTTTCTTAGTCATTTTTTAATCATGAAAGACTAAAATCACTAATTATAGTATTTTTGTAGTTTATCTAATGTCTTAAATATTATCCAAATTTAAGTCCTTGTTGATTTCGGTGATCAAGAAGTTTGTTTGCTATTGATTTAAAGTTGAAATAAACTTTGTGTGTGTAAATAACAAAATAGTACAAAGAAATTCTATACAGAGAATCTAAGTGCAATTATTTTTTATTCTAGGGAGTGTGATAATGGAGATCGATTACTGTACTGACTTCTTTACTCCGTTGACGGTCCGACGAGGGAATGATAATGCTTTCTTCTGTTCTCTCGCATCTGTGTTATGGGCATGCTATCTTGCTATTAATAGGCATCTTACTGACTGTCTATATGTGCCGCATATGGGCCTCTGTTTGCTGGCCGAATGGGGCTCCTTCAACAGAATACGGTTGCAATTGTGGCCGAATAACACGGGCAGGATGTCACGAGGCCTCGATTGGGATATGCTATTGATAAGATCTCAGAGTTGTTTTTAACCCATTGTGTGCGTGACTTGGTCAACTGGACATGTGGTCACCACTGATTGTGTGAAGATCTTCTTGGTTGTAACGAAAAGAACCTGAAGTCTGAGGGTCGCATAGCATCGGGGCCGCATACGTGCTCTCGTCTGGCCTGGGACTGATGGACACTTTAGTTGTATGCGGATGAGGATGTATAGAGTCCTGGCCGCATGTGTGTTCTCGTCTGGACTGGATCTAATGGACACTTTGGCTGCATGAGGATAAGGATGCATTGAGTCATGGCCGCAGGCGTGCTCTCGTCCGGACTGTATCTAATGGACACTTTGGCCGTATGAGGATGAGGACGCATAGAGTCATGGTCGCATACATGCTCTCATCCGGACTGGATCTAATGGACACTTTGGCCGCATGAGGATGAGGACGAATAGAGGCATGGCCGTATACGAGTGAACACGTAGCATTGCACACTTGTAAAGTCATTAATGTGCTGACGTACCTTTCTGTCTTCTTGTGTGTCATCACCTCTTTCAAGATTCACGAAGTGATCAGGACAATAAGTGTCATGTCAGAACTTTATTACATGAATTGAATGTTGTGTTAGGGGACCTTATGCGCCCCTTCTCTCCATGGCTGTTCGAGCCGTATGAAGACTCTTGCAGACTATGAGGCTTATCTTCATTTCGAGGGTGCATGGCTTCTATGCGGCCTACTTGCATGAATTCTGATTTTTCATGCTTCTAAAAGACCCCCTTCAAAGTTTTTAAACTGATAAGTTCGAAATACTTTGAACAAGAAGCATGGATGGGCAACTTGGGCCGCATATGTGATGTGTCGTATGGATATGTTGTCTTATGGACGTACTACCGCTTATACAAGTCTGCTAGGCTGTCAAATATTTAGTGAAGAGATTTGGCCCAATCTCCGAGCGAATCTCTTGGTATTGTGTGCTGTCTCTTGGCCTAGACTCGGAGGCGATGGTTCACTATGGATAAAGTGGCTTAATAATCGAGGCATCATAGTCATCTCTTCCTATTACACAGACCGAGGCAGATTGGAATTCGAAACAACTATCATCATTATCCAGAGTCCCATGTTCTGGCCTATATATTGAGGCTTTGAGGAGAGAGAAAAGCTTTTACAAAACTTTAAGCTTTCTCTCTCTCTTTGATGCCATTACTCCTCCAAAAGCTTCTTCCTCCACCGCTGCTGCTAAGCAGGCCCCCATAGGAAAGGACAAAGGCAAGGGCAAGGGGAAGGGTCGCATTATCGAGGCGGGCCCTCATTCGCTTTTCGCCGACGTTCAACCATCGATTATGTAGGTCTTTTGAAGAAGAAGAAGAAATCGGATTTCGAATACAGAGACACTTGTGCACGGTTGGTCTCATGGATGAGCCATCATCTATAACATGCGCCAACTTTTTACTGTTGCATGGGTAGTTCAGCCGTATAAGTAACCTTGCCCCATTAATCAACTATGTCGCATGATCAACTCTTCCGCATGAACAACTCTTCCGTATGAACAACTTTACCGTATGAGTATATCATCCACATGGGTAGCACTGTCGCATGAGTATCTTACTTAGAACATTAATAAGTTCTTTCAATATTTTTGATCAAATTCCCTTATTTTTTGTAGTGACTTTACCCACCATCCCTCTGGAGAACTAGTTCTTAGTCACAACCTGCTTCCATTGAACATGAACCTCGGAGACTTGGTTGCTGCCATCCAAGCTCAGATTGACAGGGGTCTCCCTCCTGAGCGCCAACAAAATATTGCTGACCAGACCGCTTCCTTTCTACTAAGCCAAATGAAATTGGGGGAGATCCCAGCTGGGGACGGTCACCATTTCTTTAAGAAATTATATTTTTTATTTGGGAATACGCTGAAGGCTTCTCATCCTAAGATGGGGATGACCAGGGAGAACTGGTCTTTTACCTTTCGCGGGATGAAGATATCTTTTCCCTCCTTTGAGTATCATTTACCCCTGTCGGATTTAAAGGTGATGATGAGTCCGCAATAAATGGGATGGAACTTGACACCAGAGGAAAAGGGGGTCCCTTGTTGGCAGTGTCCAATGTGGGATCAGAAAGAGCAAGGGGGAGTTTTTCAGTACGAAGGAGTCACCCTCGTACTTTTTGCTTGGGCTAAAATTTAGCCTTTTCGAAAGTGAATTGGGGCCGAATCTTAGTGTGTACGTGGTAGAAAGTTTCCTTCATCAGGTTGCCAAGAAGGGGTCTTATCCCCCTGGACAGTTACATACACTTAGCTGGGCATATTATAGCCCCTCCAGGTGTCACCTGACCTTGTGGATCCTGAAGAAGTATGCGCGAGAGCTTAAAGCAGCCGACTTTTTCTTTATTGTGAGGGGTACATGTATGGTCTAGAGATAAATTGACACATATTCGTTGGCCTGATGGAATTATATATCTGTCGCACGGGAACTTTCTTTACGCTTGGCGGCGAAATAGGACTGACTTTGCATGAAATGTATGATATCTCAAAACTTCCTTGGGGTGAACTACCCTATGAAGATTACTCCCCGAGTAATAAAAAAATGGGAGAGTTGAAGGTAGAGAATCGAGAGATCATAGCAGTATACAAGGAGTTACTGTGCCATCATGGTATTTGCCAGCGGTTGTCGAAGAAGAAGAAGTCATCTGAGGGAGCCTCCCCCATATCACGACTTGGACCCATTATCTCTTTTATGAGCAGAAGGGGTCAACAAAAGTTCATTTTTGGGCGCCATGATCCAAGCTGAAGTTGCTGATTTGATTCAATCGCAAAATGAGTTAGCTGCTGAGGATGAGGAAGTTGAGGGATCCTCGAAGGAAAGTGACGAATCCCTCAACGAGATTGGAGAACTCGGAGAAGAGCTTATCTAATTTTATATGGACACCCATAAACTGTCCACTAAGGCTATCCTAGCGGGATATTTAATGCTTTGGCTACGCAACTGCATAGTTTCGTACAAATCCGGGACAATAGAGAGGATAAGTCACAACCTAATTCCCCCTGCCGTAAGGTTGGGTTTCAGCCACAAGCTGGCCCTCCTACTGGCCATGGTTTGCTTTATCCACCGTGGTCTTTGAAACTTTGCTAAGAAGGTATAAGTCAATCCTGGAAAAGAAAACTTTAACATGGTCGAACTTCCTAATCATTACTTGATGGGTTGGCTTCTTTTGTATCACGAATCCCTGATGCGCCCTGGAACTGATGAGGACATGGTCGCGGCCAATGCCTTGATCCGTAGGTACGGGGGATAAAGTGGATGTGTGACAGGGTCCCTACCTGTAGGAGGGAACTCGCCTTCGTGACGGGTTGGACTTTTTTCACGATCGAGCCTGAGTTCTTCGATGATGAGAGAAATATCGTTCACCAGGATAATGGGGCGGACACTCATAACTTGTCAGAAAGGCTCTTCCATTTATTCCAAGCCATTCGTCCTTCCCACCTAGTATACCAGAATCGAGTTGCAGTTTTTATGGAGCCTTATCTGCCAAGCCAGTTTGTCCGCTAGTTTGGATATAGTCAATTCTTGTTGGGTCACTCGAGTGCTTCTCTCTGATACAGAGGCAACCTACTCGATGGAGCCCGAGCATGGAGTTATTATAATACAATCCGCACTCAAGCTCAATTTTAACTGCCAGTGGCCAACGCCGAGCCAAGGATACTGTATACAGCAACAAAATATTATTGTACGGCTAATGCCCAGCCGTCTGGCTTTGATCCGGAGAGGAGTTATATCGAGGGCACTATGTTGATGCCTCCAAAATCAAGAGCTCATAGGACACCTAAGAAGGGCAATGGTGTTGCCAGGACTCTGCTCGTTGAGTTGGAACCTTCGACGGTGAAAGAGGAGACATCTCCTTCTGATGATCCTCCGGCCGCAAAATGCAAGTCAAAAATTAAGGCCCATCATGCTCGCTACTCGAAGAAGACGAGGATTGAGGTGGCCCTAGAGATGGGACTTGCGGCAAAATCAAAGCCTCCTACGAAGGGGACCGTGAGAGAAGAGGTAGGACCCCTTGCACTGGTGGTTTCTGAAGTAGACCCCACTTTAGATGCTTTGGCGGTTTCCATAAAAACTCTACGTTTTATTACTATATTACCTTTTCATGATATTTTCTCTTCTGGTATGTCTGGAATTATGCAGATACCATCGAAGAGGGTATGCCTCCATCGAGCAACTGCCTCGGTGGATTTCTATGCTGAGAAGGAGGAGGAGACAACCACCCTAGAGTCTGACGTGGGTACCACGAAACATGCACCTGAGGATTCAGGAGCTCAAGGCCTAGATGCGGCTTTGGTAGAGCCTTATACTCCTTTGGAGAATATCTTTATCAATGATCTAGATACGATGGGGAAGGCTCTGATGCCACTGGACGAGCCTCACAACCCAGTGATCCCTTCTGGTACGTTATTTTACCACTTCACAAGACATGAGATTTTCTGACTTCAGTTCTATATCCTCCGGGTATGGTTAATCGCTGGTTGCTTTGACTTGGCAGGCTCTCCCCCGCCCTTGAATATGTTCAACGTAGTATTGGAAGAGGGTATAGTGCAGGAGGAGAAGCAGGGACTCGTTTGGACAAGACGTGCGTCAGCCTTGTGTTCCTCTGCAGCTGGAGAACCCTCCGGAGGAACTTCTCCCGCTAAGGACACCAAGCCCGACTCTGGGATGGCTGCTTTGCCGCCCTCTCAGGCAGTTGCTAGGCCATCGGGTGTTGGCGCACCTTCGAATGCTGAGGTCACATGACTTCCCGAGGAACCTTCTCTTTGTCCTACTAAGACAGAGGTCGAAGAGTTGTCATCTCTAGCTATCGTTGGGCAATCTGAAGCTGAGACATCTTTGGACACTGGGGCTCCAGGGCCCCCTAAGTGGCCTATTCCTGGTCTCAATACTTCATCGGTTGAATTTCCAAGCTGCCTGGCCTCCAGGCACTTTTTACGGCCATGAAGGATATGGTTGCCAGCAAGACTGCTTGTCATCCCTCCGCGACTGCTTCGCCTCTTGGGACGTCAGGCACTGTTGTGCTGCCTGTCGCACCCGTGACTGCTTCTTCTGCCCCACCTCCTTTAACCCTGGCTATCCTTAGGATATTGACGACACTGTACAGATCTCCATACGGAGCTTTTACATATTTCTGAAATAAGGGATCGAGAGCGTACTGGAGTGGAAAAGGTCCTTTGCCATAGGCCAGGTCGAGTCTCTGAGAAGGCTTCCTGGATTTGAACAGACGACCGACCTCCTGGACCAGAAGGTGATCAAGATGGACCAGTGTCTGACGGAGTTGCAACAGTACCAACAAGCAGACATGGGGAGGCTGGTCTCCTATTAGTATAGTTAGCTTCTGGAGTCCATAAAGACGGAGAAGACCTTTTATGCTTCATCTAAAGAGGTTTGCAACATGACCTCCAATGTTTGTGCGCGGAACGTGACAAGCTGGATGGTCTCAGGGAGAGCTGTCTCACGAGGCAAACTACCCTGACCCAGGAGGCAGCTAAAGTGACTGAGGAAATCAGGAAGCTCCAGGTCCTTCTTGATATACTGGGGAATGATCTCCGGGGAGCCCAGCAAGAGAAAGAATCCATTCGTCTCGAGTCAAGTAAAATGGCCAAAATGTTTGTTGCCATTGAAGCTACCTTGCATAAGTTAGAAGACAAACACGAGTCTTATACTCGTTATGAAGACCCTGATGGCATGGCTAGAGAAGTCGAGAGTCGTGCCCAGGCGTATTTAGATAACAACATCACCTGTCTCCGAGGACGAATAGAAGAGTTGTGCTCTGATAAGTAGCATTAGTGGTTTCTTTTTTCGCTCTTCTATTTTTTTGATAGATTTTGATTGAGGTATCTATAAATCCTCAAATATAGTTTTCTCTCTTTATCCAAAAGAAATAAAAGCTTTTCTTCTTGTCGCAATCATGTGTGAACTTTGGGTATTCGTACTAGGGGTAATATGGACGTAGCACAATACCGCAATTGTCAAGGATATCATATTGGGGGATATTTAGTGGACCTATTACTTCTTGCGCACAAGAGTGCAAGTAATAACTTCAAAATAAAACCTTATCATAGGTAATATGGACGTGATAGGTTTTGTGGACTTAACAACGCTGACGTACTTTAGAGTTAAGTATGGGTGATAAGTTTGGTTTACTGCCGACATCAGAGGTATTATGGACGTGATAGTCGATAGTCAAAAATGGAGGTTTGTTCAGAGCTAATGTTGACGTGACAAACCCTTACTGGAGAAATAATGTTAGGACCATAGTTTAGAGATAATATGGACGTAAACTAATTTTCCAGACAAAAATGACTTTTGAGCGATCTACCTGGGAGTGTAGATAGACCTGAAGTTGCTCAGTTGTGGAGCTTTTAAGGATCCACTATATGTTGTGTATTCAGGACTCCTGAATACAAATAATAGTGTTTACAATATTTTATAGGAAGAGGGTAATATTATGCATAGGCGTTCGCTGGGGATGAACAAGACAAAACATCGTGCAACTTGATTGTCCGGCTAGGGCTGCAGGAGGTACAAGTTCATATTACACATAGTACTTTTTAAGAAACTTGCTTATTAGATTTTGCAAGCCGGTAGGCGCTATTGGAATATATCGACTACACAATAAAAGGGCCTTCTCATTTAGCTTAGAACTTCTCAGCCGTCTTAAGTGTCATAACCATCGGTCTTCTCATGGCTAGGATGAGGTCCCCTACTTGGAATGTCCTTCCCTTTACCTGCTTGGTGAAGGCCCCCGAGCGACGTGCTTGGTATAACTCAATAAGCTGTTGAGCTAAAAGACGCTTTTTGTCGAGTTATTCCAACTTTTGTAGTCATTGACGGTGATTATTGTCGTCTGTCAACTAGTTGGAGAGGGCCATATAGAGTGAGAGAATTTGGACCTCTAGATGGAGCACCGCCTTGCTTCCATAGACCAAGGTAAATGGCGTGCTGTCGGTCATTGTCCAGACAGTTATGCGATAGGTCGAGAGACATTCGCCCAACTTCTCATTCCAGTCGCGCTTGTTGGATGACATGAACTTCTTGAGGACCTTTGTGATAGTATTATTGAATGCTTCTGCTAGAGCATTGGCGGCTGGGTTGTAGGAAGTCGAATCTACATTTTTGATTTAATTTTTATCGCAAAATTGATAGAAAGCGTGAGTTGCAAATTTGGACCATTGTCGTAGATGATCCTCCGTGGCAAGCCAAAGCGATATATGATGTGATGCTTGACGAAGCTAATCATGTTTGACGTCTTCACTTCAGCCAGTGGCATGACTTCCGTCCACTTGGAGAAGTAGTCAGTGATGGCCAAGATAAACCGATATCCCTTAGACGATGGTGGACTAATAAGTCTAATAATATCAATTCTCCATGCTTCGAATGGCCATGATACTATCGTTGGGTATAGGAATTCTGATGGTTGGTGGATAATGTCTGCATGGATTTGGAACATGCGGCACTTTCTTTTATTGTCAACAGCATCTGCTACCATTTTCAGACAATAATAATCCATCCTCTGAAGACGATCCTCTAACTTCGGACCGGGTTGATGTGCACCACAAACACCGTCGTAAGCTTCACGAAGTGCTTGCTTCGCCTCTGCATTCGATAATCATCGTAGCAGAAGACCATCATAGGAACGGAGATATAATATTTTAGTAGCCATATCGTAATAGAACCGGAGGGAGCTTCTCCTGATACAAATGGCTTCATTCTGGTCCTTGGGGAGAATTTTATAGACTGCATAGTCGATGAATAGGAGTCTCCAGTCTTGAATGCCGGTGTCTACCTCCGTTGAGTAGCTTAGACACATGCAGAGGTTATTTTTTAGGTAGACCGGTTCTTGGCCTACTACTGTGATCAATTGATGAGTTTTGACCGGGACTGTCAAGGAAGCTGCGAGACCGACGAGAACATTAGCCTCAATTTTTTGCAATTGGGGCACATGTTCTATGAAGAATTTGTCGAAGGTAGAGATTGTGCTAAGTTCGGCTTGGTGGTAGGGAATTAAATCCTCATGCCAGAATTCGTACTCGTCCTGGACCTGACTGCTGATTAGTTTAGAGTCGTCGTAGGCCTCTAGGTAGTCAACCCGTTCTTGTTTAGCAAGTTGGAGAGAGATTAACGACCTCTATCATTGTCGTCGAAATTGGGACAATACCATCTTAGGCCTCCGTTATTGAGAAGTCCCCAAACTGGAGGGATATCATGTTGGCAGCAACTGTCTTTTCCTCAAAGTTTAATATGGAAGATTTGGAATTAAGCAGACGTTGGATGTATCATTTTAACACGTAGTAATCCCGTGTTGGGTGGCTGACGAACCGATGGTAGTGGCAGTATTTGGGATTATCGACATGGTCCACCTCATAAAGACGTTTGATGTCGAGAAGCCGGAGCTTGTTACCTTTCATCAGCACGTCAAAGATTGCCATCACGTTTTCGTCGTCGAAAGAGTAAGTCTCTTTCGGCCGTGGAGCTTCGACGGATATTTGGTCCGTCGAGGCTGCTTATTGGACACGTTGATGGTAAGGGCCTACTTTCCTTTGCCGTCACAGACACCATTACTGTTGTTGTTGTTGTTGTTGTTGTTGTTGTTGTAAGGGTGTTTTCCCCTGTCATCGGCAACGGGGATCTGTATTCCTAGCAATCGTACATCCTTCATAATTTTCTCAGCAGCGATGACACTTATGATGAATGATGTCCAATCTTTGAATTGAGTGGCGCCCGCCCAGAGTCTTATCGCCGAAAGTAGATTTCTCCGGCATATGTCCATTATTATAGAATCAGGATTGCTGGGGGTATTTTTAGCGCAACTTACCTGTATCGCTCTATATATTACCATACAGGCTCTTTTTCTCTCTGGGTGATGTCCGTTAGAGAGGACATTGTCATATCATTTCCTCCGTCAAATAATCAAGCAAGGAAGAGACTTTTAAGGTCTACAAATGAGAAGATGCAATTGTCCTAGAGACTACAAAACCAGTCGAAGGCCACTCCAGACAATGTCCCGACAAAAAGCTTGGTGAGAAGAGTGTCGTTGCAAGGTAGATGCCCCGTTGCCGTCTCAAAATAACTCATGTATTGATGAGACGATGTCTTTCTGTCAAATAGAGCCATGGTGAAGGGCTTATACTTGGGCGGGTACGAATATTTTTTTACTCAAGAGTATATGGTTGTCGTATCCCGAGCTCGCGCAGTGTATCGTGACTGCCATTGAGTCTAGGCGGGCTCAAAGTTCTCGTATTTCTTGCATTGCTTACCAGACCTCATTTACTGTGGAAGGAGTAGACAATCCTGATAGAGTATGATTGCCATCAGCTGGGGGAAAGTTGTATTTGAATCCCCGTTGGTTCCCTGTCATGCCCCAGCACCAGAATACAGAGACGGATACGGCCAACTCCCCCGTATAAGGTTTGGAACGTCATACGGCAGTCACGGCTATAGAAAGACAAGGAGGTGCATGCTACAATCAACTCTCCTAGGATCTCAGAACAACTATGTCTCAATCATTTAAGCAAGTAACAACAACATAGAACTTATAAGATAAAGCTGTAAGGCGTCCCAAATTCTCCATCAAAATATTCTAGGAATCTAGCCATTAAAATATTAGGCTAACAGAGTGTCAATAGTTACATAACCAAGATCATTTGTAGTCTGATTATGTTACAGTTATGTAAAAAATAAATTAATATCTAGACAAGCGGGCTAACAGGTGTCGATGGCTAAACGTCCAAAATAGAAGAATGTACAATATGAGCAGGGATCAAGAAACCCACTCGTGCCCTTCAGCAACCATCCGTCTGGTATGCGTCATCGTAAGGGGGATAAGCTGGATCCTCTGGTACTTGCTATAAACTTGGCCATACAAAACCAGTAGGGTTAGACCCCAAATAGCAAGTACCACAAGGAAGCACGAATGAAGAAAGAAAAAAAAACTAGATCAAGCATATAGTACAGGAGCCAAGAATCATTGGCGCGTGCCCCATCTTTGGGATAACATGATACTCCTTCACCAAACAAGGACAGAAAATGCCATGCCACCCAAGATAAGATATGTCCCATAATTATGGTCAAGCTAGGATTTTGTGTCGTAGTTCACTCAATATTCTATTATAGCATAATGACCTAACTTCCCAACCAAACAAGGACAGAAGTTTAACACCACACTATGACAGCCCATGTCCCTAAGCTACTAGCAGAGTTACAATCACAACCAAGTCAGGTTAGAATGGCCAAACAATGTTACAACTTATTATGTGGAGTCTGAGGTTATCCCAATAATAATAATAATAATAATAATAATAATAATAATAATAATAATAATAATAATAATAAGCATCCTCAGATTGTGCTATGTCGAGCTGGGCTAACCGGGCAAATATTATACAAGCAGGAAATCATGATCGTACCAGTCCCCCATAGGGCCACCACGCTATTGAATTATTAACAGTTCCAAATATGAGACTCATCTCATTATTCTAGTACACGTACCCAATATACGCATTTAATACGTGTATAGCTTACTTTATGTTTAATTGCTTACTTTATGCTTTATGTCATTCATGCATTGTCTAGGTTATTTTTATAAAAAATTTCTTTAATTGCATGCTTTGGACCGTTGGTCCCTTGGTTTTCATGTGCCTGTCTGTAATGAACCCGGGAGAGGAATATGGATTATGATCCAATGTCCTAAAATCAATCATTTGCCTATTTAAGCAAATTATTTCTCTTTTCTTCACTTTTTTTTCTTTCCTTTCTCTTTTCTTCTTCACTTCTTCAGCCTTCACCGAGAGCAGCCGAGCTTGTCCTTGGCCGTGGGTGACCTTGGTAGTATTAGGCTAGAACTTTATTTTAGAAAAGTATATCTTGCCAACCGAAGGAACAACCATGGATCTTGCTTTGATTCTTAGTATAACTTCTTTTAATCCTTTGATCAGTTTTATTTTTTTGATAACACTTAGAACTCGTCTCATTAATGATTTTGT
Organism: Iris macrosiphon; assembly: GCA_036927795.1. Classification (NCBI taxonomy): domain Eukaryota; kingdom Viridiplantae; phylum Streptophyta; class Magnoliopsida; order Asparagales; family Iridaceae; genus Iris; species Iris macrosiphon. The sequence continues at coordinate 25,869,822 of JAYESA010000011.1, forward strand.
TTTCCTTGAATTGGATTGCTCATGGAGCCCGAGAACAGCAAGTTGGATAATGCAAAGTTGGCCTGACAATGCAAACAAAAGTACGCAGGGAACCCTTGCTGCATAAAGCGAAGTTCCAGTGAGCTCACTTGTGTGTATTTCACAAATTCTTTAGAAAGTGCGCCAAGATATGTTCAGTACTCTGGGCGCACTTCTCTACTCCTACGTATGTTTTGTACTATAGCGATTCCTCCAAAAATATGCCAATCCTACTTGGCACACTTTTGAATGGTTCTGCAAGTCATCAAGAATGTAAGCCACTGCTTAAATAGCCCAGTTGACACACTTTGCAGATAAGGTTGAGTTGTCGCACTTTGGTGAAACTTTTCTTACCGGCGCACTTTATTGTGTGGCACACAATATGGCATTCTCCAGAGATGACACACTTTATAGCCCTTCATAATTACTTAATGACTAAGCAATGTCTTCTAACCATTCTTGAAAATTATTTTCTCGACTGTAGGGTTGTCTCGACTACTGTGACATGTATTGAGACTTGTATTTTGTCTTTTAGTAGACCTTCCCACGCTCTTTATGCACCAACCCTTCTTTTTGGGCATACTTGAAGAAGTGCGCCAAGCTCCTGGCTCGCACACTTATATCATTGTGCGCTAAGGTTCTAGAGTGCATTTTAGTATCAGTTGTGCGCCATCTTTTGCTCAGAGTACTTTTGGTATCAAAGTGCGCCAGAACTGCCCGGACTAGTGATTGTTCAATAGTGCTTTTGGTCCATTGTACGCGGATGCTATTTTCTTTCCTGATGATATGCGCCAATCCTGAATTGATATTTTATGCGCCTGTATGCCAGTATTCTCTTTAATATGATTAACTCTTTATGATTCTTTGGTTCTCTTTTATCTCGTTATTTTAGTTAATCCTGGTTATTTCCTGAATATGACATTCTTGATATTGATATTGATTTTCTGACATGATCTAGTGATTGTATACTATAAATAAACTCATGAATCTTGACATAGAACTGATAATCTTGATACTGTATTGATAATCCAGATAGTGGCTTGACATAGCGCACTCCTGACTCAAAAGTTCTTGTACTGTCCTGATCAAGGCCATGAGTAGCACCTATATTGCATGTCCCGATATTCCCGTGGTTGATTTTGATTATGCTTGTCAAGCTATTGTCCAGTCTTGCATCATGTATAAGGCAAATTTTTGAGCACCACGGTCAGGAATTTTAAATAAATTTTTCAGGCTAATAAACTAGAATCATTTAGAAAAAATTTCTGGCTACATGCAATCACGATATCCCAGCGACACCAGTAGATTTGGAATTCTCCATCGTGAGGAGCACACTTCCAACACACCGTCGAGTGTTGCATTACTAGTAAAATAACTATACATGTTAATTATATTATGTATCTCGTATGTCTGGATGATCCAAAAAGAATGCAGGACATGTGGCTGTATAGAATTTTTAAACTGCATGTGTTAGTAACTAGAACTGTGATAACCCTAGTTAGCTAATAATAGCAAGTCATAGGGCATGATTGGCCTTGATTGCTTGATTTTCAGTCTAGTATCGTCCTGTCCTAATTTTTTTAACAATTGACCCAAAAATTATAACCTGAGTACTGATTCTAAATATCTTTGTTTAAATACTATAGAACTGTTATTTCACCCGTTGCACTTATTTAAATATTATATTAGTTATTTCTTATTAATTGTCTACATGCTAGTTTTTAGCTCCCTTGTGGTACTTGTTGTTTTGGGGTCTGACCCCACTGGTTTTGTATGGCCAGATATCGAAGCAGGACTGTAGGATCTTCCGTACTCCCCGCTTCAAGATGGTGAACACCAGGAGCACCCGGGGCCATAAGTGGGTTCCTCTTTCATCACCTACTTGATCTTGTATAATTATTTTTTTGAGGCGTTTATCCCCTTAGCACGTATTTAGCTCATATTTTGGGACTTAACATTCTAGCCTACGGGCCTACATGTAAAGCATATTCTAGACTATAGCTAGAGTTGATCATGTAACATAGTACTCTTGCTAGTTCTTTATTTTGTAACTAGCTTCATGATCATCAGTGCATGTATAGTTTGGGATGCCTTACTATTATATGTTTGGTGATCAAACATCTTGTAACTTATTGCTTGCTTGAGATTGAGACACCTAGGATTCTTGACCCAGGAATGTCTGTTGGTTTATAGAGTAAACCCTTACATGTCTAGACAGTCGTAACCATATCTCGGGGTATAAAGTACTCTGGTGTACGTAGCTGGCTTTGTCTGTCCTCGCTCTCCAGTATTCTGGTTCTGGGGCATGACAGGGTTTAAGTGGTGGCCCATGCAGGTCTGAAAATTCAGAAGTGTGGGGGTTTACCAGATATTTTAGATGTCTCAATCATGTTACTCATTTATCTCCTCTAGTGTAAAATTTATATCCCTGAAATCTGGATTCAACATCTACTTTGATCCTCCGTCCCTTTGATGATCTTTGTATCCTTTATCTTTTAGGGACATTGTTCCTGGTACTTCCAATCATCCAGCTAGAGTTCCTTCAGTAGCAGGACAACATCCCGATGCCTAGCAAACCCTTGAGGTTCGGGATCTATATTCCGGGACCGGATCCATAATAGCTCAAAATAAGGAACCTCAGATCCAGTCAGTACCTCCCGTACAACTAGTACCTGATGTAGGAGGGGACAACATTGTGCTAATTGGTATCATTCGGAAATTATTGGCATCTCAAGGAAGTCGATAGGACGTACTCATTCAGTCAGTACAAGGGGATTTGGAAAGAGGCGGACATCGTGCCAATAACTCGGCAAGCAACTTCAAGCGCCTCAACCCTCATTTTTCTATGGCACCGAGGATGTGATTGCATCGGATACGTAGCTTCAGGACACTGAGGCTATTCTAGAGGCAGCCGGAGTTCCGGCTAGAGAGAAAGTCTTGGTGGTTCGTTTGTAGTTGCTAGATCTGGCCCGAGATTGTCGGGCAGCACAACTGGTTTCACTAACAGTACCCGTCCCTGGGCCGTATTCAGCGAAAGATTTCAGCGAAAGATACTTTAATGCGATATTGCATTATGATCTGCAACAGACTTTAATAACTTGAAGCAGATGGGCAGGACTGTCGACAGCTACGCGGTAGAGTTCTATAGGTTAAGTCGGTTTGCTCCCACTTTGGTGGCGACCGAATTAGATCGAGCGAGGAGGTTTCAGCAGGGACTTCACCTAGAAATTAACTTGGCAGTAGAACAACATAAGTTTCAAACATTTAACGCCATGATGCGAGAAACGATGAGGCACGAGTACACCTTACAGAGGATTGTCGATAGAATTAGGAGCCGGAAGAGGTCTCACACATAAGGGGGTTCTTACACCTAGTCTTCACACATTTTTGATCAAGTCAGGAGTCATAATTAATTAGGAATTTAATATCTCATATGATCGAGTCACGGTCATGAAGGCCTCATTAATTCCTCAAGTTCTATGATCATAGATCATCAATCATGATCAAGCTCAACTAATCTAGAATAGGCATCAAATGCATAACAAGACCTATGAATGAACAATTAATTATAAGAAGTCCTGGGTCGGCGCAGTTTGCAAGTGTCAAATAGGCTAGTCAGGAATAGTGACACACAAAATGCGCGAACAGGCAACTATATGGCCCAAAAATGTATAACACTAGTTCACAGAAGTCACAACACAGAAGCCTATTACATGGCGCACGAAATCATGGATTTGGGAATAGGCACATTCTACACATGAAAGCAAACTAGCGCACAAAATCGATAATGAACAGCAGAAAGATATGGCATACTATACAAATGTAAAACTACTACAAAATAAAACATGAGTCCCCAGGAGGCACAACAGTAGAAGACACGACAGTCGAGGGCCTAGGGAATCGAGATGTGCCAAAGTCAAGGGTCGCTTATCGAGGCTGAACCGAGCAAGAATGCACCAAGAGATAAAAGTGCGCCGGGTTATTAATCCATCAAAAGTGCGCCCAAGGCAATATATATAAGGGCGGCGCACTTTTGCTAGTTTAATGCACAACATAAAAATTGTGCTTCGGCCTGTAAAAAAGTGCGTCAACTAATATGAAGATGATAAAAGTGCATTGAAAGGTAGCCTGGCGCACTTTTGCTTGGTTCGTTCGTTAGTACATCAATTATGTGCCAGAGGTTAAAGTCTTCCAAAAGTGCGCAAGAAGTTTTTTTTTCAAGAATTCATCCCCTTGACATACTTTGCCAGGAAATTGGCAATACTTTTAAAGTACGCACGAGTTATGGACGACGGGCACACTCAACATGCGTCCATGATACAAATCCCCTTATGTACTTTTTGTCACCATTCTTCTTCTCCAATCGACCCACCATTGATGCACTCAGAGCTCAAGCTCGAGACTATGACAATGCTCCATTCCTCAAGCAACAAGAACAAAAAATCAAGGAAAATCCTAAGCTCAAAATTCGAAAATATCATCTTTTGAAAATATCTCATTTTTTTATTTTGGGGGATCATTTTCTAGGAAAATATACTCATAAAAACCCTCATAATAAAACTAAGATATAAACTATTAACCACCTTAAATATGAAAACTCCAAGAACTTAACTATAATCAGAACACTACTAGAAACTAATTACAACAAACAAATACTAAGAATAAAACTATAACCGATCATGTTTCTTCATATTTGTAAGATGTACATGCCTATGAAGAAAACTAGAAGAAAAATAAGAAAAATGAACAATTAAGGAGAGAGAATGAGAACAAGAATATATATATATATATATATATATATATATATATATATATATATATATATATATATATATATATATATATATATGCAAGGGTTTGATGGTGAACCATCGGATCTCTCCAACAAATCTAAGCCACACGCCCTACCTACCACCACCACACACTTGATACTTAGCCAAAGTACGTCAAGCTCCATTCATCCGTGTGCTTGAAGTGTACTCAAAGTGTGCCAACTTGAGTATATTTTGAAGGTACGGGATAGGGGAGTGACATCTTTATTTACCTTAGAAAAAAATTGTCTTCAAAATTTTAGGACTAAAGCAACTAGAGACATCAGGCCAAGCACATCCAGCTACAAACAATATACAAGTAAGCCAAGTATTATATATATAGCAATATTAATATCACTCTAGTAAGGTGATCAATGATCACAGAATTAGAAAAAAGGCATATGAAAAAATATATCTTGTGAGTCAAATAAGTGTGGATACCAAAACCGAATATCATCCCTGTGTTCCCACGTTGACTCTCTCGAAGAGTGGTGCCACCAAGAGACATGGACAAGGCAGATAGTCCGGTTCTTGAGTACCATCGCTCTTCGGTCCAAAATGTACATGGGTCATTCCTCGTAAGAAAAGTTGGTACCAACAACTAGCTCAGAATGGTCGAGGACATGGTTTGGGTTTGGGATATATATACGCAATTGAGATACATGAAATACGTCATGCACCTCACGAAGCAAAGGATGAAGGGCAAGGCGATAAGCAACATTCCCTACCCGCTTGAGAATGTCAAACGACCCAACATATGATAGACTAAGCTTCCCGCGAACCCCGAATCTAATGACTCCACGGGTGGGCAAAATCCGCAAAAATATGTGATCACCGACACAAAACTCTAGAGGCTATGATGCTGATTTGCCCAATGGTGATTCCAATCCTGCGCAACTCGCAGTCATTCTCTGATATGCTTGACAACTTTTATAGTATGGGTAATCAATTCTGGGCCCGACATCTTTCTCTCACCAATGCCATCCCACGCTAATGGTGACCTGCACTTCCTTCCATATAATGCCTCAAAAGGTGTATGCTGGCCTGATAACTGTTATTACATAAAATCCTACTAGGTGCAGGTATTTCTCTCATGATCCACCAAGGTCTAAGGTACAGGATCTTTGCCACACCCCAGTCCCAAAATATCGAGGGACTGGATGCGCGGCAATGGCCAGCAGCACACACCGATGGACAAACCCAATTTAATGGATCCATCGGGGCGTACTTAAGCTGTAATACAACAGTCAGGGTATACTATTCTCATCCACAGAAAGAATATATCAAAATCAAGGAAAGGAAATATATACATCAACAACAAGTCACAAGTACATAAATTGGGGAACAATCCCAATATAAGTCCGATACAACTGTCAAGATACAAAAACAAAGATATCAATAAAAGTACTGAGTATGGAAACAGTATATACTTAGAAGATACCGTAGAAGTCACTCGACTGCTGGATCTGGTACTGCTCCAGTGCCTGCTACTGCTCCTGCTAATACTTCTGTTCCGTGTTCCTCGGGGTCGATCTCGTCTGTTAATCCTGGGGACATAATCCGAATCCAGGTCCTCAGGGGACATAGCAAGGTACAGAAAATACAAGCCAAAGATAATGCAGTACAGCAAATAAATAAAACAATAGGGTAAATAAATAACCAGCTAAGTGATATGCAATATAAGAGCAGCACTAGAACTCAGGCTGAAACCACTACAAGCTCTGTGTCAGGGAGCCGGTAGTAGTGATATCATGTGGTTGTCTAGCTCGTAGTGAGACTAAGACGTCGGCATAATATATATAATCAACCTATAGCCTGTGTGACTCTTCCCATCCAATGTAATTATGCATCTCATGTCCACGACGTCTCATGTCCATGCCACACAGGATTATAACTAATGCATCCAGTCATATAATATCTAAGCAAAGGAATAAGTCATGAAAACTGTATTCTATACAGAATCACCATGAATATCTCAGGACGATTCTGTATCATGAATAGTGTCAGGTGTCCTGGGTATAAAGTACTTGATAAGGCAAGTATGAGAAGTATAGGGTCTCGGTATCCATCTCTAGATGACTTTACACAACACCGCGTACGGTGTTGGCACCCGACTGTAATCGGACGCTACGTAAGTCACATGGTCCTAGGTTTAAGCATGCACAATAATATATATATGTCAAGGAATTAAGTAACAAAAATTGCAGAGATTGGCAAGGTACACTTGCCTGGGTTTCGGTTCCAATTGTAGCTCTGACTTCAGCAGGAATTGTAGGGACTGCTCCGGTTGCTGAAACAAACATCACCATCAGATCCAGAAAATATTAATCAGCTATAAACGCCTGTCCTTGAGTCCAATTTGGACACATGGACGAAAATGACTATTTCAGGTCAAAGCGGGGTCCATATGTGGGCCGCTTTGCACTGAAAAATGCGTCAGGGTCAAAGGTCTCCAAATCTGTCCAACTTAGTGTCAACAGGTCAGGAATGATAATACGAACCCAACGGAACTTCCAGAATTGGATTCCGATGAGCCGATCACAAAATCGTCCGTCAAGTGGAGCCTGTGGGGCCCACGACACACGATTTTGTTCACGTTCTCAGAATCGAACCAAACTTGGCTCACAGGACCAGCGTATTGCTATGAGTCCGATGGCGCAAGTTTCGTCTCGATCCGACGTGTGTACACTAAGTTACAGCAAGATATAAAAAAGTTGGATACGGGACGTTGTCCGCGGATACGTACTGATTTCGGTGTGCACGCACATCCGAATCAGCTTCTGCGAAATCTCGCACGTCCGTATCAACGACGCACACATATCGGTGAAGACCGCACATGACCAAATCATCCCGTTTGGCGGGGCGTACTCGGTTCCGGGGTGAAACATGGCGTTGGTTTTCCTGTTTTTGGATCGCGGTTCGCGATCACCACAGGACGCGATGCGCCGAGCGGGTTGCACGGGCACCGAGAGGGTCACGCAGGGGTCATGATGCAACAGACAAAATTGAAAATGGGGCAGTGAGGAGAAAGATATGGGTACCTGAACAGGGCTCCGGATAATCGAAAATTCGGTGTCCGATACGTGTCCGACACGAGTCCTGTCTCTGTTCGGTTCTAGGGTTAGGGTTTCGATCTTCCTGTCGAAGGAGCTCGCCGGGGCGGAGGCTGCGCCAAAGGTTGGCCGGAGGGCACGGCGGAGGCAGCCGGGGGTTCGTCGGCGTCGTCGCAGGCGGCTGCGGCCAGCTCAGGGCGGCGCTGCGGTTCTGCTGTGATTGCTGCTGCTTGTCGTCGAGGTGGCCGGAGGAAGCTCGCCAGAGCTGCTGCGGTGTCTGCTGGCGGCGGGCTCGGACAGGGCTGGACAGGGCTGGGAGGCGAGGCTAGGGCTGAGGTGCTCGCCGGAGACGAAGGCGGCGGAGGAGCGGCCGGAAATGGCAGAGTCGAGGGGTTTAAATAGGGAGAAAGGAAGGGGAATCGGTGGCCGGCGGTTATGGGTAGGGGAGGAGGAGGCTGGGCGTCGAAGGGGCGGCCGGTGGAGATGCGAACGGAATAGGCAGCGGCGGCGGTTTCGTCGGAGAAAATGATCGGCCGTGGCGGAGGGGAGGCGAGCGGTCGGGAAGGAAGGAGATGAGAGGTTTCGGTTTCGGGCGGGTGCGGGTTCGGTCGGGCGGACCCGACCTGACCCGCTAAGGAGCGGTCGGCCCGGTCGGTTCAGCTGGACCGGGTTCAGGCCGGTTCAGTCCGGTTTGAACCCGGTTCAGCCCGGTTTATTTATTTAATTTTAAAAAATAGTTTTCTGGCTTTTAAAAATATTTTCGGGGTCCAGTAAATTCCCAGAAAATTACCCTATGTCTAGTTTTTCATTTTACACCATAAAATATTATTTTTATAATATTTTAATATTATTTATTATCATTTAAAAATCATTTAATAATTAAAACATCTGAATTTAATTACAGAAAAATCCCAGAAAATTCCAGAAAATTATGAAAAATCAAAATTTAAAAAATTCTTGAAAATCAGGGGGTTTAAAATCTTAACATATCTTCTAGGGTCTGGATAGTTCTCTCGGACTTCCCATCTATCTGAGGGTGGTACGATGTACTTAATTTTAACTTAATACCCATTCTCTTATGGAAGCTCCTCCAAAAATGAGAAGTGAACCTCGAATCTTGGTCTAACACTATGCTCACTAGTACACCATATTGCCTTACAATCTCCCGTATATACATATCTGCTAATTGTTCCATAGACTGTCCAACTCTGAAAGGAAGAAAATGTGCCACTTTAGTACGACGATCCACTATCACCCAAACTGTAACTTGTCCAGTCGGAGATCTAGGTAAACCGATCACAAAGTCCATAATAATGTGCTCTTATTTCTACTCCAGAATAGGGAGAGGGTGTAACAATCCTGCCGGCTGCTGTTGCTCTGTCTTCACTTGCTGACATGTAAGGCATCGGGATACAAAACGTGCTATCTCTTGCTTCATCCCGTTCCACCAGAACTGTCACTTAACATCTTGGTACATCTTTGTACCGCCAGGATGGATAGAATACTGAGAATTGTGGGACTCAGTCATAATTTCTTATAGTATATCCCCACTCGGCATACAGAGACGAGTTACAAATCTCAACGTCCCATCGCTGTAAATAGTCAACTATTTTTTGAGTCCCAACTCGCATTCTGCTCGTAACTCCTGGATCTGTGAATCTCCGGCCTGAGCTTCCTTGATCATGTCTACTAAACTAGGTAAGACTCCTTTATCTTAGGAAAATACTATCTCAATGCCAATCTCTCGAAGGTCTTCTAGGATATGATTCTGCGTTGTCAAAAAAAATGCAACACCTCTCCTGCTAAGAGCATATGCCACTACATTAGCTTTTTCCGGATGGTATTGAAGTTCTATGTCATAATCCTTCAATAATTCCAGCCATCTCCTTTGCCTCATGTTCAAATCCTTCTGGGTGAATATGTATTTCAAAATCTTTTGATCTGTAAATATCTTTACTTCCACAACTTGAGCGCAAATACTACTGCTGCCAACTCTAAGTCGTGAGTCGGTAATTCTTCTCGTGATCCCCAAGTTGTCATCATGCATATGCTATCACTCTCCCATGCTGTATCAAAATACATCCAAGACCCTTCCCTGATGCATCATAATGCACTGTGAACCCTCCTGATCCTACTGGAAGTGTCAGGATTGGTGCCGAGATCAACTTCTTCTTCAGTTCTTCAAAAGTTGCCTGACATTCTGTTGACCAAACAAACTTAACATCCTTTCAAGTCAACCGGGTCATTGGTGCTGAGATCCTTACAAAATCTAACACGAACCTTCTGTAGTACCCTTCTAATCCAAGAAAATTGCGCACATCTGCCACGGTCTTCAGAACTGGCAAATTCTCTACTGCTTCAACTTTCTTGGGATCCACTGATACTCCTGCTCCTGAGATTATGTTTCCTATGAATGAAATATGATCTAACCAGAACTCGTACTTGCTAAGTTTTATATATAACTGATGCTCCCTCAAAGTCTATAACATATTCCTGAGATGCTCTTCATGTTCTTCTTTATTACGGGAGTATACCTAGATGTCATCGATAAATACCACCACAAATTATCTAAATAGGGCTTGAAGATATGGTTCATCAAATCCATAAACACTATTGGTGCATTGGTAAATCTAAATGGCATCACTAAGAACTCATAATGTCTATATCGTGACCTGAATATTGTCTTCAGTATATCTTCTTTTTGTACTCATACCTGATAATATCTGGATCGCAGATCAATCTTAGAGATGACTCTGGCTTCACTCAACTGATCAAACATGTCATTAATCCTAGGAAAGGGATACTTGTTCTTTACTTTTACTGTATTCAACTACATATAGTTAATACATAATCGGGTCGATCCATCCTTTTTCTTCACTAACACTACTGGGGCTCCCTATGGTGATCCACTAGTACGAATAAAAAAAATTTCCTTCAACTCTTCAACATGCTGATATAACTAGTCAAGTTCAGAAGGTGACATCTGAATGTGACATCTGATAAACTTTATGAGATATAGGCTTCGTTCTTGGCATCAACTCTATATTAACTCTACCTCTCGAACCGGAGGCAATCCTGGAAGTTCTTCTGGAAAGACATCCATGAATTTGTCAACTATCTTGGGTATTGGTTCTCCTTCCGTTGCTGCCGCCGTAACTCCTCGTTCTTGCTGACCTCTCATAGACCTAACGAGCGTAAACTCCTCCAAACCAAAAATATGAAATAATACTCCACCCTTATGATAATCTATCATAGCATGACTGTCCCTTAGTCAGTCCATGCCCAAGATAACGTCAAAGTTACCTATAGGGAACTCAATCAACTTCATAGGTAATAGGTGGTCACACACTACGACTGGACAGTCTAGGCATACCCTACTAACTCCTACAAGCCCATTACCAGTGAGTATATTTAGCCTCTCTAGCAATGCCTCGAACTCCAATCCAACACGTGTCATAAATTGTCCAGATACAAATAAATGTGAAGCTCCTGAATCAATTAATGATATAACAAGAAAAGATGCGACAGAAATATTACCTTCTACCACGTCACCTGACGCCAAAGCCTCCTCTAATGACAAGGAGAATGCCTTCCCTTGGCCTTGTAGAGCTCCTTGCTACTGCCTTCCCCGACGGCGATGTCACAGTCACTATTGTCCTTGCTGCTATTGTTGGTACTGGTGCTGATTATACATCTGAGCCTGCGTCGGTAATGGTTGCTAGGCTAACGGTCTGACCGCCAATGCTGGCTCTCCGTGCTGCACTGCTCTTGGTGCTGATAATACAGGAAACTGGGGTGCTGGTCCCCCTGACCTCTACATCAATAGGCATGTAGCAATCCTATGATCGGGGCTACCATATCTCAGGCACAACTCCTTTGTTGTCCTACAATCACTCCTAGTATGGCCTCCCTTGCCACAATATGTACAGCCTGTTGATGGTAATTGGCTCTGTTGTTGCAACTGGTGCCTCGACTGTTGTTGCCGAGTTTGTGTCATTATTGTTGAAACTATCACCCTATGCGATGTTGTGTCACGATTACGAACGCCAAGAGATGGTTCTGATGTTCAGGGCGATACTCCTCCTCTAATGCTCTGTGCATGAGACCTCTTTTGGCCTCCTGTCCTTGATGTCATCCTTTGAAAAGTGAGTTTGTGCCACCTCGATGCCACCAATACGTCATCAAAAGTTTGGTAGTTGTGTCCCTCTACTAACTGCAGAATCTCCAAATAAAGTCCTTGCTGGAACCTTATTGCCCTATCTGGCTCTGTTGTCACCATTGTTGGTGAAAATCTACTCAGTCTGCTAAACTTTGTTGCGTAGCCGTCCTCTGTTCTACCAGATTGCTTGATGTTAATAAACCTTTGCTGCAACTCAAACTGGGCCACGACTCCAAAATACTTCGTTCTATATCAAATCCTAAAATCATCCCAAGAAATAGGCCACCTTAAGCCAACCTTTTTCGGCGCCTATCCCTGGCGAGATCCCGAAGTTGCAACTGAACTTGGTTAACCTGTTCCTCAGCCGAAACCTTGGTCGCAGCTAGAATACCCTTAATATCCTGAAGCCAATTATCTGCCGTGATGGCATCCTCTGTACAATCAAAATATCGAGGGTTAAGTCGACAGAATCTAACCGACGCCCCTGAATTTATCCGTTCACCTCCTTCTAGAGCTGTTTGTAAGCCCTAGTTCAATAATACATTATGTTCCTGCTGCTGGAGTTGCTGATGTTGCTCTACCACTACCTGATGCTGCCGTGCGGCCATTATCCCCTGATGATTTCTAATAAAGTTGGGGTATCAAGTATTGCTGGTATTGCTGGCACTATTGGGGGAGCCAAAATCTTGGGAGCAAGTTGCTCAATATTCTATGCCACTGTCTCACCTAGGGGCCCAACCACTGGCTCGATCCTAACCGGATCCTGAAAAAATACTGCCTCAAGATGCTGTCCCATCTCGCCCAAACCTACTGGTCACCTCGATGCCCCTGATGCTCCTGCAACCGAAGATAGGGAAGCTCTGGAAGAAAGGGACAAAAGGCATCAATAACAGGACAGAAAGGAACAAAGAAATAATTAATCAGATAGTTCAAGCTGAGTATCGAGAAGAACGGAATTAGAATTTCAAGGAGGAACATGTTTGACTGAGACTCCTAAGATTATGACACCCCACAAGTCTCAAAAATCAGACCAGCATGTGCCACCAAAAAAACCTTGTCACACCCAGTACCGAAATACGTTGACGGATATGACTAGCTCTCCCGTACAAGGTATAGAACATCGTACGGCGGTCACGGCTGTAGAAAGACAAGGAAGTGCATGCTACAATCAAGTCTCCTAAGGTCTCAGAATAACTATTTCTCAATTATTCAAGCAAGTAACAACAATATATAACATGTAAGATAAAGCCATAAGGCGTTCCAAATGCTCCATCAAAATATTCTAGAAATCTAGCTATCAAAATATTAGGCTAGCAGAGTGTCAATAGTTACACAACCGAGATCAGCTGCAGTCTGATTATGTTACAATTATGTAAAAAAGGAACTGATGTCCAGACAAGCCGGCTAACAGATGCCGGTGGCTAAATGCCTAAAATATAAGAATGTATAATATGAGTAGTGATTAAGAAACCCACTCGTGCCCTTCAGCGACCATCCGTTTGGTACTCGTCATCGTAAGGGGGATAAGCTGGATCCTCTAGTTCTGGCTCTAAACCTGGCCATATAAAAACAGTAGGGTTAGACCCTAAATATCAAGTACCACTGTCACGCCCCGATCTCCCGCAGGCAAATCGGCCATTCCCGCCAGGCGAGAATCATCGCGCCAGCGCTCCCGCAGAACGATCGCTTTGACCCATCCGGGTGTGATGCCGCACGAGCATTAGTCACGCCCGTGCAAGGCCGTGGTTCTTTGGCTGGCGGTAAGAGTTCTAAGCCACAGAGTCGCACAGATTGTCCGAATGCAGCGGAATCATGAACGCATAGGCGATCGGTAATAGGTTCACTGAGTCGATAATATAGCGGAAGCATGGAAACACAAGTTGGAATAAAGCAAGCTCTTTATTTCATATTGAAACAAGTGTTACAGGCGGCGTATAGCCGAGATTACAAGTCGCTCGAGCTCTCTCTCTGAAACATAAAAGCGTGCCAAGTGGCTACATCTATGGATGATATACAAGAAATGTTCAGGCGATGTTCAGGCGATGTTCAGGCGATGTTCCAACATTATGTCTTGTATATGTGCTTCAGTTCCGGACGTAGCGTTCCAAGGCTTCTGAGTTGAACTCCCCGCCTTAGCACGCACGAAGGAGGCATCCGCACCGAACGAGGTTCTCCCGTACCCTGCAAGCAATCTGGTGGGTTATCAGTACATGAATGCACCGGTGGGGAGGCTACTCGCCCGCTCGACAAATCCAAACACGTAATACAAGTTTCGTGCACCAACTATTAAGTTGTCTTTCTAGTTGCCTTAGGATCAGTTTCATGTAAGATTTGAATAGCCTAATCCGTGTGGCATTGCGCCGTGCGACATGAGAGAAAATACGGCAAGACTTACCAACTTACCATTTGTCCTTCCCTGTCCAAGGCAAACCAAGTTAATTCAAGCAGAAACATGTATAAGCATTCAGGGCAAAGCATATGCAAACACAAGCGTTTCAGTGCGAGATCCCGTACTGGGTGCACGGGTTACAGGAAATATCAGGTGTGTTGCATACGATGATCAAGTGCTCTTTATGCGCAAGTATTGTTATAACATGATCGTTCAGGTGTTCAGTTATTCTCGATGCGATGCAGTGACTCGCATGCGGGTAGCCGCTAAGCGAGGATGACTTATCTATATGAACATGAGGTCACTGGCACGGCGCCATAGTGGACGGTCTAGTCTCAGTACGGAATGTCGTACGACGCATAGAGCAGGACGTCCCAGGGCATTCCGTCCTATAGCAGGCGACTATCAGGAGTTCCGTCCGGATCAGATCGGTGCCAGTGCCCCAGCGACCGTCTGCGGAACTAAAACCTTGTTTCCAAGTTGTCCTATGACCATGCAAGTCTCTAATCTTCAGGGCCAGGTCAGGTACAGGAACAAGTTCAGGGCAGGATATATATATATATATAGAACAAGCTTCATGGAACAAGTTCAAGTCAGGATATATATATATATTTGTAACTTGTTGAGGCAGGGTCAGGATTACTCTAAATGTTGAGTATCGGCTCCACGAGCCATTTGATTCAGTACAGGACAGTATTGCTCAACAAGCAGGGATTCTTGGATCACAGGATTGGTGCAAGTTCCCTGGTTCGGGATTTGCCTTAGCGACCTAACGGTCCAAGAAGCATTCAGGTTTATTCATGCACGGAATAACTATCAGGTAGTCTTCCGAGGAGAGCCTAAATGAATGCATGACAAGCATAGTATTTCACGGTCTGGGCATAGTTATGCAGCAAGTATTGAAACTAGGCAATATATAAGCAGGCAAGCATGCACTTGTATAACTTAAGCATTCAAGTTCGCTCGGGCTCGAAGGTAAGCCGAGCGAAACCGTATGGGGTCTTTCCGAGCGAAGTTATCTCGGGTTGTGCAGTGTTAGGGAGTGAACAGTGCACTACTGAATATGTATATGTCGTTCTACTCGAGGCATAGCGGGTCCAGTTGTACGAGGCAAAGGTAACATGCGAAGGTCTGAATATATAACAATATTTTGTTTCCATGTTCTAGCATAAGCAATACAAGTTGGGATTATTCCCTTAGCTAGGTGCGTTGTATTCTTATTAGCATGCAGGGGGTGATTCACCTAGCGACTAGCATGTATCATTCCGTATTTTATGTATGCTGGCTAAGCAAAGACAAGTTCACTGTAGCCACCCACCTTAGCGATGATCTGCCTCGGTCGAGTGATACTGCGAGCGAGCCTCTGAAAGCCTAAGCCGAACTCCTGCAGGGACCAAGTCTGGCTATCCTTGCCTCAAACAAGTTGCCTCGCTGAGCAAGGCAGGTCGGGACGTTTATACTTTGCCACTTGAATCGGCAATCCGCTTGAGCGAAACGGGGTATTACATTATCCACTACTCAAAAAAAATCTCGTCCTCGAGACTTCCTGAGGGCAAGCCATACTATCGAATTTTCGAATCTAGCCCAAGTGTAGCTATCGGTACCACTAGATCCATTGGAACATAATCCCCTACACGATGCTTACGTCGTGTCACGTGTATATTGAGTCAGTCTCATTTGCGCCATTGCGCGGGACAAGTTTCTTAACACGAGGCACGTTTCAATCGATCTTGGTTAGCGATCTAAGGCTGAGGCAAACTTATACAAGTCGTTATGCATGTTCAGGAGGATTTTCACTTGCACTAGCATTTGAGATCAGCATATCACGTGTTTGGATCATGCACATATTCGAAGCATCCCTCAAACACATGCATGTCAACCAACTTAGCGATAGCGAAGTCTTAGCACTCGAGTTTCACATTTCTTAAGTCTTGGATCATGCACATATTCGAAGCGTCCTTCAAACACATACAGTCAACCAAACTTAGGGATAATGAAATCGGACAAGCTACTTGCAAAAATTTCAAGGGTTCAATCCAATTCCATATAAATCACCAGGATACTTCCAACAGGGTCAATCAAATCTGATTTCCATATCATTTCCATTTCAACCAAGTATTTGCACTACCGTTAAGCACGATCAATCTGATACCGACTAGCGTCCATCCATTCGGGTCAACTTAGCATACGTTATCGTTCCCAAGTCTAACCCTAAGTCTTGCTGCCCCAGTTGTGATGCCTTATACAAGCAATATGGTAAAGTCGGTAGCACAGGTTCATTCACTCGGCACAGGGTCGTCTGCCTATCACTAGGTCAGCTCACAAGGTCATAGGTACAGGTTCAAGTATATCGCGATTCATCGTACAAATTTGTCGCACGATGCTCGCCCCAATTCTTAGGATCAAACCATTGTTCATTTACACAGGGTATTCTACCCAAGCTCGTTTTACTCAGATTTCTAAGCATCGAGCACAGATTTACCTACTCTCATTAACACGTTCGTTTGCACGGGGGACGAGTCCGTTCAGTAAAATCCAATATATATCCAAGTTGCAGGACAAGCCTAGTGGTTTGTATATTCTATCTCCTCAACTATATTTTAATAGAATCATATCCATTCCAAGCCTAGTCCACCAAGCCAAGATTCAATTCTAAACCTTAGATTATTTCTCTAAGTCGTCCAACCTGATTCACGTATTCGTTCACAAAACCATCAAACACGATTTATTCCAAGTTCTAGGCTAGCTAATCCATTAAAACATTTTCAATCACTTGCATTCCAAGTTCGTCTTATCGTATCGAGCCAGAAGTCAAGACGATCCATAAGTTGTCACACCTCGGTCTCCCGCAAGTCCGATCATCCACGTTGGACGTGAGATCATCACGTCAACGCTCCCGCTGGATAATCGTCCTAATCCGGGCGTGACGCATGTGCGGCATAGAGTTATGCTCGTACAAGACAAGAACGTTTGAATGTTATGGCTATCTTCGACATAATCGAGACACCTTATCCTTTAACCTTTTTAATTCCATCCAACCGTATATCCATCAAGTCAAATCCTTCCATCTCTGATACGTTCCATATTTCGAGTTCGTTCTTCTAAACTCCAAGTAAGATCCGTTATCGCTTATATCATTTCTAGAACCTAATATTTCTTTTGCTTGTATCAATCCATACTATCTTCCAATTATCGATACCAAGTCAGGTTTTATATTCCGAAGCCAATTATCCATTCTCGGGTTAAGTTATTCGAGCGATATTTATTCACGTTCAATCTGTTTGTTTTAAATCTGAAACCGCTCGCACGATTCTCAATTTCCAACAAGTTTTCCTTAACCAAGATATTGGTTTTCATTTCCGAGAGTTTCTATTCGATATAAGCCTTATCATTTATTCAAGTTATTCTCAATATTGTTCAGTCTGACTATCGCACGAGTTATGGATCCGTTTAGACGTTTCTAAATGATCCATCCACCACTCGGAATCGAGTCATTCCATCAAGTTCTTAATCGGTGCTCGCATTATTGTTAGCTTACTCACTAACTCGTTCCATCAATTTCTAGCACGGTACTCAGGGTTCGCCTGATAAAATCTAATCTCATATATATATGTTCGGGATTGATAGTCATCCAAGCAACAATATTTGATTGTGTCTTCCAACAAGAATTATCGTTCGAGCTATTTTCCATAATCAAGCAGGATTCTTAATATTCGCCTAAGCGATAAATCCAATGAAGTCTATTGATTTGCAGCTCTAAGTCTGACTTGTATCAGTGCTGAACGATATCCAAATCTCATTTATAACTGGCTTGCACCAAAGGGTCTTGGTGCACGATTTCTACACAACTTAGCCGAAAGGCTGAGTGCATAGCTAACCGTTCGGGCAATATTCGTTTTCGCACTAACCAGTTGGATAAACATGTATAGGCATTTCGGGTTGTATATATAGAATGCACGAGTCTAGCACGAATCTAATCCCATAAGGACTAGTACATGATGGCACAAAGGCCCATGCAGCATAATTTCATACAGGCAATCATACTATTCAAATGCAACTCTTTGAAAGTATTTAGACTTATTATTTGGAACATTCCATTGAGGCATTGAGAGAGAGTGTGCACATAACCCACAAACGAGCTTTCGAAACAGAGATATTAGAAACGAAGTTCAAAGGCGTATAAGCCAGGCTCTGATACCAATCTGTAACGCCCCGATCTCCCGTAGGCAAATCGACCGTTCCCGCCAGGCGAGAATCACCGCGCCAGCGCTCCCGCGGAACGATCGCTTTGACCCATCCGGGCGTGATGCCGTACGAGCGTTAGTCACGCCCGTGCAAGGCCGTGGTTCTTTGGCTGGCGGTAAGAGTTCTAAGCCACAGAGTCGCACAGATTGTCCGAATGCAGCGGAATCATGAACGCATAGGCGATCGGTAATAGGTTCACTGAGTCGATAATATAGCGGAAGCATGGAAACACAAGTTGGAATAAAGCAAGCTCTTTATTTCATATTGAAACAAGTGTTACAGGCGGCGTATAGCCGAGATTACAAGTCGCTCGAGCTCTCTCTCTGAAACATAAAAGCGTGCCAAGTGGCTACATCTATGGATGATATACAAGAAATGTTCAGGCGATGTTCAGGCGATGTTCAGGCGATGTTCAGACGATGTTCCAACATTATGTCTTGTATATGTGCTTCAGTTCCGGACGTAGCATTCCAAGGCTTCTGAGTTGAACTCCCCGCCTTAGCACGCACGAAGGAGGCATCCGCACCGAACGAGGTTCTCCCGCACCCTGCAAGCAATCTGGTGGGTTATCAGTACATGAATGCACTGGTGGGGAGGCTACTCACCCGCTCGACAAATCCAAACACGTAATACAAGTTTCGTGCACCAACTATTAAGTTGTCTTTCTAGTTGCCTTAGGATCAGTTTCATGCAAGATTTGAATAGCCTAATCCGTGTCGCAGTGCGCCGTGCCACATGAGAGAAAACACGGCGAGACTTACCAACTTACCATTTGTCCTTCCCTGTCCAAGGCAAACCAAGTTAATTCAAGCAGAAACATGTATAAGCATTCAGGGCAAAGCATATGCAAACACAAGCGTTTCAGTGCGAGATCCCGTACTGGGTGCACGGGTTACAGGAAATATCAGGTGTGTTGCATACGATGATCAAGTGCTCTTTATGCGCAAGTGTTGTTATAACAAGATCATTCAGGTGTTCAGTTATTCTCGATGCGATGCAGTGACTCGCATGCGGATAGCCGCTAAGCGAGGATGACTTATCTATATGAACATGAGGTCACTGGCACGGCGCCATAGTGGACGGTCTAGTCTCAGTACGGAATATCGTACGACGCATAGAGCAGGACGTCCCAGGGCATTCTGTCCTATAGCAGGCGACTATCAGGAGTTCCGTCCGGATCAGATCGGTGCCAGTGCCCCAGCGACCGTCTGCGGAACTAAAACCTTGTTTCCAAGTTATCCTGTGACCATGCAAGTCTCTAATCTTCAGGGTCAGGTCAGGTACAGGAACAAGTTCAGGGCAGGATATATATATATATATAGAACAAGCTTCAAGGAACAAGTTCAAGTCAGTATATATATATATTTGTAACTTGTTGAGGCAGGGTCAGGATTACTCTAAATATTGAGTATCGGCTCCACGAGCCATTTGATTCAGTACAGGACAGTATTGCTCAACGAGCAGGGATTCTTGGATCACAGGATTGGTGCAAGTTCCCTGGTTCGGGATTTGCCTTAGCGACCTAACGGTCCCGGAAGCATTCAGGTTTATTCATGCACGGAACAACTATCAGGTAGTCTTCTGAGGAGAGCTTAAATGAATGCATGACAAGCATAGTGTTTCACGGTCTGGGCATAGTTATGCAGCAAGCATTGAAACTAGGCAATATATAAGCAGGCAAGCATGCACTTGTATAACTTAAGCATTCAAGTTCGCTCGGGCCCGAAGGTAAGCCGAGCAAAACTGTACGGGGCCTTTCCGAGCGAAGTTATCTAGGGTTGTGCAGTGTTAGGGAGTGAACAGTGCACTACTGAATATGTATATGTCGTTCTACTCGAGGCATAGCGGGTCCAGTTGTACGAGGCAAAGGTAACATGCGAAGGTCTGAATATATAATAATATTTCGTTTCCATGTTCTAGCATAAGCAATACAAGTTGGGATTATTCTCTTAGCTAGGTGTGTTGTATTCTTATTAGCATGCAGGGGGCGATTCACCTAGCGACTAGCATGTATCATTCCGTATTTTATGTGTACTGGCTAAGCAAAGACAAGTTCACCGTAGCCACCCACCTTAGCGATGATCTGCCTCGGTCGAGTGATACTGCGAGCGAGCCTCTGAAAGCCTAAGCCTAACTCCTGTAGGGACCAAGTCTGGCTATCCTTGCCTCAAACGAGTTGCCTTGCTGAGCAAGGCTGGTCGGGACGTTTGTACTTTGTCGCTTGAATCGGCAGTCCGCTTGAGCGGAACGGGGTATTACAACCACAAGGAAGCACGAATGAGGAAACAAAAAAAACAAATCAAGCATATAGAGCAGGAGACAAGAATCATTGGCGCGTACCCCATCTTTGGGATAACATGACACTCCTTCACCAAACAAGGACAGAAAATGCCATGCAACCCAGATAAGATACGTCCCATGATTATAGTCAATCTAGGATTCTGTGTCGTAGTTCGATCGATATTCCATCATAGCATAATGACCCAACTCCCCAACCAAACAAGGACAAAAGTTGAACACCACACTATGACAGTCCATGTCCCTAAGCTACTAGCAGAGTTACAATCACAACCAAGTCAAGTTAGAATGGACAAACAATGTTACGACTTGTTATGTAGAGTCTGGGGTTATAATAATAATAATAATAATAATAATAATAATAGTAATAATAATAATAAGCATCCTCAGATTGTGCCATGTCAAGCAGGGCTAACCGGGCCAATATTATACAAGCAAGAAATCATGATCGCACCAATTCCCTGTAGGGCTACCATGTTATTGTCGCACCAGTCCATGTAGGGTCACCGTGCTATTGAATCAGTAACAGTTCCAACCATCATATAGGGAAAATTTTGGCTTGGTTTAAATATAAAAAGTCAAATATTGCACTACACTATATGTTGATGATATACAATATCCGTGGTGGCCAGTCTTGTACACCATAAAAATTATCACAGAGCGGACTATCACGCACGATCTCGGGATGTCGTTCCCTCTCCTTGTTCTAATCATCTTTTATATTACCTAATTAACCCTACAGTTATATGGAATTCCCTGTCGTGGCCATAAAACATTCTTCTTAATGATGTCGTACATAGTACGGGCACATTGATACAAATCTATTTAATATTAGGAGTCAAGTCTGGATTCACCCCAATATGGATGCAAGATTTAAACAAGCAATAACCTAGCCACACTATGGTTCTGACCCATTATTATTTTTATGCCAATAATTCAGGAATATAATATTATGCACCGAGCAGGAATCATCATGTCACGTTCAGTGTACATGTTGGCCAAATGTCTCATACTCAGTGTACTATAAGCTGTAATAAACAGGCGAGCAAAATTTTTTTATCAGCATGATACAATAACCAAGTCAGGGTACCCAACCTATTAGTTGGTCACATGAATTATATTCTTGATCAAGTCAGGAGTCATAATTAATTAGGAATTTAATATCTCATATGATCGAGTCACAGTCATGAAGGCCTCATTAATTCCTCAACTTCTGGGATCATAGATCATCAATCATGGTCAAGCTCAATTAATCTAGAATAGGCATTGAGTGCACAACATGACCTATGCATGCACAATCAATCACAAGAAGTCTTGGGTTGGAGCACTTTGCAAGTGCCAAATAGGCTAGTCATGAATAGTGACACACAGAATGCGCGAGCAGGCAACTATATGGCGCATAAACCTATAACACTAGTTCACAGAAGTCATGGCGTAGAAGTCTATAACATGGCACACGAAATCATGGATTCGGGAATAGGCGGATTAAACACATGCAAGCAAACTAGCGCACAAAATCGATAATAGAGCAGCAGAAAGATGTGGCGAACTATTTATATGCAAAACAACTACAAAATAAACCAGGAGTCCCCAGGCGGCGCGACAGTCGAAGACATGACAGTCGAGGGCACGACCGTCGAGGGCCTCGAGAATCGAGACGTGCCAAAGTCAAGCCTCGCTTATCGAGATTGAACCGAGCAAGAATACGCCAAGAGATAAAAGTGCGCCGGGTTATTAATCCATCAAAAGTGCGCTAAAGAAAATATATATAAGGGCGGCGCACTTTTGCTAGTTTAAGGCACAACGTGAAAATTGTGCATCGGCCTGTAAAAAAGTGCTCCAACTAATAGAAAGTTGATAAAAGTGCGCTAAAAGGTAGCCTGGCGCACTTTTGCTTTGTTCGTTCGTTAGTACATCAATTGTGCGCCAGAGGATGAAGTCTTCCAAAAGTGCGCCAAGAAGGATTTTTCCAAGAATTCATCCCCTTGACATACTTTTGCAAGGAATTGGCAGTACTTTTAAAGTACGCACGAGTTATGGACTGCGGCTCACACTTAACATGTGCCTATGGACTGCGGGTCACACTCAACATGCGCCTATGATAAAAATCCTTTTGTGTACTTCTTGTCATTATTTTTCTTCTCCAATCGAACCACGATTGATGCACTCAGAGCTCAAGCCTGAGACTATGAGAGTGCTCCATTCCTCAATTAACATAAACCACAAATTAAGGAAAATCCCAAGCTTGAAATCAGGAAGCAACATCTTTTGAAAATATCTTATTTTTTATTTTTAGGGGATCATTCCCCAGCAAAATATACTCATAAAAATCCTTATAATAAAATCAAGATATAAACTATTAACCACCTCAAATCTGAAAACTCCAAGAACTTAACTATAATCACTACTAGAAACTAATTACAACAAACAAATACTAAGAATAAAACTATAGCCGATCATGTTTCTTCATATTTGCCAGATGTACTTGCCTATGAAGAAAACTAGGAGCAAAACAATAAAAATGAACAAGTGAGGAGAGAGAATGAGAACAAGGATTATATATATATATATATATATATATATATATATATATAAGCAAGGAGTTTATGGTGAACCGTCGGATCTCTCCAACAAATCCAAGCCACACGTCCTACCTACCATCACCACACACTCGATACTTAGCTAAAGTGTGCCAAGCTCTATTCATCCGTGCGCTTGAAGTATACTCAAAGTGCACCAACTTGAGTATATTTCGAGTATACGGGATAGGGGAGTGACATTCCCGGATCCTTGCTTGCTTGGCCCGAGGTCTTTAGTGGTTGGGAGGCCATACTTGCTTTGATTTTCAACATTGTCTGGGTCAAAGCTTGCATCGACGCGCTCATGGTCTACATCATGGCATCGAGAGTCTTGAGGTACTGTCGATCGTTGGTGTCTTCGTGGTCCTCTCCTGCCATGTACATTGTCCTTACATGGGGAGAGATGGATGGGATGATGGACCTCTCACTCTTCTCTTCGGCCTCTTGCGTAGAATAGTTCTCAGGGAAAGTTGGTAGCACTGAATATACTTCTGACTCGAAGGGAATACTACCCCCAGCACTGAATCTGCTTTTGATAGGAGTGACTACCCCCAGGGATCTCAGCATCTATTCCTTGAGAATCATCATCTTCTCAGAACGACGGATTATTGTAGAGTTCTGGAGGATTTCTACCCCCATCTTACAGAGTCACCTTGGTTATCGAGGAAGTACTACACCCAGTTGTTGATAATTTTGCCTTCGAGTGGGTG
Organism: Iris macrosiphon; assembly: GCA_036927795.1. Classification (NCBI taxonomy): domain Eukaryota; kingdom Viridiplantae; phylum Streptophyta; class Magnoliopsida; order Asparagales; family Iridaceae; genus Iris; species Iris macrosiphon. Next base: position 25,894,084 of record JAYESA010000011.1, read on the forward strand.
CCTATAAAAACCTCTTTTGCAGGCACCGCTACTTGCCTCCGGTTCCACAATACGCTGGCTGAGAGTGGGGGGTTGGAGGTGCTAGATTTCTGACCTCCCCTTGTAGAGAAAGATTTCCAAGTAGAACTACATGAGGAGAAGGGTAGCTCCTACTCTTCTGGTATTTGCACCTATTTTTCGGGACGCTGTCAGATGGGTGCCCTTGGTTGTAGTCGTTGAAATGTCGACTGCATGTTTGCTGGTACCGCCATTTTAGCACAACAACAATTGATGACGATGTTGGCACACTGATGCTGTAAAACCCCTAATTTTAAAAACCGTATTAATTATTTAATTTATTTATAGTATTTATTAGTTAATTAGAAGAAATAGAATTTATTGGATTTAATTATTAGGTAATTATTTAGCTAGATAATTATTAAGCAGACTATTATTTTACCATATTTTATTTTATGTAGGAGACCTTGTGGACGGATAAAAGATTATTTTTTATGCACAAATATATTTTCTGAAAATTATATATATATATATATATATATATATATATATATATATATATATATATATATATATATATATATATATATATATATATTATTAATAGAGAATGGGAAAAAAAAGAATAAAAGAAATAGAAATAGAATAAAGAAAATAATAAAAGAAAAGAAAAGAAAAATAGAAGAGAAAAAAAAGAAAAAAAGAGAGAAAAAAAAACCTAACACTAAATTCCATACCCCCCCCCCACCCGCAGTTGTCACCCGCGCGGCCCAGAGCCGACTTACCCCACCCGCGGATCACCCAATCCCCTCTCCCTCGATCTCTATATAAATGTTATGAATTAAACCCTAACCCTAAACCCTTACCCATCACCCCGACCCTGAGCCGCCGCCAGTCACCGGAGCCCCCAGTGCCACCGCCGCAGACCGCATAACCGCCGTCGTCGCGCCCCCGCGTGAGCACCGCGACCACAGAAATCAAAGCAACCTAACCCCGTTCGCGTCGGGATTCCCGTCGCGCCGAGCACCGCGAGAGCACCGCGACCGCAAAAATCACAGCAAACCACATTTTTAAACAACTATAATCTGTTGCGATGACCTATGTTTAAGGACTCGTATCTCCCACCACAGAGATCCAAACTTAGATTTTTCTTTTCTTATGTGAATTCCATATAACCGAGATCAAACCCTGTTAATTACTTTATTTTATTATGTATTAGAATCAGAATTAAATTAGGTTAAAAATTAAGAAAAACCTGTTTTTAAAATGACAAAAATTTGTGATACGGAGTGGGCTCCACCAAACGGGACAGCCTCGTTGTGAACCAATTGCACCAAAAGGTACGTATGATATGTTCTGACGTGTAAGATTTCGTAAAAACTGATTTGGATGTGTGTGCGCGTCGGAATCACCCCGTATCCGTAAAAAGGTCCTATATCGCAACTTTTGTAAAATACTGCACCATTTATTGTACGCTCGTCAGAATACGACGAAACTTGCTCCATTAGACTCGTGGCATCACACTGGTCCTGTGACCCAATTTTTACGCAATTCTGAGACAGTTGACCAAACCGCCTATTTGTAGGCCCTACGGTTGACTTTTTGGGCAAATTTGTGTTTGGCTCACCAAAATCCAAAATTGGACATACCATTGAGTTCGTACTGACGTTTAGAACTTGTTTGACCTATAATTTGTTCCATTTAGAGACCTTTATCTTTGGCACACTTTTCGGTGCAAAGTGGCCCATATGTGGACCCCACTTTGATCCGAAATTACCGTTTTGTCCCTGTGTCCAATTTGGACAAAAAGGGTAGTGTTTTCTAGCTATCTCGCTTATTCTGGAAATATTGGTTATATTTATTTCAGCATCTGGAGACGTTCATTCTGATGCTATAGTTTCTGATCCATTGTGCCTGACGTCTGGACGCTTACACCATGCAGCTTTCTTGTCAGGCAAGATACCTTGCCAAATTTCTTACAGTACTTTGCATGCTTATTATATTTTTGTATATTCATTGCATGTGTATTTTTTTCAGTCATAAGTATATACTATATATATATATATATATATATATATATATATATGTTGACACACACTTGACACATAGTATCATGGGAGGGGAGGACAATCAGTAGGCGTATAGGCTATAACCACTCTGGTAAACCGTAGTATCTAGCACGCACTACGGTAGTGTGCCGCACTGGTCGCTACCCCCGAGGTATGTCAATTTCTGGTATCGCGCTGGTCGCTACCCCCGAGGTATGTCGATTTCTGATGTCCCTGCCGTGTGTGTGAGTTGTGAGATTTAGATCGAGTAGCCTACCCATGCCCATACGTTGAAAAGTTGTTCTCATTATGCATTTCATATAGATTGTCTTGTACAGTGTACTTATATATTTTTAGCTATTATGCATGTTTACTGTATTCAAATTGGCATGCTTCTATGTATCTTGTTACGTCCCTCTGAGGACCTGGTCCCTTTTTAGGTGTAGACGATCTTGACTATTCGCAGGAGCACGGATCAGGACTTACTACTTATCTCTTTCGAGGAGGTCTTACCTTCTGAGCATCTTTGATTAGCTCTAGCGATGGATCGCTTCACTGATACCTTTATATCATCATCTTATTTTATATTGGAGATTTACCCTCCTCTCTCATTTTAGTATTAATATAGTCATTGGTAGTGGATTTGTCTCCACCCGACTATTATTTTGGATATTTTAGACTCATTATTCTAGTTCAGTTATTTCTTTTCTATGACTTGTTGTATGGATGAGATTAGTATTTCTGTGACTTGTGACTATATATATACCACATGTGAGTTAATATTCATATTACAGCGTACGTATATATTATGGTATCCATATATTGGAGTCGCCATATACATACGGCTGACATGCTTACGTATTCCTAGTCCTACGTATTTTGGGACTGGGCGTGACAGATGCTTTGGAGAAGATACCTCGAATGTCGTAGTTGTTTATCTTGCTTTGTGCTTGTGATTGATCACGTTGCGCAAGTTAAGTGAGGGATGATTCACCGTTACACCCTCCTTATGAGCTTGGATAGACCGAGCACATGGGTATGTAGGTGATATTTTTTCTCCCTCACCTGGGGTTCGTACAAGAACTTTCCCCAAGTCATAAATGGAAGACTTTTGAGACTGACCATGTCCATGTGCCACTGTGGGCTGGACGCAAGGGTCGGTCTTGTACATCATTCCGTTAGGGGAACGCATTACAGTTAACGGCGCACGCTAACGGCCAGCCACCTGAGCAGTTGCTTGAGCTTGACGAGCTCGCACTGCTCTAGAATTTCTCGTCTTAGCACGCACTGGTGCATAGTACAAAGAGTCCAAATTTGAGTTTGTTCTTTTTTTTAGCATGACGCATTAGGTCAACGCCGTATGAGATTCTGTCGAAGATAGAACTTTTGTTGGTGTCAGGGACGCATGTAACCCATCTTCCTGCGCCTGGAGTTCAATATGGCATGCTTATTTTTCTGCATCCCTAACTATGGGTGCATGGACTGTGCATAAATACCCAAGCTTCAGGCATCGTAGTATTTTTCTCTACCAGAGCTCGAGTGCTGAACAGTCTTCTCCTCAGACACAGCTACCGCATCGACAGGTACAGCCTGGGTGGACGCATGATGTGCGTCCTCAGTAATAGAGAGATACATGGGGCGCATGCTCCGCAGTTGGGCGAGGCGCAGCAACCTTTGCTACCCATGTCCTATGGGTCTTCTTAGGCTTTGCTAGCCTTGACGAAGGACTCGTGCCGCCCTCGAAAAGTATTTTCTCGAACGCTTCCTGGTCGAAGCGTACAACCAGAATCTTCTAGGTCGAACCCAGCTTCGCCGCATCGGACTGCGTCACGACCTTCTCGTTCGTGGTGAAGAATATCCCCAGAAGAGTCACCACCTTGTTTGTCATTGATTCAAAGTTGAAATAAACTTTTTGTGTTTAACAAAAGAGTACAAAGAAATCCTATACAGAAAATCTAAGTAAAATATTTTTTGATTCTGGGGAGTGTGACGATGGAGATCGAGTATTGTAGCGACTCCTTTACTCCGTTGACAGTCCGACGAGCAAATGATAATGCTTTCTTCTGTTCTCTCTCCTGTGTCTGCCTGTGTGTCTGTGTTATGGACATGCTACCCTGCTATTTATAGCCATCGTACTAATGGGTTATATGTGCCGCATATGTGCCTCTGTTTGGTGGCCGCATGGAGCTCCTTCAACAGAATACGGTTGCAACTGTGGCCGCATACCACGGGCAGACTGCCACGTTCCCTCGATTGAGATATGTTGTTGATAAGATCTCGGGATTATTTTCAACCCATTGCGTGCGTGACTTGGTCAACTAGACACGTGGTCAGCACTGATTGTGTGAAGATCTTGGTTGTAACGGAAAGAACATGACGTCTGAGGGTCGCATAGCGTCGTGGCCGCATAAGTCCTCTCGTTCGGACTGGGTCCGATGGACACTTTATCCGCATGAGGATGAGGACGCATAGAGTCGTGGCCGCATGCATGCTTTCGTCCGGACTGGATCTAATGGACACTTTGGCCGCATGAGGATGAGGACGCATAGAGTCATGGACGCATGCATGCTCTCATCCGGACTGAATTTAATGGACACTTTGGCTGCATGAGGATGAGAACGCATAGAGGCATGGCAGCATACGACACATGGCAATGCACGCCTGACGAAGTCATTAATGTGCTGACATACCTTTCTATTGTCTTGTGTGTCGTCGCCTCTTTCACGATTCACGAAGTAATCAGGGCAATAAGTGCCATGTTAGAAATTTATGATAGGCATCGAATGCTGTGTCATGGGATCTTATGCGGTCCCTTCTCTCCATGGTTGTTCGAGTCGCATGAAGACTCTTGCAGACTATGCGGCTTATCTTCATTTCGAGGGTGCATGGCTTCTATACGCCCTACTTGCATGGCTTCAGATTTTCCATGCTTCTACAAAGTTCTCCAACAAATTCAAATGAGTTACATTAAGTAAATTATGTCTCTCCTTTTGTTTAAAATTAATATTTTTTATAGACAAAGTGCATGGAATAGAAAACATAAAGTATGGCATGATATTGTTCATGAATCACTTAACAAGATATCTTGGCTAATAATATTTTAAAATTTTATATTAATATATAATATTTTTAAAATTATAAATATGTTATTATTATTATTTATTATTTTAATAGTAAATATTGCGTCCACTGAATTAAAATTTTAGCTACCCCACTGAATATCAAGTTGAAATATTTATCGAACTCGAGTGACCCCTGTGGTTACTGGGAGAGGTATAAGACCATGGCTGGGTGGCGGAAGATCGGTGGATCGAGCCACGGGGGCGTATTATTTTTTTCTATTTATTTGGTGAGATTTGGGGACAGTGGGCCAAAAAGACATGCATTGCAGCGTGTACGAAGTTCCGAGCATTACATCGGGCATCTAAAAAAAAATTAAATAGTTGAGGGTATTATTTTGTAACTAAAAAAATAAATATTTTAGCAAATGTCCCCACTACAAATATAAAAACTAACATATACTCTAACTTATTTGAAAAACTAGCAAATGTCCCCATTATGAATAAAATAGTCAAAAATTTGATTAAATAGTTGGAGCATATCTTAAAATTTTAAATGTTGTATAAAAAAAAAAATTATTAGTTTTTAAAAATAAATAAAGATATATATTATTTTAAATATTTGTAATGATGATATTTATTAAAATATCGGGAAAAAAAAAATTACGACACATGTTGCAAGTTACAACCCCCTCGATTTACATGTGGTTTATCGGCATCGAGATTTGCAGGAAACACCATACGTGGCATCAACTAAGCACCCATCCCATCCACACACGACCGACTTTCTTCTTCTTCCATCTCCATCACATATCACCTAAACATGTGGTCATCGCCGATATCGTCTCGTGTTTGAGTTCCCAAGAAAATTTGAAAATTATATAAAATTGCGAACCACAGCATCCCATGATTCATCTCCGCCTCTTTTCACACTCATTGCCACGGAAGGCCACTGAGAGGGGACCAATCAGCTGTAGACAAAATAGATTTCAAATGTTTTAGCTTGGCATGGCATACTCATCCATGTGGGACTTTTTGCTTGCTCGAATCTTCATTTGCCGAAACTGAGAGAGAAATCAAATCCAACCCATCCCATCAGTACCCAACTCATTGGTACCAAGATTTGTATCACTGACCCAAAACGACTTTCATTGTCCTTTCTGTATTTACAGATTCCATTCGGTTAACCTGTCAAATAGAAGTCGATCACGTGACAGACGGACAACGTAGTAGTTCTTTTTTGGATCAAGACCGTACCAACATAAGCCACGATTCAGGACGGTCATGGACTTCAAATTTTTGTTTTTTCACAATCTATCTAAAAATATACTTAGAATTCTATATTCCAATGTCAGGCTACAAATGAGCGAAGTCGTTCACGTGCTGCTCGAAGCTTGGCTCGATAAAAGTTCGATTGAGCTCGGTTCGTTTAGTGAACAAGCTGAGCTCAAGCTTTATTTTCGAGCTCATTTAATAAACGAGTAAAACTCAAACTTAGAAGTACTTTGCTCGTTTGAGCTCGCGAGCTAGTTCGTTTATGAGTTTGCGAACTAACTCGTAATCTCTCCTAGATGTCCATTGTTGTTGAATTCACAGAAATTTGTACAAATCCAGAAGAGGTTAAAACCAGTAAACGCATCTAAAAAAAAATCAGTAAACAAAATTGTTAAGGATGACACCAAGTAAATTACCTGTAGGATTGTTAATTCGATTTGGCTTGCTAGGATTTGCACATAGTGCTTTCCAATAATCGCAAGATGAAGCATGCGCACCATGTACACTAAGCCGCTTAGAGAAAAGATGACAATCGTAATATAGTTGGGGTGACGAAAATCAACATTGCTCAAAACGAGATTTGACCATTTTATGTCGACCAGCTCCTAGAAACTAACAAGTTCGACAGAACTTCTAGAATGTTCGAACTTTGTCACCATCAGGACATCAGACAAAGACTAGAATCTCTCCATGTTGAAGTTGTTGTAGCTACTGCTGTTATCTTACTTCTCTCTTCTCTCTTTTCTCTTCTATTCTATCTTTTCTCGTATCTCCCACTAAGTACATAAGTGAGACTACAAATAGAGGAGCCAACCCCCCGTCCACCTAACGACCACAACCGTCCACTACCAACGTGGATGAAAAACCAGAGAGTTAATCTCTACTAAGTGGTCGATTACCAGCAGTAATACCTTATATAAAGGACAATGATAAAATAAACTAAGACAACAATAAAAAATGCGACAACAAGTCTGTGCAGACCTCCAACCTAGCAGCACCCGCGAGCCCAGCGTCCTAGCAGAACACTGCGGCACCCGCGTGCCCTATGGCCGAGCAACACCCCACAACACACTGCTGCACCCGGACACCACAGTTTTCCATTAAAACAAAAATAAAATTTATTTTCAAGAAAAACTTGAGTCATTGCATTTTATTACAAAGAATCCTATTACAAATAATTTCTACGTACAAGCAAGTAGAATAAAGATTATGGAAAAGAGTAGCCATGAAGATCCAATCTACACGTGATTGCTCTACTCCATTGACTACCCGATATAGAAATGGAAAGAAAAAACTTGAAAGTCTAGAACTCACAAACACTGTAGAGATAAACTGGCAACAAGTAGGCTCTGACACAAGAATTTAAGCTTTCAATATCCCTTGGTAGCTCAAATCTCGATGTATATATAGTCATTCGTACAATAACAACCAACTTTTAGAATTTTGCACAAAAAATAAGCAAAAATGTATTGTTTTTACTTTCATGCACAGGGATGATCGTATTTACTATGCACTATTGTCGGATCCAAACACCTGCACAGAATGCGTTCTTCATGACACGTGGCAGCGGATTACGAGAAATATATGAAATTGTCACGCCCCAGTCCAAAAATATATGGGACTAGGCCACGTGGCAATGGCCAGCTACATACCAAGGGGATTCCAGTCCGACTCTGAATACGTATAAGCTGTAAATGAGGGTCACTATCTAGATAACACGGTATACATGTTTATGTCTCAAACCATAAGGATATGAAATAAAGAAAGGACAACATGTATCATGGTGTGCACCCTACACTACACTCATCCAAATAGACTCGAAGAAAATAATATAAGTCTACAAATACTGGCTATACTAGCAGAAAATAAGCAAAGATTAATCTAGCTGAACAATGAAGAAGTGAATACAAATATCGACTAACAATACCTGCATACCGGTATAATACTCATCCGTAGCTCCAGCCTCCCAACAGCAATCGATCCTACAATCCGGTAGGGAACCAGGTCCTCAGAGGGACGTAACAAGGTACAAAAATAGTATGCTATAGTAAAATAGAAAGAAAATATGTGACACGCCGGTGTAATCTAGAATAACCACCTAAGTGAGACGCAACTTTGAAGACAATGTTCGATGCGTGGGCTTTCCAAATATAAAATCGTAGCTCTGAGGCACAAAGACGCACGGGGCGTACCGTAGCTCCGAGCACAGAATCACACGGGTGATACTACGACTCCGGATACACGATCTCTACATAAATAAGAAAATATATATATATATATATATATATATATATATATATATATATATATATATATATATATATATATATATATATATATATATATATATAGCGTGTGCAAAGTAGCCAAAGCGTCTAGTAATTGTCCTCCCCTCCCAATGCGGTCAATGAGACACAACCGCTGCTCGCTGAACCTGAACCTCTATATAACAGTCTCGTCATACTGAAGTAAGTATCAACAATCATGATCCTAAAGTTATTACAGATTCTGGTCATGCTGACACTATCAGGATACAAGAAGTTTGGTACGATGATAGTGTCTGAATGTGTCCTAGGATTTTGATGTAACCAAGTAGGTATATCAAGGTGTCGCGAACATCTATCAATCGATACTAGACGTTACCGACGAATGTCTGCACCCGGATATGACCCGACGCTAAGTAACGATTCTGATCCAAAGCGCACACAATGCATAGATAGAATAAACAGTAAATCTGGAACTGAGATACAGAATGACAAGGTACACTTGCCTGGATCCGGATACTGGAGGCGGGGCTCCGGTACAACGTCTAAGTCCAAGGATCCCAAAGTACCTGGATCTAGAAGAAGTATCACATTAGTCCTATGTCAGCACTCAAAAATAACCTGATGTTCGTCCAAACTGAACTGAAACTGTAAATAAAAAAGTCGGTCCAAGCCTAAGCACGTGATAGTGCTTCTTTGCCATAACTTACTGTTTGGGTATAACACAGCTCTGAAATCCCTTCTTCTCATGAGTCGTGTTGCACCAGTGTGTCATTTGGCTCGACGGAGCGCAAGAGACAGTCGACGCACAGGATTTCATGGTGACGCGGTCGTGTGGTCACCGGCCTGACCTGCATCATGCGCTCTAGCGATCGAAACTCAGTATCACCATTGTTGATCTACCGATCTCGGGGCAAGGGGTGCAGTGTTGGTGGTCAGATCTGAGCTCCGAGGGGATGTCGATGGACGTTGGGGGCGGACGAGTGGAGACTCTAACATGGCGAACGGTTGCACCATGCTACCAGTGCAATACCTTCTCCAACTAGTCAACAATCGGGGCTGGTCTTCGATATGGAAGACTCAGCGGCGCCCAGGACTACAAGGGTGGTTCCAAGGTGGTCGACGGCTTTGAACCTCTGGCCCGGTGGTGATGAGGATGAAGTCATTTGGGGGTGTTGGAGGTGATGGTGTAGGTTGAAGTGTTGGTGGCGATGCTGTAGGTGGAAGTGTTGGCGATGATGCTGTCGGTGGTGGTGGTAGTAGACGACGGTGGTGATGGAAGTGGCTGTTGGTTGTGGTGGAGGCGGTGGTAGAAGCGTTGGAGATGGCAGTCGTCGTTATCGGGGTGGTGAAGGTGGTGTTCGTGGTGGCAACGGGTCGCTACGGTGGAGGCGTTGGTGTAGGAGGCAGCGGTGGTGTTGGAGAAGAAGACCTCCACCGGACTGAACCCACACCGACGCTGCACTATCGAGAAAGTGGATCCCCTCGCCGGTGTCGGAGAAGACGAGATTCCTCCTACAGTGTTCGAAGGAGCCGAGTCTTTGGCCGCAGTGGACGACTGTAGCTTGCTGTAGCCCTCGCATACTAGGAACTACGACAGAGCAGTCGTTGGAAACGTCGACTGGAGCTTCTCTCGACGGAGGTAGTGGTGGTGGAAATATTGGCTGCTCGGAGGTGCTCCGGCGGCTCGCTGAAGAAGGAGAAGAAGAATAATGAAGAAGAAGAAGAGAAGAAGAAGAAGGAGTAGAGAATTTTGGCTGCATGTAGAGGGAGGGGAGAAAAGATAGTGCGGGGGGAGATTTTTAGGGTTTTTCTTGGGATTAGGGATAGCCACATGTGGGGGGTTGTGTGCGTGTGTTAATATAAAGGGAGTGTGTGGTTGTGATGGGGGGTGGGAATTTGAATCAATGGCTATGATCTACATGAAGGAATACTACAATGCAAGGGGAGAGAGGGGGTGATGATGATCGGTCACATGAGGTTGGGGGGGGGGGGTTCTTCATTGGTTTGTACCAATAGGAGGATGACACCTAGCACCCTTCTTACATTTAAGCCCCTTAACATTTGGGTATTTACATATAAAGAAAAAATGGTGAGAATTTGATGTGGGAAGTTGTGTTTGATGTTTTGTAGAATGAGAGGGTGTTGGATATTTTGTATGAGCCTCATGAATGGGTGTTAGATTAAGTTGGGGTTAGGTTAAGTTGGTGTCCCCAATTTAATTAAATAAAGTGTCATATGTGCTCTTAAATTAAATGGGAGTACATGGGGTCTCAATTGGGTGTGACACAAAGATCATGGATAGTGTAGGCTTGGTGTCAGTCTTAGACTCTTTAATTAGTTAGGCTAAACGGGTTGAGTTTGTGTCCCCAAATCGATGGTAACGATATAGGTACAAGACATAGGATTAAAGAATTGATTTCATGACTGAAAAGTTATGCAATTAAATTAGAGCACAAGGGAGTGCGTTTGTGAGTGACAGAAAAGTCCAGTGTCTAGGTTGGCTTGTCAGGTCAAGAGTACAAAAATTTGTTGGAAAATAAAGGCTATTGTTGTGTTCCAATTATTGTAGCAATTATAAGGTGCACCAAGAGTTTATATTAAAGAACCAGTCTATAAAACCCTAATTTCTAAACCTTAATCAACCTGAAGCTAAACTAAAATTTTTACCATATCTAGTCTACCTAAAATATAATTTGAGGGAGTTTACATCCTTCCCAACTTAGAAGAATTTTGTCCCTGAAATTAAAAGTAAAGCACGAATAAGAGTTACGAGAATTAAAAAGTTAACGGGTAATCAAATTGCAGTACGTAAATTCGACCTCGGTCCCAAATAAATATGAGAAACACTGTCGAATGGAAACGTCGCGCTCCTAGGTAGACTCGTCCGGCGAATGACGCTTTCATGCAACCCTAACCAGTTGATTAGTCTGTCCCCTCAAATTCTTCTCACTACAATTGAGTATCCCTATTGGCTGCTCCACATGTGATAAACTGGGTCCGACTGTAATCTCTGAATGATCGACCATATGGCTAGGGTCTGCCACGTATCTCCTCAACTGCGATACGTGAAATACATCGTGCACGCCTTCTAATGACGGAGGCAATAGAAGACGATAAGATACTTCGCCAACTTGCTCCAAGATGTCAAAATATCCGATGTACCTCGGACTCAGCTTGTCTCTGCCCCCAAATCTGATGGTACCACGAGTAGGCGATATTTTCAGAAACACATGATCACCTTCCTTAAATTCCAAAGGTCTGCGATGCGCATCTGCCAAATGCTTCTTCATGTCCCGTGCTGCGCATAGGTGGCCCTGAATCTGCTTCACCTTCTCCACTGTCAGTGTCACCAACTCTGGACCAAGTGTGGTGGCCCATGCAGGTCGAGAGCATATTGTCTCGGTTACGTTACTGTACCGAGCAAGCCTGCACCTAGGACTAGAGTATAGGATCTCTTCCATAATTGACTATGATTCATCTTCCTCCTATCTGTTCTATTTGAATAATTGTATCCTGCTTGATTCATGTGCTTCCCTAATAGTTCCTTGAGTATAGCCTTCTGCTGAGAATATAGGAACCCCTGTTATTAGGATGATAATTAGAGTAGCATACCTATTAAGATTACAATGAGGATATAGACACACCACTAAGTTTAGAATATCTAGTGAACCTAGAATTCCTTATCTATAGATTGGTTGACCATTATCCCTTGATGTATTATGAAGACTTAAGAGTAGTATAGATACTACTAGAGTTAGTTAGAAGCTTACCATAATGTTTGACCCTAGTATGGAGGAACCAAAAGAAAACCAAAAGTGAATATTAGTACTGAACCTAACCCTCATAGTTAGATAGTATTGGAGAACTATAAACTTATATCATTGTCTTGTTATTAGTAGACAGCACCCTAGGAAGCCTAGAGGAATGTAATCAACACTTCTCCCTTGATCATACCTCGAACATTCAACTAGTATACCACTCCCCCTTGGAAAACCATGATGCTACCTAGAGCCCCTCTATTTCACATATTGTTCCTCTGTGACCTTAACGTTCGCTAATTGTGCGACGACCAAAATTATATTCTTCTTTTCTTTATCTTTCAACTCGTGCCACCTGACACTTCTGATAGTAGGCCAAGTAATTTATTTCTTTGTTAAGGACACATAGTTTGCTAGGATTATAGTTGTAATCTTGAAATTTGAAATTGTGTGCTTAGTAGTTATAACTTGATAGTTAAGTTATTCTTGTAGATTGAGACATGGTTCTTATCCCTTAGTTTTAAATTGCGTAACTTGTACCACACCTCAATACGAGTTATATTCCCTTTCCCTTGAGGCCAATAACTGTTCCATTCTTACTATTGACACTTGCACTATGACTAAGAGTTAAGACGACCATGACCTATGTAATATAAGAGGATACCCTAACAAGTACCAAAATCCCTTCTCGAAGACCTTAACAGGAGCTTCTATGGTACCTTTAAGACTGTCACAGTATTAGTTAATTGTTTTAAGTTGGGTAGTATACCTCACAACCTAGTATCACATAGTCTTTTGACCTATTGAAGTGTGATTGAACAACATTAATTGTATACTAGCATAAGACGACAGTGGTTATTCAGACAATAGAAGTTAGAGGTCCTTGCCTACATTTGGTCGACTAGCGACATAGACAAGGAGTCTTTTATTATTGTTGCTTAGTTATTTTGTTTTGTGAACTTGAATTAATTTGTACCTCCTTTCATCATCATCTAGCGTACTTATATTTGCTGCACTACCTTGACTTATGCTGCTATTATAGCCTAGTTTTGCAAGCTTACTCTTTTATCGAGCTTGATCATGAGATATGTATTATTGGGGACGCCTACTAATACATTTCAGAATCAGTGTATTAAGGTCTAGCTAACCTTAGTGCGCTTGATTCACCCTTCGTAATACTACTTTATGTAGATTGAGATATGTAGTGATTGGTAGACGAATATACTTGCCCTAGTCATGTCTGAGCGTATCGTATCGGCTACATAACTGTACTAATACGAGCATGTGAATAGGAATTACCAAAATAGGATTTTAATCCACAACTACTTTAACAATTCCCATTTGAATTCTTTAAACGCCTTGATCCCGATACTTCTATTCTATTACCTCGCCCTTGAACTCTTTATTATTGATCTCCGTCTTCCCTTATTTCGGAAAGACGAAACCTCGTGCTTGGTATAAGTTTGATACACAGAGAGTACTAGATATACCCCATAGGCCGATCACATACTTGAGGATTATTCTTTCGTAATTAAGGACATATCACATATGATATAATCGACGTTGAAGTTTTGAGGATTGAATGACATGAGTAAATAAATTAAGGAATATTTTTCTTAAAGTATATAGCCTTCTGTGATAGATGGGTAAATTCTAAGTTGGGTAGCAGTGCATTGGCAACTCGAGAGGAATTTCTTTTAGATTGTGATCGAATAAGATTAGATTGGGAGAGGTTCAAGCCATTTTAATTTTAAAAATTTTAGAAGAATGACTAAGATGATAAGGATTAATAAATTTTAAAAATCTTGATATTGAGGACCCAATATTTATACCTTAAGTACATAATTTAAATTTTTGAGTATTGAAGGTAAAATTATCAATTTGAATTTGAAGGATAAATATATAATTTCAGACTTGAACATTGGTGGACTGCATTTAAATTATTTTTCAATTTGATAATTTAAATTAAGAATTAAAATTTGATGGTTGGACTACATATTTGAAATATTGAGGATGTGAATAGAATTTAAAAAGTTGAAGAATACCAAAAAAAAAAAATTATAAGTGAAAATAGGAATAATATTGGACTCGAATTACTTCTAGAGGAGATTATGATAGTTGGAGATCGTGAGATAAAATTTGATATGGGTTATTTAAATCTTGAAGATATTATATGGATTCAATTTAAATTTGGATATTGATGATTTGGAAAAGTGAGAAGAGATTACAATAGGTTGAATTTTGATTTGAACATTGATTATCTTAATTTTGAAGTGATCGCGATAGATTTGAATAGATTTTGTTATTCAAATTTTTGGAAGAGATTGCGATTGACGTACCTTATGTACGAATGTGAAGGATATAACAAATTATGCCTTATTTTAATTTCGAGGACGAAATTGTTTTAAGTTGGGTAGATTGTAAACTCCTTCACCCAAAATAGATATTTTGTGTATATTTTATATTATTATATTTATTATAGATGTTGAATTTATTTAGAGTATTCTCTTATTTAATTAGAAAATAAATTTTTTAGTATATTTACTTATATAAATATTTATTTAGAATTATTTTTAGGCTATTTTAGATTATTGAGATTTTTCCATAATTTTTAGTTAATTAAAAACTAGTAACACTAATTTTCTAGGACTTTGAAGAATTTAATTTATGTTCAAAATTAAATAAAAATATTCCAAAATTTTATTTTAGGTTCTAAATAGTCAAATATATTTTGTAGAATTTTCTGGGAATTTTCTGAATACTTTTATTATTTATTGGGAGTTATTTAGACTAATAACTAATTTTTAGGACTTGTAGAATTTATTGTGCAATCCCAGGAATATATAATGGACCCAAGTTATTTTTTAGAGTTTATAATATTATTATATATTTTCTGGAATTATTTCAGAATTTTTGGAATAATGTTAGTATTTATTTTTAGTTAAATGGATAAACTAATGTTTAGAGCTTCTCCTAATTATAGTAGTAAACTTATGAATATAAAATTGTCCCAAATATTTTTCTAGGGTTTATAGGTTCAAAATATATTTTATGTAATTTTTCCAGATTTTTATGATTATTTTTAATATTTATTTGGAGTTATTTAGATTTAAAATGACTTAAATAATGTTTTGATAAAGGCAAATCAAAAACAAATAATATAACAAAAACCATCCAATCAGATTCTGACACGTGTTAGCCTATAAATATCCATTCAGCCGCAGGTACATCCCTATATATATATATTATTATAAACCTAATTATCCCATTATTTTAGAGAGAGAGATTTTGGAGAATTGCCATCTAGGATTCCTTCATCTTCCACAAGCCATTGCGCATAGCTCCGGACTCCAAACGAGGCCTAGTTTATTGCGTTAGAAAGATATTGAGGTTAGATTTCTGATTATATAATTTATTTTACGAAATTATGAATATTAAATTCTGGAAAATTCGTAGAGCACAGCATATCCGAAAATAAACGTATTTTAATATTTTTGCGATTCCGGGAAAACCAGGAATCAGAATCATGAACCGTTTAAAGTTTCGGAAAGCTATTGTCGAGATCATTGACATATATTTTTCCCAGAATTTAATTCTAAGTATTTATATACTGTTTATTCTGTAGAACTTTTAGGTTAGAATTTAACCATCGGTGCACAATACAAAATTTGTATGTGCCATAATTCCCAAACGAATTTGAATTCGGACGAGCCGTAAATTCTAACATATTTTTGACGCTGAAATCTACAGGAAATCATGCATGAAAGTTGAGTTTGTGTCGGTTGACTTTTCGGTCAACAGATCGCCTCGATTTGCGTGCCATGAGTCTCGAGTTGATAAAATTCAGTTTCTGTCACGCCCCAGTCCCAAAATATGTAGGACTAGGATACGTAATGATTCCAGCCGTCCGTATATATGGCAACTCCAATATATGGAAACCATATATACGTGCGTACGCTGTATAATGAACAACAATTCACCAGTGGTATAATTAATCACAAGTCACAGGGTAATATCTAAATCTCATCCACAGAATCAAATATGAATAAACAATAACCATGTAGCTAGATCTCAATGATAAGTATCTAAAGAATGACAGGCGGATGGAAATAAATCTACTGCCGACATAGAATATGAAAATGAACCAGATACACACCATATAAGAACAACATCTGACAATCACGAGGCTCGAAGAGAAGACCTCCTCGGGATATACATAACATGTCCGGATCTGTGCTCCTGCGAGTACTCAAGAACATATACACCTGGCAGGAAACCAGGTCCTCAGAGGGACATAGCAAGATACAGAAAATAACATGCCATAATGTAAATACTGAATAAATAATGGGGTGTGCTAACCATCTAAGTGAATGTAATTTAAAGACCTTGTAGTACGCATGGAAATGTGTGGCTAGACATATGCTGACGTAATTCACCAATCGTCGGGACTGGCTAGTATATGTGTCATATGCCCCCGACGCAGGGAACTCTGCAATCGTCCATCTCCGAGGAGCATGGATCGAAGGATAAAGACTCAATGAAGGGGGTGTCCCATACGCCTACTAGATGTCTTCCCCGCCCAATATAGATGTACAAGTCATGAAAACGACGTGGACACCTCCTACTATGATGCAAGTCTCAATAAAATAAACAACTGAGCTAAATACCGCTACACGTGTTGCTCACACTGATGGCCAGTCGCGCATGAGGCACGCCTCCCTACATGTACTCACTCTGTGACGTATAATGATACGTGTCAAGGCCTGAGAAGTTATATCAATAACTTCACAACTTTAGGTGGGTCTACTAGACACTAGGTCAGACACAAGTCCTAACGTCAACGCCTTCGTTGACTGCACCCGAGTTTTCTCGGACGCGCACATTTATATAATATAAAAATAGATAAATATGTAACTAGCAATAACTGAATTTAAACAGTACAACAAGGCAAGGTATACTTGCCTGGCAGGAGAGCTGCAAATATAATGTCCAGATGTCAAATACCAAGTGTCAGAACTATGGCCTCAGAATAAAGTCTCCGGATGCTAAAATAAA
Source organism: Iris macrosiphon (assembly GCA_036927795.1). Lineage (NCBI taxonomy): Eukaryota > Viridiplantae > Streptophyta > Magnoliopsida > Asparagales > Iridaceae > Iris > Iris macrosiphon. The sequence continues at coordinate 25,911,543 of JAYESA010000011.1, forward strand.
TATCACTAACAGTCTCAGAAAATATCAAATAGCTAGAAAAGCCTGTCCTTAAGTCCAATTTGGACACAGGGGCAAAAATGACAGTTTTCGGTCAAAGCGGGGTCCACATGTGGCCTACTTTGCACCGAAAAACGTGTCAGGGTCAAAGGTCTCCAAATTTGCCAAACTTAGTGTCAACAAGTTAGGAACGTCGATACGAACCCAACGGAACTTCCAGAATTGGATTCCGATGAGCCGGTCACAAAATTGCCCGTTAAGTGGAGCCGGTGGGGCCCACGATACGGGATTTTGTCAACATTCTCAGAATCGAACCAAACTTGGCTCACAGGACCAGCGTATTGCTACGAGTCCGATGGCGCAAGTTTCGTCTCGATCTGACGTGTGTACACAAAGTTGCAGCGTGTTCCAGAACTGACGGATACGGGGCAGTGTCGGCGGATACGCGTTGATTCCGGTGTGCACGCACATCCAAATCAACTTCTCCGAATTCCTACACGTCCGTATCAACGTTGCGCACGTTTTGGTAAAGACCGCGTGCGACCAAGTCGTCCCGTTTGGCGGGGCGTACCCAGTTCCGGGGTGAATCGGGTCGTTGTTTTTCCTGTATTTGGATCGCGGTGTGCGATCACCACAGGACGCGATGCTCCGAGCGGTTTACACGGGCACCGAGGTGGTTACACAGTCTACACGACACAACTGACGGAATTGAAAATAGGGTTACGAGGAGAGAGATATCGTTACCTGAACAGGGCTCCAGAAACGGCATTTCTCGTGTCCGACATGACACAAAGTGTCCGTGTCCGAGTTGAATCCAACCCTAGGGTAGGGTTTCGAGCTGCTGGCCGGGCTGCGGCGGGAGGGAGGCCGGCCGGGGAAAGCTGGGGCGACACCGGCAAGGCTGGGCGGAGGCGGCGGCGTGGGCACGGCGGCCAGAGGCGGCGTCGGCCGACCAGAGGCAGCCGGAGGGAGGCTACTGTGGGCTGGGGAGGGGGAAGGAGGAGGAGAGGGCGGCGCTGGCAAGGCGGGCGCGGCGAGGGGAGGCCGTGGCGGAGGCGGGCGCGGCGTCGCCGGCGGAGGGCGGCTCCGCTGCGGCCGCGGGAGGAGAAGAGAGGAAGAGGGAGAGAGGAGAGAGGGAGCGGGGGAGGGCTCCGGCGTGGGCGGAGGCGTAGCCAGCGGGGGGGGTGGCTCCGGCGCGGGCGGCGCTGGAGGTGGAGGGAAAAGGAGGCAGGGAGAGGGAGCGGGGAGGAGCTGGGGAGAGAGGGAGAGGGGAGTTGTGGCGCCGGCCACGGGCGGCGGAGGCGGCTCGCCGCCGGCCATGGGGGGGTCGGCTGCGGCCGGGGTCGGGGGTTTTGGGTTTTTATTTTATTTTATTTTATTTTCTTTTATTTTCTTTTTAGTTTCTTTTATAGAAAATAATAATAGTATTTAATTAAAATATCTTGAGATATTTTACAGGATATTTGTAGGATATTTTCGGGATATTTTCGGGATCTTTTCGGGTGGGTCCCGCGTCCAAATGGACGGTGCAGGTTCACCGGCCAGTGAGGGGAGACACCTCGCACTGCAATTTGCAGGAAAGCCCCTGTAATTTCATAAATTACAGAATTGTCCTATTTTTGGGAAATTGCACAATTACGAAATTGTCTGGAAAACACCCGATTCCTGAAAATGCTAAAATTCACATAATTGAAGGGTAAGGCTGTGTGAGGGTCCCGAGGGGGTGGGGGTGAGTATGGGCAGGGGTTGGGCTTGGTTTCTGGGTGATACGAGTCATCATATTTATTAATTAATAAATACTGCGCACGATGTTCTCTAATTATTTAGAGGCAGATAGGGTCATAATTTTTCTACGGTGTCAATACACTAAATGTAGTATATTCAGTGTAGAAAATTAACGTATTTTTGTTTGGCCAAAACAGGTGTATGTTGGGCCTCAAATCTCTATTGGTACAGAGGTGGATAAAGAGCAGAAAATTAAATAGGAAATAAATACGGTCTTTTGTAACGATATTTGTGCGTCTCAAACGAGGCTCAAAATAAAGCATCTGGGAGTTGCAAAAAATTCAGGAAAATAGTCTAGCATGTCTATGACAGGTATGTGAACTTCGTTCGGGGATAACAGTCAAGGTAAAGTTCCAAATAATTCGGTGATGGACAGGTGCACAAGTCAATAGGATATGTAAGCAAAATAATTTAAAATATTGCCATAAATCCTAAATTGTTAAAATAATCCTAAAAATACTGAATTCTGGTCGAGGGGGTTTACAATCTACCCAACTTATAAAAAATTTTGTCCTCGAAATTAAAACTAAGCCACGGTAGAAGGGAAAGACGGCATAAGATATAATTTAACAAAGTAATTTATATCTTGGTTTACGAATAGGTTCGAAATACATTTACGCATGTCGTCCACATGCTTCCAAGTAGATTCTCCTGGCGCGCCATGCTTCTATGTCACGCGGACCAAGGGAATAAACTGATTTCTCAATACCTTTCTTCGATGATCAAGGATTCCCACGGGTTGCTTTTGATATGACAAGCTCGGCCTAATGGCGATCTCCGAATGATTGAGAACCTGACTGCTGTCTGTCACATATCGCCTGAGTTGCGACACGTGGAATACATTAAGTACTTCCTCAAGTGAAGGTGGTAGCGCAAGTTGATATGCCACTATTCCTACTCTTTCTAGCATGTCAATGGTCCAACATACCTTGGACTCAACTTGCTGCGCCCTCCGAATCGAATGGTGCCTCTAGTAGGTGATATTCTCAAGAAGACATGATCGTCCTTTTTGAATTCCAAGGGACGATGATGATGGTCTGTCTACTACTGTTGTTTGTCTTGCACTGCTCACAAGTGTCCTTGTATTACTTAACTGTCTCTACGGGGTTGACCACCAACTCTGGTCACGCGTATCCTTGTCCGGTACAATGCTAATTGGTATGCCATGCAATCTTACGATTTGTCTCATATAAGTAATGTCTCCATAGCTTCAGAGTAATTACGACGGTTGCAAGTTCCAAATTCTTCTCATGTACTCATAATTGTCCAGATGCATATACCATTACCTTGCCATCCTGTATTAATACGCATCCCAAACTTTTTTTCCTGATGCGTCTGTAGATCACATCCGCCTGATCCGGATGGAATAGTCAATACGGGTGTTGTGGTCAGTCGCTTCTTCAACTCCTCGAAAGCGGCTTGACACTCGTTGCTCCCTAGGAATTCTTAATCCTTATAAGTCAATCCTAGTCATAGGTGCTGCTATCCATTTCAGGAGTCAGTCAATTATTCATCCGGGTAGAATCCATTTAGTCTCCTGATAGCAAAAGGATACTTTCTTCATCGTAATACTTGGGTTCTAAACTTGACCCAAGTTACGAGGCAAAAATTGAAAATCTCATGCTGCCATAGTGATGCACGTATCAGGTACGTAAGTAGGTAGTGAAGGTCATCTAAAGGTAGCACAGTTTAAAACTGCAATCTAATCTAATAATAGGGTTTGGTAATTACCCAAGAAATAAACAGAAATGGCTACAGAAACAATACACTTTTGTACTTATACTAAGCACGAGGTTTCGTCTTTCCGAAATAAGGGAAGACGGAAAACAATAATCAAGAGTTCAAGTGGAAGGTAATAGATTAGAAGTGTGGGGATCAAGGTGTTTAAAGAATTCAAAAGTGAATTTGTCAAAGCAGTTATGGATTAAAATATTATTTTTGGTAATTTCTATTCACATGCTCGTGTCAGTACAGTTATATAACTGATACGATATGCTTAGACATATCTAAAGGACAAGTACATCTGTCTACTAATCACTATATATCTCAATCCACGTAAAGTAGTTATGCGAAGGGCGAATCAAAATGCACTAAGGTTGATCAGACCGTAATACACTGATTCTGAATAGACAATTGTATTAGTGGAGTGGATCAGGCCCCAATAACACATGTGTCATGAACAAGCTCGAAAAAGAATAAGCTTGCAAAACTAGGCTATAATAGCATCATAAGTCAAGGTAGGACAGCAATTTTAAGTATGCTAGATTATGATGAGAGAAATTACAACATAATTCACAATCACAAAAAAATAAGACTCTACAATCTCTACAGTTAATATTCTAACTCCTTGTCTAAGTCGCTAGTTGACCTAAAAGAGGTATGGTCTTCTAAATTCTACAATCTTAATATAAACTATAGGTTGTCTGCCTAAACAGAGATTTAAGGAAGTCTGCGTAAAGTATGGATTCGAGGTTGTCTGCGTAAAGCAGAGATAAAATAATTTGGCATAACGTATGGCTTCAGGGCTATCCGCACAACACAGAGAAACGTAAGGTAGAACTTCAGAGCTGTCCGCGTAAAAAGTCTGTACGTAACAGTCTGCGCGAAAGTCTGGGTGAAAGTCTGAGCGTAAAAATTTTGCGCTAAAATCTGCGTAAAACTATCTCCTGTGTAAAGTCTAGCATTCGTCGCAGCGTAAAGTTGTACGAGTAACTCATGAGTTTGTCAGTCAAAATTAGTGAATCCTGATATCTGAAAAAAGTACTTGCACAACGATCGAGTGGTCGGTTGTGATGATGAATTTGCACGTGGGACCCAGGTTGTCGTCTAGTGACTGATTGGATACAAGTCATTTTTACGCTCGAGGTGAGACAAGATCAGATGTCCTGTCAGAAAGCTGTTTTTTTTTTCACAGGCTCGAGGTGTATCTCTGCATTTTAATGCACGAGATTGGGTCATGGCTGGGGAAAGCTAAGGCTATAACAATTATGCTCACATCCTATCCATATGTTATGCCTATTCAGGTTACTCTAAGCTGGTTATCTAATATTCAAGAATTATCAAGTTTACGCAGGGCAGTTACCTACGTTGCTTACATGACGTCTCATACGCAGGATAAGGAAGACTAAGGAATCGAGGGTAGCAGTCGTCATAACTGCAGCGTAAAGGAGATGATCTTCTGCAGAATTGGTTTTTTTCTAACTATGCAGTTGTTTGGCTTTTACGCCAGCAACGGTCAAATGGGTTTCTGGCGTAACAATCTGGTTTATCTAAACATAGGATGAGGTTTTTAGTCTTAGGATTCAGCCTTGGATTTCTATTGGTTCCTTAAGACTAGGGTCACACTATGGTTAATTCTCTAATTAATCCTAGTAGTGTTTATACTACTCTCAAGTCATACAAAAATACGTCCAGAGATAATGGTAAGTTAATCTATAGGTAGTGATGCTAGGGTTCACTAGGTAGTATGGAAGATTAGGGTTCATGGGTATCCTAAACTTAGGGATGTGTTTAAGCCCTAGTTGTGTTCTTAATAGGAATACTACTCTAATTATCATCCTATCAACAATGATTCCTATATTCTAGCAAGGGCTATACTTTAAGGAATTAACAGGGAAGCACAGGATTCAAGCAAGATGCAATTATGTAAGTAGGACAGACTGGAAGGAAGATAAGTCATAGTAAATTATGGATGAGATTCTATGCTCTAATCCTAGGTGCAGGCTTGCTCGGTACAGTAACGTAACCGAGACAATATGCTCTCGACCTGCATGGGCTACCACTAAAAACATTGTCACACCCCAGTCCCAAAATACGTAGGACTAGGATACGTAACGATGCCAGCCGCCCGTATATATGGCAACTCCAATATATGGAAACCATATATACGTGCGTACGCTGTATAATGAACAACAATTCACCAGTGGTATAATTAATCAAAAGTCACAGGGTAATATCTAAATCTTATCCACAGAATTAAATATGAATAAACAATAACCATGTAGCTAGATCTCAATGATAAGTATCTAAAGAATGACAGTCGGATGGAAATAAATCTACTGCCGACATAGAATATGAAAATGAACCAGATACACACCATATAAGAACAACATCTGACAATCACGAGGCTCGAAGAGAAGACCTCCTCGGGATATACGTAACATGTCCGGATCTGTGCTCCTGCGAGTACTCAAGAACATATACACCTGGCAGGGAACCAGGTCCTCAGAGGGACATAGCAAGATACAGAAAATAACATGCCATAATGTAAATACTGAATAAATAATGGGGTGTGCTAACCATCTAAGTGAATGCAATTTAAAGACCTTGTAGTACGCATGGAAATGTGTGGCTAGACATATGCTGACGTAATTCACCAATCGTCGGGACTGGCTAGTATATGTGTCATATGCCCCCGACGCAGGAAACTCTGCAATCGTCCATCTCCGAGGAGCATGGATCGAAGGATAAAGACTCAATGAAGGGGGTGTCCCATACGCCTACTAGATGTCTTCCCCGCCCAATATAGATGTACAAGTCGTGAAAATGACGTGGACACCTCCTACTATGATGCAAGTCTCAATAAAATAAACAACTGAGCTAAATACCGCTACACGTGTTGCTCACACTGATGGCCAGTCGCGCATGAGGCACGCGTCCCTACATGTACTCACTCTGTGACGTGTAATGATACGTGTCAAGGCCTGAGAAGTTATATCAATAACTTCACAACTTTAGGTGGGTCTACTAGACACTAGGTCAGACACAAGTCCTAACGTCAACGCCTTCGTTGACTGCACCCGAGTTTTCTCGTACGCGCACATTTATATAATATAAAAATAGATAGACATGTAACTAGCAATAACTGAATTTAAATAGTACAACAAGGCAAGGTATACTTGCCTGGCAGGAGAGCTGCAAATATAATGTCCAGATGTCAAATACCAAGTGTCAGAACTATGGCCTCAGAATAAAGTCTCCGGATGCTGAAATAAATATCACTAACAGTCTCAAAAAATATCAAATAGCTAGAAACGCCTGTCCTTAAGTCCAATTTGGACACAGGGGCAAAAATGACAGTTTCCGGTCAAAGCGGGGTCCACATGTGGCCTACTTTGCACCGAAAAATGTGTCAGGGTCAAAGGTCTCCAAATTCGCCAAACTTAGTGTCAACAAGTCAGGAACGTCGATACGAACCCAACGGAACTTCCAGAATTGGATTCCGATGAGCCGGTCACAAAATTGCCCGTTAAGTGGAGCCGGTGGGGCCCACGATACGGGATTTTGTCAACGTTCTCAGAATCGAACCAAACTTGGCTCACAGGACCAGCGTATTGCTATGAGTCCGATGGCGTAAGTTTCGTCTCGATCCGACGTGTGTACACAAAGTTGCAGCGTGTTCTAGAACTGACGGATACGGGACAGTGTCGGCGGATACGCGTTGATTCCGGTGTGCACGCACATCCAAATCAACTTCTCCGAATTCCTACACGTCCGTATTAACGTTGCGCACGTTTTGGTAAAGACCGCGTGCGACCAAGTCGTCCCGTTTGGCGGGGCGTACCCAGTTCCGGGGTGAATCAGGTCGTTGTTTTTCCTGTATTTGGATCGCGGTGTGCGATCACCACAGGACGCGATGCTCCGAGCGGTTTGCACGGGCACCGAGGTGGTTACACAGTCTACACGACACAACTGACGGAATTGAAAACAGGGTTACGAGGAGAGAGATATCGTTACCTGAACAGGGCTCCAGAAACGGCATTTCTCGTGTCCGACACGACACAAAGTGTCCGTGTCCGAGTTGAATGCAACCCTAGGGTAGGGTTTCGAGCTGCTGGCCGGGCTGCGGCGGGAGGGAGGCCGGCCGGGGAAAGCTGGGGCAACGCCGGCAAGGCTGGGCGGAGGCGGCGGCGCGGGCACGGCGGCCAGAGGCGGCGTCGGCCGACCAGAGGCAGCCGGAGGGAGGCTTCTGTGGGCTGGGGAGGGGGAAGGAGGAGGAGAGGGCGGCGCTGGCGAGGCGGGCGCGGCGAGGGGAGGCCGTGGCGGAGGCGGGCGCGGCGTCGCCGGCGGAGGGCGGCTCCGCTGCGGCCGCGGGAGGAGAAGAGAGGAAGAGGGAGAGAGGAGAGAGGGAGCGGAGGAGGGCTCCGGCGCGGGCGGAGGCGGAGCCAGCGGTGGGGGTGGCTCCGGCGCGGGCAGCGCTGGAGGTGGAGGGAAGAGGAGGCAGGGAGAGGGAGCGGGGAGGAGCTGGGGAGAGAGGGAGAGGGGAGCTGTGGCGTCGGCCACGGGCGGCGGAGGCGGCTCGCCGCCGGCCAAGGGGGGGTCGGCTGCGGCCGGGGTCGGGGGTTTTGGGTTTTTTTTTATTTTTTTTTATTTTCTTTTTAGTTTCTTTTATAGAAAATAATAATAGTATTTAATTAAAATATCTTGAGATATTTTACAGGATATTTGTAGGATATTTTCGGGATATTTTCGGGATCTTTTCGGGTGGGTCCCTCGTCCAAATGGACGGTGCAGGTTCACCGGCCAGTGAGGGGTGACACCTCGCACTGCAATTTGCAGGAAAGTCCATATAATTTCATAAATTACAGAATTGTCCTATTTTTGGGAAATTGTGCAATTACGAAATTGTCTGGAAAACACCCGATTCCTGAAAATGCTAAAATTCACATAATTGAAGGGTAAGGCTGTGTGAGGGTCCCGAGGGGGTGGGGGTGAGTCTGGGCAGGGGTTGGGCTTGGTTTCTGGGTGATACGAGTCATCATATTTATTAATTAATAAATACTGCGCACGATGTTCTCTAATTATTTAGAGGCAGATAGGGTCATAATTTTTCTACGGTGTCAATACACTAAATGTAGTATATTCAGTGTAGAAAATTAACGTATTTTTGTTTGGCCAAAACAGGAGTATGTTGGGCCTCAAATCTCTATTGGTACAGAGGTGGGTAAAGAGCAGGAAATTAAATAGAAAATAAATACGGTCTTTTGTAACGATATTTGTGCGTCTCAAACGAGGCTCAAAATAAAGCATCTGGGAGTTGCACAAAATTCAGGAAAATAGTCTAGCATGTCTATGACAGGTATGTGAACTTCGTTCGGGGATAACAGTCAAGGTAAAGCTCCAAATAATTCGGTGATGGACAGGTGCACAAGTCAATAGGATATGTAAGCAAAATAATTTAAAATATTGCCATAAATCCTAAATTGTTAAAATAATCCTAAAAATACTGAATTCTGGTCGAGGGGGTTTACAGTTTCTTTGGACAAAATTTAGGAATTAACATAAAAATCAGAATAATAAGATTAAAGTAGGATTTTAGAGTAATTATTCCAGAATTAAATAAATTAAAATAAATTATCTTTTGACGTGATAAATTTGTAATACATAGGCTATTTGGACTGTGATTTGGACTCTGATTCATACCAGCAACAGGACCCCAGGCAAGATACCTTGCCAAATTGTTACAGTACTTTTGCATGCGATTTATATTTCTTTATATTTATTGCATTTCTGGATATTTCTTGCATGTGTAGTCCCTTTCAGTCATTACTATATATTAGATATGTTGACACACACTTGACACTTAGTATCATAGAGTACAATCAGTAGGCGTATGGGCTTTAACCACTCTGGTAACACCATAGTCACTAGCACGCTCTATGGTGGTCGTGTCCGATGGTCGCTACCCCCGCGGTATGTCGATTGATGGAGTCACGAGGGTCTCTACCCCCGCGGTGTCGGCTGATGATGTTCATGGACGTGTGTGTGAGTTGTGAGATTAGATCGAGTAGCCTATCCTTGCCCATACGTCGAAAAGTTGTCCTCATTTGCATTCATATAGATGGTCTTGTACAGCGTACTTATTTATTTTCAAATAATATGCATGTTTACTGTATTCAAATTGGCTCGTATTTTCTGTATCTTGTTACGTCCCTCTGAGGACCTGGTCCTCTGCCAGGTGTATCTATTCTTGAGTAATTGCAGGAGCGCAGATTTGGATGATTACTTGTGTTGCGAGGATGTCTTCTCTTCGAGGCCATGGTCGTTAGTTGGTATTCCTATATTGTATTTGTTGTGTTGTACTTTTCCATTCGAGTTGGTAGTGGATTTGTTTCCATCCAACTATCATCCTTAGATATTTATGTTGAGATCTAGTTATATAGATGCTGGTTACTATTTATATCTGATTTTCGCGGATGAGATTTAGATTATATCCTGTGACTTGTGATACATTTTATACCACTTGTGGATTGATATTCATATTACAGCGTACGTGTGGATTTTGGTTTCCATATATTGGAGTTGCCATATCCATGCGGCTGGCATGCTTACGTGTTCCTAGTCCTATGTACTTTTGGGACTGGGGCGTGACACCAAGTATCTGACGCTCTCCCATGTCACTCTAACATATCGACGACCTACACTTCCTGCCGTACAATGCCTCATAAGGTGCCATCTGTATGCTTGCTTGGTAGCTATTATTGTAGGAGAATTCCACCAAGTGTAGATGGTCCTCCAAAGATCCTCCAAAGTCGATCATGTATGCTCTCAACATATCCTCTAGTATCTGAATCGTGTGCTCTGACTGACCATCAGTCTGTGGATGATATGCAGTGCTGAACTTGAGGCGAGTTCCTAGACTCTCCTGCATACTCTGCCAGAAATATGACATAAATCTGGAATCATGATCCGATACAATACTTATAGGCACTCCATATAGTCGTACTATCTGTCTCATATACATGTCAGCCAATATCTCTGTAGACTTCCAAATCTGAAAGACAAGAAATATGCTGACTTGGTGAGTCGGTCCACGACAACCCAGACTGCATCCTTCCCGCTAGGGCTCCTCGAAAATCCCGTGACGAAGTCCATGGTAATGTGCTCCCACTTCCACTCAGGAATAGGAAGCGGCTGCAATAGTCCTGCAGTCCTCTGATGTTCGACCTTAACTTGCGGATAGACTAAATATCTCACCACGAATATTGTAATCTCCCTTTTCATCCCATGCCACCTGTAGTGTTGTCTCAAATCTCGGTACATCTTCATACCCCGGGATGAATAGAGTAAATCGAACTATGGGCCTCGGTCTTCAACTCCTGGCGTAGCTAGCCACTAGGAACATATAGGCGATCTCCATACCTCAACGTTTCGTCTTCGTGAATCCGGAGTCCCGTCTGCATGCCGGCCTCTGTCCTCTCTCGCAGTTCCCGAAATCTTGTATCGGTAGGCCAGGCTGCCTTGATCCTCTCAACCAATGTAGACTGAACCTCTAGACTGGCTAATTGACCATCTATGCCTGGAGATACAACCTCTATCCCGAGCTTCTGAAGATCCTCTAACAAATATCGATGAGTCGTCAAAAAGTATGTCATGGGCTTCCTGCTTAAGGCATCTGCTACAACATTCGCCTTGCCAGGGTGATACTATAACTCAATATCATAGTCTGACATCAACTCTAGCCAACGCCTATGTCTCATGTTGAGCTCCTTCTGATTGTAGACATACTTCAGACTTTTGTGATCTGTGTAAATCTTAACCCGCTCTCCATAAAGGTAGTACCGCCATAGCTTTAGTGCAAATATCACTACGGATAGCTCTAGATCGTATGTCGGGTAGTTTTTCTCATGAATCCTCAGCTGTCTCGATGCGTAAGCTATCACCTTGCCATGCTGCATCAGTACACATCCAAGTTCGCTCGCAGACACATCGCTATACACCATAAATCCTCCTGATCTAGAAGGAAGTGTCAAGATCGGTAATGTCGTCAGACGCTTCTTTAGCTTATCAAAAGCCGTATGACACTCCTCACTCCAGATAAACTCCTCGCCTTTACGCGTTAAACGCGTCATAGGCGCAGCAATCCTCGAGAAGTTTTCTACGAACCTCCGATAATATCCGGCAAGTCAATGAAAACTTCTAACCTCCGTAACTGATGTAGGGGTAGGCCACGTCTCCACTGCGGCGATCTTCTCCGGGTTAACTGATAGTCCATCTCCAGTGATTATGTGACCCAGGAATGGTACCCTATCCAAGCAGAACTCGTACTTGCTGAGCTTGGCATACAGCCTCTCCTGCCTCAGCGTCTCTAGCACGATCCTGAGATGCTCCTCGTGCTCCTCTTGGCTCTTGGAATATACCAAGATGTCATCGATAAATACCACAACGAACTTATCCGAGTAGTGGTGGAAAACCTTGTTCATCAGGCTCATAAATACTGCTGGCGCATTGGTTAAACCAAACGGCATGACTAGAAATTCATAGTGCCCGTACTTCGTCCGAAAATATTCTTCAGAATGTCCTCCTTTATCACCTTGATCTGATAATAGCCAGATCTGAGATCGATCTTCGAGAATACACATGCACCGCTCAGCTGATCAAATAAATCAACGATGTGGACAAATGGTACTTATTCTTTATCGTTACAGCATTTAGCACCCTGTAATCGATACACAAACGTACCGTCCCGTCCTTTTTTGGCACAAATAAGATGGGTGCTCCCCATGGAGAAACACTAGCCCGAATGAAACCATTGTCTAAGAGATCATCTACTTGGACCTTCAACTCAACCAACTCTTTCGGAGCTAGTCTGTAGACGAGGGAAGTAACTGACTCGGCTCCGGGATTCAACTATATAGTAAATTCTATCTCTCTGTCAGGTGGCAGGCCTGGAAGATCCTCGGGAAACACATCCTCAAACTCTGATATAATTACACCGGTTCACCTTTTGTCATGTGTATCGCTAAGGTAGGTTGGACACCATAGTCTCGGGCTCCCCGAAGAAACTCAAACTCAGGATGATCTGGGGGTCTAAATATAACGCATCCACGTCGACAATCTAGCATCGCATGGTATTGGCTCAACCAATCCATACCTAGGACAATGTCATAGTCTAGACTTAACCTCATAATAAATTCTTCCGTTCTATTTATAAACACCAATCCTCCTTAAAAAATTTCTTTTTGTGTTTTCTCCCCCCTAATGTATAAATACTCTTCTCCTCAAAATTTCTCCCTAAAATTGTATTCCTCAATTTTCTTCTTTCTGTTATTTATTACTCCTAGTCACCATAGTGTAATTATAATAATGGTATCACCCAAGCACATGCTAGAATTTCTGGTATCAGATAATCATCTTCCAGGTGAGAGCCTAATTTTTTTATCTTTTCCAGTTCATAATACCGTTCCTGGTATCGCTATCATGGGCTACAACTAATTCCTAGTATCTACCTATGCATTTTCATAAATTATTCTAGAGGGTTAGGATCAACAATCTTTCTAGCTTTCAGTACTTTCCAAATCACTGCTATCTTAAGTAAGGGTAGGGTTTTATCAGTTCTAGGAACTTACTACTAGGTCCAATTTTTTTGCTAACAATCTACACTAGTTCTAGAATCTAAAAAGAACCTATCAACCTACCCTACTAAGGGTAACAATCTTCTCACAAAATATTACATCAATCATGCCTTCTTTCGTCTGGACTACGATCTTCTTCTGGAGGAAACCATCAAGCACAATCATTCGTCTCTCCGAAAAAAAGGAGATGACAAACAACGATAACGATATTGATGGAAAACGAACGAATACAATTTTGAAGTCCAAGGGCGATAATCAAATACAAAAAAGAGTTTTAAAATCGGTTATTGATTGAGATCCTATTCAACAATAATCCTAAATTGCAGGCTCGTTCGGTACAGTAACGTAATCGAAACGATATGCTCTGAGACCTGCATGGGCCACCACAAAAACTATGTCACGCCCCAGTCCCAAAATACACGGGACTAGGCCACATGGCAATGGCCAACTATGTACCAAGGGGACTCCAGTCCGACTCTGAATACGTATAAGCTGTAAATGAGGGTCACTATCTAGATAACACGGTATACATGTCTATGTCTCAAATCACAAGGATATGCAATAAAGAAAGGACAACATGGATAATGTGTGTACCCCAAACTACACTCGTCCGAATAGACTCAAAGAAAATAATATGAGTTACCAAATACTGGGCTATACTAGCAGAAAATAAGCAAAGATCAATATAGCTGAACAATGAAAAAGTGAATACAAATATCGAGTAACAATACCTGTATACTGGTATAATACTCATCCGTAGCTCCAGCCTCCCATCAACAATTGATCCTACAATCTGACAGGGAACCAGGTCCTCAGAGGGACATAACAAGGTAAAAAAATAGTATGACATAGTAAAATAGAAAGGAAACATGTGATACGCTGGTGTAATCTAGAATAACCAACTAAGTGAGACACAACTTTGAAGACAATGTTCGACGCATGGGCTTTCCAAATATAAAACCGTAGCTCTGAGACACAAAGACATACGGGACGTACCGTAGCTTCGAGCACAGAGTCACACAGGTGATACTATGACTCCGGATATAGGATCTCTACATAAATAAGAATATATATATATAGCGCGTGCAAAGTTGCCCAAGCGTCTAGTAATTGTCTTTTCCTTCCAATGCGGTGAACGTGACACAACCGCTGCTTGCTGAACCTGAACCTCTATCTAACAGTCTCGTCATACTGAAGTAACTATCAACAATCATGATCCTAAAGTCACCACAGATTTTGGTCATGTTGACACTATCATGATATAGGAAGTCTGGTACGATGACAGTATCTGATTATGTCCTAGGGTTCTGATATAACCAAGTAGGTACATCAAGGTGTCGTGAACATCTATCAATCGATACTAGACGTTACCGACATACGTCTGCACCCGAATATGACCTGGACACTAAGTAACGATTCTGATCCAAAGCGCACACAATGCATAGATAGAATAAACTGTAAATTTGGAACTGAGATACAGAATGGCAAGGTACACTTGTTTGGATCCGGATGCTGAAGGCGGGGCTCCGATATAATGTCCAAGTCAGAGGATCTCAAAGTACTTGGATCCAGAAGAAGTATCACATTAGTCCTATGTCAGCACTCAGCAATAACCTGATGTTCATCCAAACTGAATTGAAACTGTAAATACAAAAGTCGGTCCAAGCCTAAGCACATGATAGTGCTTCTCTGCTATAACTTACTGTTTGGGTATACCACTGCTCTGAAATCCCTTCTTCTCACGAGTCGTGTTGCACGAGTGCGTCATTCGGCTCGACGGATGGCAAGCGGCAGTCAACGTACAGGATTTCATGGTGATGCGGTCGTGTTGTCACCGGCCTGACCTGCACCGCACGCTCAGGTGATCGAAACTCAGTATCACCATTTTTGGTCTACCGAGCTCGGGGCAAGGGGTGCAGCATTGGTGGTCAGATCTGAGCTCCGAGGGGATATCGATGGAGGTTGGGGGCGGACGAGTGGAGACTCCGACGTGGCGAATGGTTGCACCATGCTACCAGTGCAATATGATTCTACATGAAGGAATAGTACAAAACAAGGGGAGAGAGAGGGTGATGATGACCGATCATATGAGGTTGGAGGGGGGTTCTTCATTGGTTTGCACCAATATGAGGGTGACACCTAGCACCATTCTTACATTTAAGCCACTAAACATTTTGGTGTTTACACATGAAGGAAAAATGGTGAGGATTTGATGTGGAAAGTTATGTTTGGTGTTTTATAGAATAAGAGGGTGTTGGATGTTTTGTATGAGCCGCATGAATGGGTGTTGGGTTAAGTTGGGATTAGGTTAAGTTGGTGTCCGTAATTTAATTAAATAAAGTATCATATGTGCTCTTAAATTAAATGAGAGTACATGGAGTATCAATTGGGATTGACACAAAGGTCATAGACGGTGTAGGCTTGGTGTCATCCTTGGGCCCTTTAATTAGTTAGGCAAAACAGATTGAGTTTGTGTCCCCAAATCGATGGCAATGACATAGGTACAAGATATAGGATTAAAGAATTAATTTTGTGACTAGAAAGTTATGCAATTAAATTAGAGCACAATGGAGTGTCTTTTGAGTGACAGAAAAGTCCAGTGCCTAGGTTGGCTTGTCAGGTCAAGAGTATAAAAAATTATTGGAAAATAAAGGCTATTGTTGTGCTCCAATTATTGTAGCAAGGGTAAGGTGCACCAAGAGTTTAAATTAAAGAACCAATCTATACAACCCTAATTTTAAACCTTAATCAACCTGAAGCTAAACCAAAATTCTTACCATATCTAGTCTACCTATAATATAATTTGAGGGGGTTTACAGAAATTGCCATAAACACGACAGTTGTTATTTCATAATCCAAAATTCACGCTAGTATCTGCGCATTGAATGTGCTATATCTCTCCTCAAATTCAAAACACATCTAATAGTTGTGCATTTAATGAGAAGAGAGAAATCAACGCTCATGGGCAGTAACCTTCCTTCTTTGTAAAGGAAATTATGTTTTTGTGCAAAAATGGCAGCTTATGACAGACGTAGGCTGACACGTTGCACTGTTATGTAAGAAAGTAATAAAGCGACATCATTATGCTGACATAATCATCCCCATGTCCTCGTTATCTGTAAACATTCATACATTTTGGAATATGGGAAGCGCCAGGAATATGTCAAGGAAAATTCTTTTGGTGTCCACTACCATTAATGATCTATTTTATCCTTTTTTATTTATGTGTGTGCATAGGAGCTCTAATTATTTGATCGTGCTCTATTTCCTGCGAAAGAAACTTCGTGATCTTGGGTCTTCCGGTGCGAGAATTTCTCATGTCACCCTGGGCTTCTATGGCGAATAAGGGTCATTGGTTCGAACCTTGACGGTGGAGATGACATGGTTAGAGGGGGTCCCAACGGTGATGCATCCAGGCGGGGTCGACGTGCTACAGTCAGTCGTAGGTAGAAAGTTGTCGACGCACATATAGTCCGGCGGTGATGGGCTTGAGGTAAGGAAGATAGTGTCACGCCCCAGTCCCAAAATGTCAGGAACTAGGCCACGTGTCACTGGCCAGCTGACACGTCACTAGGGCTTAATCCATTTTGAATGGACCCATAGGGACGTGCTACGCTGTCCTAAAATACTACAAGTATAACACAGGCAAATCTATCTCATCCACAAGAAAATGCTAGAAAAGTAAGTGCTGAAATATATATATAACTGAGTCTGATACAGTACACAACTGATGAGAATACACGCCTAGTACAAAAACTGATAATAGCGCAGAAAAATCAGATAGACTAAGCAGTGTCTATCTGATAAAAATATCTCCATCTCCAGGTGGTAGGCCTCTAGGGTCAAGCATACTCTGAGGGTGTCTCCTCGGGCTCCTCCTCGGTAGCACATCTAGTCTCCTGATCAGGGCCGTACACAGTAGGGTAGAAAGCCTCGTCTAGATCTGGCAGGGAACCAGGTCCTCAGTGGGACATAACAAGATACAAAAAATGACATGCCATGTATGTAAATACTGAATAAAGAAAATAATTACAGGGTGCTAACCATCTAAGTGAAATACAAGTAAAGAACTTGTAGTACGCATGGGAATGTGTGGCTAGACATACGCTGACGTAATTCACCAATCGTGGTGACTGGCTAGTATATGTGTCGTATGCCCCCGGACTTACGGGTAGCTCTGCAATCGACCATTTCTGGTACGAAGGTATAAAATATTATTGGAGGGGGTGTCCCATACGTCTACTAGTTAACTTTCCCATCCCAATGAAACTAAATGTCAAGCTATACTTTTCCTGAGTTATTCAAATCCGTGATGCGGGTCACACGTACTGGTAGTTAATCAAATACGCAGCTCGCATCCCAATATGCATTACAACCATGATGCGTGTTCCCGTGATGGGGTCTAGGAGAATATTAAAATACCCTCACAGTTGTTGGTGAGTCTGTAATATTATTTTAAATGTCAACATATCAGCTGAATGTACCCAAGGCAGTCTCAGGTAATCATGGTATATGAAATTCAGAGACAAAACAGATAACAATAATTTGAAGTTAAGCAATAACTTGGCAAGGTATACTTGCCTACTCCCTGATAGTGTTGATAACCTGATCTCACAGTCAGGTTTGAGGTTGCTGGTGACAGGGGGTCACTGGCTGTGCTGAAGGTGGTTTCTGTTAAAACAGACAGGGTTTGTGAATATCATGGTTGTAATATAAGCATACATATATATATATATATATATATATATATATATATATATATATATATATATATATATATATATATAGTATGTATATATATAGATATAATATATATATAGCAGTATATATAGAACAGGAAATGCAGGTATATATATAATTATAATAGTAGCAGGGTATATCCACTGCTATATATATAATAATATAATATAATATTATCAGGGTGTATCCTCTGATATATATATATTTATATAGATAAATGAAAAGACAGTGCAGAAATTTAATACATATATAAATGCTGTACTATTCAACAATTATAATATAAATATTATCAGGGTCTATATGTGACCACTGTTTATATATAATAAAGTGCAATAATTGTAAATATGCATATATAAATAGGCTGTAATATCCAGCACAATATAATATATAATATCATATATATATATAGATATATATAATTAATTGAAATAACATTGCAAGAATTAAAATATATATATAATATAATATAAGCTGTATTATCCAGCTGGATATTAATATATATATACATATAGATAATATATATATATATATATATATATATATATATATATATATATATATATATATATATATATATATATATATATATATACATATATAATAATTGCAGGAAATAAATTAAATGCAGGAAAATAAATAAACTAAAAATGCATAGTATTATATAATATATAACATGTTATATATAAATATGCATCTTATATAAATATATAAATAAAACAAAATTAAATACATATATACATATTAGTATAATATATTATATAGTATAAATATACATATACATATACATATACATATATAAATATATATATATATAGAATAATAGATATATATATACATATATTTAGTAAATATATATAATAATAATATATACAGTATAATATACTGTAAATAATAATACATAATATATATATATATATATATATATATATATATATATATATTAATACATATTTATATACATATATATATATACATATATATATATACATATATATATAGAAATATATATATAATTACATATATATTAGGTATTAGGAGTATACCTACTGACAGGTGGGCCCTAGGGGTCGTCGACGGCGGGTGGACGGCGGCAGAGCTGGCCGGAGGCGGCCGGAGGAGCGGGAACAGCAGCAGTAGCTGCTAGCAGCAGCAGTTGAGTGCGGGGGCTGCCGGCGGCGGAGGAGCGGCGGAGGTGGCCGGGCAGGCGGCGGGTTCGAAAGAGGGGAGGGTGGCGGTCAGGTTGGTGGTGGTGGCGGAGGTCCACGACGGTGGTGGTAGCGGCTAGGGGCGGCCGGAGGTGAGGGTGGTGGTGTAGTCGAGATTTTGGCCGGGGCACTGTGGAGGTGAGGGCGGCCGGAGGGAGTGTCGTGGGGCGGTGAGGGGGTTGTGGTCGGAGAGAGGGGGTCGAGGCGAGTCGGGTGGTGGGGTTGGTGACGGTGCACGGTGGCCGGAGGCGGTGGGGGAAGTGGTTCGGGTGGTGGTGGCTGTGGGTGGTGGTGTTGGGAGTTTGGGGTTGCGGGGGCTCTGGCCGGCGGAGTAGGGTGGTTCAGGCGGCGGGGCTTGACCGGAGGGGAGAGGGGGTCAGGGCGGAGGGTTGGCCGGAGTTGGGTGGCCGGCGGTGGTCGGAGGGGAGAGCTGTGGGGATTTGAATGGGAGGGGTTAGGGTTTATATAGGGGTTAGGGGCAATGGCATTTAGGTAATTATGGGAAAGTTTAGGGGTATTTTAGTAATTTGGTTTTTGGGATATTTTTAACAGGTTTTTCCAGAATAATTAGGTGGGTCCCATGTCACCTATTCCCTATCCAATGAGGTTATGCCACCTCACATGCATTTTTGCATAAAAACCCCTAACTTTTTATAAATTGCATAAAAGCCTAAAATTTGTAATTTGCGTAATTTCGCAATTTACCTGATTTTAAATACTGTTTCCCCGAAATACTGAATTGTACAGAAATGGGGAAAATAACTGGGGAAAATATTTTGGACAGTGTGGGGTGAGTCTGGGCAGAGGCAGGGTCTGATTCTGCAGGTGATACGGGTCATCGTATTTATTATTTAATAAATACTGCGCACGGTGTTCACTAATTATTTAGAGGCTATTAGGGTCATAATTTTTCTACGGTGTCAATACGATAATTGTAATACAATTATCGTAGAATATTATCGTATTTTTGGTTGGGCAAAACAGGTACCTATTGGTCCTCAAATTCCTAGGGTACAGGGATGGGTAAAGAGCAGAATTTTAAATAGGAAATAAATACATACGTTTGTAACGATATTTGTGCGACTAAAACGAAGCACCAAACAAGGTTTCTGGAGGTTGCACAAAATACAGAAAAAGTAGTCTAACAAGTCTAGAGCAGGAATGTGAAATTTGTTTAGGGTTTAACAGCTAGTGGGATGCCCTAATTAATTGTGTAATGAACAGGTGCACAATCAATAGAATATATAATAAATAAAATTTTAAAAAGTTGCCATAATTCTAATTAGTCAAAACTAATCCTAAATTACTGAAATCTGGTCGAGGGAGTTTACAGATAGGGAGTAGGGGGTGGTCGCGATATGAATGGCCGTGGCGAACGGCGGGGGATGGCATCGGCCTAAGGTGCAGACAAGAAATGACCCTCTACAGTTCAGGGATGTCAAAAACCATATAGTTGGGTGCCGTAGAGCCAAAAAATAGAGGGTGAAGATTGCAGTTTGGTGATGGTGGCAGATGCCTCGTGGTGAACGTGATCGTATCTTTGCATGTAAGGGAAGGAAATAATAATAAAGGTAAGGGAAGAAGATGAAGAGGAAGGTGTAATGAGTAGCTCCCTATTCGATGGAGAGAATAGGTGAAAGAGGCGATAAGGGATCTTGGAGATGAAAGGTTGCAGTGGTTGGAATGCAAATGCGGCTAGGGTTTTGATGGGGGAGAGAATGAATCAATGGTGTATGTGTAGGAAGAGAAAGGCGAGTAAACTGGTTGGAGGGGTTAAAGCGCTGTCAACAGGAGGTTGGCACCGTACAGACGTGGCCTGTCGCCTGCTACAGTACAGAAGAACTGCAGCAATAACCTTAGGGTGAAGAGGAAGATTCGGGTTCTCCAAATGATCTAATAACCAAGGGTCTAGCTGGGTTTAGGTTAGGGCCACTTATAGGGAATAGATTAGATCAAGTTTAGGGTTACGGGTTGGGCTAGGGCGCCAGGAGAAGGGTTAAGAGTTTAAGTCCTAGGGAACCTAACAACAATTGGTTAGGGTGTGATTATATTTGCTAAGGAAAATGCTAAATGCCTATATACATTAGTAAAAATTCTAATGGTAGTAATACCACTAAGATAAATATACAAATACTAACTATAACTTATTTATACTCTATTTATATACATATCAAGAAAAAATTAATTAAATTCTAATAATAACTAATAATAATATGAAATATTATTATTAATAATAATAGAAAATGGTGGCTTACGAAAGATCTTAAATGTTTATCTACCCACATCCTTTGCTTGTCTTGAGCTGCCTGAAGATCACTCCTTATAGATTTAATCTTGTCTACAGTTTGTATCACCATTTCTGGACCCAATAATTGACGTTCACCTATGTCACTCCAACATATAGGAGATCGACACTTCCTTCCATACAAAGCTTTAAAGGGTGCCATTTTGATGTTGGCATAAACCTATTGTTATAAGAGAATTCAATTAGATAAAGATAATCATCCCATGATCTTCCAAAATCAAGATTATATGCTCTTAACATATCTTCAAGTGTTTAAACTGTTCTTTTTGATTGGCCATCTGTTTGATGGTGATATGTTGAGCTAAACTTTAAACGTGTACCAAGTCTTTCTTGTAAGCTCTCCCAAAATTTTAAAGTAAATCGAGAGTCTCTGTCTGAAACTATGCTTGCAGGTACTCCATGCTGACTAACAATTTGTCTCATATACATATCAACTAATCTTTCGGTTGATTGACCCACTCGAAATGGTAGAAATCGACCGAATTTGGTAAGTCTATCCACAATAACCCAAATAGCTATATTAGCCTTCTGAGTCCATGAAAATCCTGATACAAAGTCCATAGTAATATGATCTCATTTTCATTCTGGTATTAGCAAAGGCTGAAGAAGTCCACCAGTCCTCTGGTGCTCTGTCTTTACTTGCTGACATACTAGGCATTTTGATACAAATGTTGCAATTTCTCTTTTCATTCCATGCTACCAAAATTTTTGTTTGATATCTTTATACATTTTTGTACTCTCTGGATGAATAAAATATTGAGAATTATGTGCCTCTGACATAACTTCTATTCTTAGATCTCCTTTTGGTACACATAATCTGTATTCAAACCTTAAGGTTCCATCTGGGTATTTACTTATCCTAGTTTGAAGTCATGTTTCAGTCTTCTTCCATAATTCTTGTAAATTAGTATCTTCTTGCTGATTTGCTTTAATTCTTTCTACTAAAGACGACTGAACTTGCAAGTTAGCACATGATTCTTTTACCATGGGATATATAATTTTAATTTCAATTTTTCTTAGACCATCAGGAATTTCTTTTGGTGTATTCATAAAGAATGATGTAGGTCTTCTACTTAATGCATCTCTACTTTGTTTGCTTTGCCAAGATGATATTCCAGTTCCACATCAAGTCTTTAAGTAGCTTTAACCACCTTCTTTGTCTCATATTCAACTCTTTCTGGGTGGATATATATTTTAGACTTTTGTGGTCAGTATAGATTTTAACTCTTTCACCATATAGGTAGTACCTCTATAATTTAATTACAAATACTACTACTACCAGCTCTAGATCACGTATTAAAAAAATTCTTTCATGCTGCTTCAACTGACGAGATGCATATGCTATTACTCTTCCATGTTGCATTAATATACAACCCATGCCTTTACCAGAAGCATCGCTATAAATTTTATAACCCCCGGATCCGTTTGGTAATGTTAGAACAGGTAATGTAATAAGTCTTTCTTTTAATTCTTCAAATGCTTTCTAGCAATTATCTGTCAGATAAATTTCTTATCCTTCCGTGTCAAACGGGTTAAAGGTTCAGAAATCCTCAAATTTTTTCTATAAATCTTCTGTAATATCCTGCTAATCCTAGAAAACTTCATATTTCTGCTACAAATTTAATACAGGCTATAATTTTACAGCTTCTACTTTTCTTGGATCAACTAAAATTCTTTTGCCACTGATAATATAGCCAAGAAAAGATATATGGTCTAGCCAAAATTTATATTTGCTAAGCTTCCTGTATAATTGTTCTTGTCTCAAAGTTTAAATTACTATTGGTAGATGTTCTTCATGTTCTTTCTCATTCTTGGAATATATAAAAATATCATCGATGAATACTATGACAAATTTATCCAAGTATTGGTAGAATATGCGATTCATAAGATCCACAAAGATTGCAGGAGCAT
Source organism: Iris macrosiphon (assembly GCA_036927795.1). Classification (NCBI taxonomy): domain Eukaryota; kingdom Viridiplantae; phylum Streptophyta; class Magnoliopsida; order Asparagales; family Iridaceae; genus Iris; species Iris macrosiphon. Next base: position 25,934,840 of record JAYESA010000011.1, read on the forward strand.
TAGTTAATCATAATAAATAACTAAGAATTCGTAATGTCCATATCGGGTTCGAAAAATATTTTTTGATACATCTTTTTTCTTTACTTTTACTTGATGATAACCCGATCTCAGATCAATTTTTGAAAACACTTGTGCTCCTCCAAGTTGATCAAATAACTCATCAATTCTTAGTAATGAATATATGTTCTTAATACAAATGTTGCAATTCCTCATTCAATGCTCTATAATCAATGACCAGTCGTAATGTGTTCTCTTTCTTCTTCACGAATAAGACTGGTGCTCCCCAAGGTGAAACACTTGGCTGAATAAATCTTTTAGTCAAAAGTTCTTTTATTTGTTTATTTAACTCTACTAATTCTTCTTTATTCATAGGATACATTGTTTTGCTACTGGTGCTGCTCCAGGAGCCAGATCTATAGTAAACTCTATTATTCTGTCTGGTGGTAGTCTCGATAATTCATCAGAAAATACATCCTTAAATTCAGATACTATCCTCAGGAATTATTATTCTTCAATATTTTGGATTACTCCTCAATTTGGAAGTCTAAGTTCTTCAATATTCTCTATTTAATCTTCCTTATGATCCTGAATAAATTCACGTATTTCTCTTCCTGGAAGTTGAAATGTAACCCTTCCTTGACCACAATATATATTAGCTACTGCTATTGTCAACCAATCAATTCCGAAAACTATATCATAATTGATTATTGGAAAAACCAAAAGTCTTACTCGAAATGATTTACCTCCAATTCTGATTGGACAGGCTTTACAGATATGATTGACTTCCACCAACCCATTTTCTGTTAAAATTCTCAGTTTCTTAGGTAATGGTTCAGTTTTAATCTTATACAAACATATAAATGCAGCAGATATAAAGAAATATGTAGTGCCTGAATCAAATAATATTGTTACTAGATAAGATAAAACTAATATAGTACCTGTCATAACTTCTCCAGGTAATCATGCTTCATTAGTATGCATCAAGAAAGTCTGGCCATGCTTCTTCTTGCCAGTATAAGTTTATTGTGATCTTTGTGCTTGTTGGAATTATTTTATTTGAGGAGATAACGGAGGCCTATACTGACTTTCTACAGGTACCATAGTTTGCATTAATGGTGCTACCTGTTGTATTGGTCTTGGTGCATTTAACATCGGCATTAGTAAATTCCCCTAAACTACCTATCTTGGGTTAAACCTTGCATTCATAGGCGTTGGTACAAATTGTTGATATGGTGCCATAGACCTTGTCATAGACATATGGAGACATTAAGTAATTTGATGATTTGCTGCTCCATATCATAAACACAATCCATTATATTTTCTGCATTAATTCTTCAAATGGCCTGGTTTCCTGCAGAAATTGCATATGGACACACCTTTTGATATTTTTATCTGTAGTCGCTTGGCCTGACCTTGCCATTGGTTCTTTGAAGAAGATGATCCTCGTTCAAAAATTTTCTTCGGACCTTGAACCTTTGTTACTTGCCTATCTTTTTGTATCATTTCTTGATCTTGGGCTGCTTCAGTTATCTCAGAATAGGTTTGGCATTTATAAGGTACAACTTTGCCCTTATGTGTACTTTCTAACCCTTGTTTGAACCTGGATATTTTAGCGTTTTCTGCAGCCACCATGTAAGGAGCAAATCTACTTAGTCTAGTGAATTTTGCAACATATTCATCCACAGTATATTTATCCTGTTTTAGTTGGATAAATCTTCTTTCTAACTCTATTTGAGCTGACTTTGAAAAAAATCTTTCTTCAATTTTACTTTTAAATTCTTTCCATGTCACTAATCTATCAAACTCCTCTGGGTTCCCTACAATCCACCAGCTTTCTGCTACATCTTCTAATTAGATTCTAATTATTGCTACCACATCTTCTGGTATAATCTTTGCTCTTTTAAGCAATCCTTCAGTAGTTGTCAACCATTGCCCAGCTTCCAATGGACTTTCAGTTCCACAAAATTTCTTTGGAATTAGTTTTCTAAAATCAGCAATGGTTCCAGCTTTCTATTGGGGAGGTGCCCTAAATTGTTCTAGTACAGCTGCTGAGGTAGCTTGTGCAACATTAATATGCTGATTGTTCATTTGTAAGAGTTATTAAATTTTTTGGAGTATATCAGTGACACTTGTTTCAGATTGGTTGTTTAGAGGGGACTGAAATTCAGAATCGTCAATTTTCTAAATGGAGACAAGTAATATAAAAATTTTAATAGACTAACAAAAGTAGTTATAATACTATTTTTAATAATAATTAAAATTGAAAGAACAATTATATAAAAGTAGAACAAAATAAATAAGAAAACTGCAAACTTTATTTACAGAAATAGTATATTATACAGAGCTACAAAGATACACAACCACTTTTACATCTGTTGTTATACAAAAATAAACTCCAGACAGACAAAAACACAACCTTACATCTATCTTACACATTAACTAGTCTTATATACATACACACTACACACATAGTAGTCTTATTTACATAACCACCTCCTATCCTCTCTCAATCAGATTTGTATCCACCTCATCCTGCTGCCTAGGATCTGTAATGCCCGCTTCTAGCAGTCTACTTATGGAACACTTGTTACTTTGACTCAGTTGAGAATCGAGTCTCGGAGAAACCTTACTGCCAAATCAACACGGACGAAATGCATTGAACCCTTAAAACTGATGGAACGACTTCTATTGAAATGAGTCCAAGAGTTTTTGTTGATTGTTTTGCTGCTTGGTTTTGTGTTGCTTTGTGTTTTGTCTTGCTTTCGATGACTTGATTTTCATTATTCACTTTTCTCGCTTGTGCATTCTTTTCGAATCGTAAGGGAAAAAGATCGAAGGATGCTAACCAAGTATTGTTGTAATTTCAGGACGTACAACCAAGGAGTGATCATTGCATAAGGCTTTCCTATCCTTTCGTTCGATTCAATCGGTGAGTGGCTTCGGCCCTTCGATGAATCCTTAGTCTGCACGCCTAATAAATGATCTCTAGTAAACTTGAATTGCTTATTTTAAATGATACCTCACTAACAAGATAAGTTAAAAGAAATGAACTACATGGTTGAAGTATTAGAATTATGCTTTACTATCAATTATGTTGCATGTCCCTCGTTTCTATGCTGTGCAACCTGATTTATAGCAAGTACTTATATTTTGAACATGATCTGTGGGATAAGAAAGAGAAGAATGAACTCGTGTATTTTGTTGTTCACCTGTGCATTGTAGTATCTTGTCTGTTAGATGTTTTATGTCATGTATTAATCTCGGACAACTTATGCACAAGGTTCATCTCTTGAACGGTTCCTGGGATACTGGAAATCGGTCGGTCCGAAAGAGATTTTGTTGCATCCTGAGGTATACGGTCCTTGTGATCTAGTGGGGTATTTTGTCTATTAGTGAAGAAAGTAACCATGATGTCACAGCTACTAGCATTCATGTGTGTTAGTGAATAGCTGAACCTCGATTCACAGCTGCTGACATACGAGGGTGCTAGTGCAGAGTTGAACCTTGAGTCACCGCTGCTAATCATGGGGCAACCTATGGACCTTCATGTAGTTAGATCGCATACTAGGTTTACCTTCTTGCATGCCTAATATTTGATACCAAGATTGATACATAAGTTAGATACATATATGCAAATGGTTGCTAACTTGTGTGTCTGCTGCAGGGATAATCACTCGACCGTGGGTAAGATTTATTATATGCGTAGTCTATGTATTGTTTATATTTTCTTGCATGAATTGTCAAAAGAAACTAGACAACTAGAAAGATAACCTAATAATGCTAGCTTCACATGCTTCTTAATATGGATTTCTAGGTGATTTTGGCCACGGTCGCTCACCAGTACATGTTATAGTAGTGATCCACATTTTTGGACAAATCTTCAGGTTCTGGTAGCGAGAGCTTGGCGAATATTTTGAACCAGTACTAGCATATCCATCCAGCGAAACCGTACTCGTGTTGCTTCCTTAGGTTTTTTCTCATGTGTGCAAGCTCCTCTTCTGCTAGTTATTTTGATTTTTGGTCCTACTATAAGGACATGATGTATAGATATTGTGGCTAATTTTGGGTTTGTAAAGAGGGATGTATCTATCTATGGCATATTTTGTAACTCAGCCTAGCAAGTACTTTGTAATCCAATCTTCAAGTATTCAATAAAGAAGTATTTTGTGTTCCTATCAAATGTGTTCAACTTTGGTTCTCAACATTTAAATTATGTACCTCTATATAAGTATTTTTTTTTTCTAACTTGTGTCTTGTGCAGGTATTATTCCTGGTGCAAGTGCAACATAGGCTTGCACGGCATCGCGCCCAAGCGAGGACGATCGGTTCTTTAGGGACCAAACGAGTATGATCGGCCCTTACGGGACCGGGACGTGACAGATGGTATCAGAACACGGCTTTACGTCCTTGGCCTCTTCAAATATCATTTTCGAAAATGATATAAGTTTTTAAGCGGTTTTAAAAAGTTTCAAATTTTGAAAATGGTTGCGAATCTAGATAAGTAAATCGAAGGTGTTAATGTCCCGCTCTTAAAAAGTATGAAAAACCCAACGTCCCATGCAATAAGTCCATAATACTTTATGAGACTAATACAAGCTACTCTCTTTTGCAGCAAGATGACTATAACAAGTAAACAATAGAGACATCGCGCGCAGCAAGCGTAAGCGATGACCAAGTCAATAGGCTGATTGCTATGTGCAAAAATCAGAATGATCGACATAAGTCCTAACAGGAACGGTTCAAAGCTCAGCAAAAATGGGCTAATGTTAGAGCCTTGGCACAGCAATAACAGCTTGACTCTCTGACTCAAATAGTGACAATACTGGTAGCCCACAGTGGTGCATCGGGAACCATCGCGACACCTACAACAGTCGCTACTATGCCTCAGGGAGCAGGCTTAGCAGAAACTAACGAGCCTCAATGGGCGGCCAGGCATTCTACCTTTAGAGGTGCTGAGTTTCTGAAGTTGAACCCTCCGGAGTTTGAAGGCAGGACTATGCCGGATAGGGTGATAGACTGGATCGCAAAATTGGAGGGCTTATTTGAGTTTGCTTCGATACCTGGGAACAAGAAGGTGGAGTGTGTAGTCATACAGCTGCGGTTACGTGCACACGACTGGTGGCAAGTCAAGAAGCTAGATCTCGCCACAAAGCATCAGGATGGTAAGACCACTTGGAGAATGTTCAAGGATGCATTCCTTGCACAATATCTCCCGTCAACTATCAATCAAAGAAAAAAAAGATGAGTTTACATAACTTAAGCAAGGGAGCATGTCCGTCGAGGACTATGAGTCAAAATTCTCCAAGCTTGCTAAGTTCGCTAGCTCAATGATTCCTAATAAGGGGGCCCATACACATCGGTTCATAAGAGGCCTAAATAACAATCTGAGAAAGGATGTTATGAACCGAGAGTGTCAATCGTACATTCAAGCTTTTGAGGCAGCGGCACGGAATGAGCAATTCATACTACGAAGTGCTCCAAAAAAGGTACCGGCTCTTCGAAACCCTCTTGCTAAAAGATAACACAATGGTAAGAAGAAGGCCGATACTGAGAAGAAGGCCGATATAGATGAGTACCGCGGGAAGGAGTACAACTTTTGTGGTCGTTCGGGTCACACTAAGGAAATTTGTCGTCACTTTCTCATGGGGTGCTTCAGATATGGACAACAGGGTCATATGATCCGATATTGTCCAAGCAACAGGGCTTCAGCTCCGCACTACAATGACAACACTAGTCAGAATGAGAATCAGAATCCCGTGTCAACGCCAGCTCAAGCTAATGGACAAAATAATCAGACGAGAAGGACTATAGTATATCAGCTGAATATTGAGCGTGATACAAGCGGGAACGATGTTGGTGAGTCTGATTCTTTTGACCTCTTGATGCCTTGATCTTAGACTCCTTGATCTCTTAAGTTTCGAGGACAAAACTTCTTTTCGGTGGGGTATTATGTAATGCCCCGCTTCTAGCGGTCTACTTATGGAAAACTTGTTACTTTGACTCGGTTGAGAATCGAGTCTCGGGAAAACCTTACCGCCAAATCAACACGGACGAAATACAATAAATCCTTCAAACTGATGGAACGGCTTCTATTAAAATGAGTCCAAGAGTTTTTGTTGGTTGTTTTGCTGCTTGGTTTTGTGTTGCTTTGTGTTTTGTCTTGCTTTTAATGACTTGGTTTTCATGATTCACTTTTCTCGCTTGCGTATTCTTTTCAAATCGTAAGGGAAATAGATCGAAGGATGCTAACCAAGTATTATTATAATTTTAGGACGCATTACCAAGGAGTGATCATTGCATAAGGCTAAGGCTTTTCCATCCTCTCGTTCGACTCAATCGGTGAGTGACTTTGGCCTTTCGATGAATCCTTAGTCTGCACGCCTAATAAATGATCTCTAGTTCACTTAAATTGCTTATTTTAAAATGATACCGCACTAACAAGATAAGTTAAAAGAAATGAACTACATGCTTAAAGTATTAGAATTATGATTTACTATCAATTATGTTGCATGTCTCTCATAACTATGCTGCGCAACCTGATTTATAGCAAGTCCTTATATTTTGAACATGATCTATGGGATAAGAAAGAGAAGAATGAACTCGTGTATTTTGTTATTCACCTGTGCATTGTAGTGTCTTGTCTACTAGATATTTCATGTCATGCATTGGTCTCGGACAACTTGTGCACAAGGTTTATCTCTCGAACGGTTCCTGGGATACTGGAAATCGGTCGGTCCGGAAGAGATTTTATTGTATCCTGAGGTATACGGTCCTTGTGATCTAGTGGGATATTTTGTCTATTAGTGAAGAGTAGAACCATGATGTCACAACTGCTATCATTCGTGTGTGTTAGTGAAGAACTGAACCTCGAGTCACAACTGCGGACATACGCGGGTGCTAGTGCAAAGCTGAACCTTGAGTAACCGCTGCTAATCATGGGATAACCCATGGACCATCATGTAGTTTGGTCGCAAGCTAAGTTTACCTTCTTGCATGCCTAATATTTGATACCAAGATTGATACATAAGTTAGATACATATATGCAAATTGTTGCTAACTTGTGTGTCTGCTGTAGGGATAACTGCCCGACCGTGGGTAACATTTATCATATGCATAGTCTATCTATTATTTATATTTTCTTGCATGAATTGTTAAAAGAATCTAGACAACTAGAGAGATCACCTAATAATGCTAGCTTCACATGCTTCTTAGTGTAGATTTTTAGGTGAGTTTGGCTACGGTCGCTCACCAGTACATGTTGTAGTACTAACCCACATTTGTGGGCAAATTTTTAGGTTCTAGTAGCGAGAACTTGGCGAGCATTTTGAACCAGTACTAGCGCATCCATCCAGCGGAACTGTGCTTGTGCTGCTTCCTTAGCTTTTCTCTTCTGTGTGCAAGCTTCTCTTCTGCTAGTTATTTTAATTTTTGGTCCTACTACAAGGACATGATATATGGGCGTTATGGCTAATTTTGGGTTTGTAAAGAGGGATGTAGCCATCTATGGCATATTTTGTAACTCCTAGCAAGTACTTTTTAATCCAATCTTCAAGTATTCAATAAAGAAGTATTTTATGTTCTTGTAAAATGTGCTCAACTTTGGTTCTCTGTATTTAAATTTTGTGCCTCTATATATGTATATTTTTGTCTCACTTGTGTCTTGTGCAGGTAATATGCCTGGTGCAAGTGCAACTTAGGCTTGCACGATATCGCGCCCAAGCGAGGATGATCGGTTCCGTAGGGACCAAGCGAGGACGATCGGCCCTTACGGGACTGGGGTATGACAGGATCTCCACATAAGCGTGCCTATCCCTACACTACTGTAAGGTACCGTTATAGCCATTTAAACGAGGGTTTGAGTCTTGGGATTGATGAGCTCGAATAACTTGAAAATATGTCCTCTTCTCAATTATCACCTCGGCCCCATCTTCTACGTCCAGAACAATAGGTTTCACACAACTAAAAATTGCGGGATTAGTGACGTTTTTAGCGACGTTAAATAAAAACGTCGCTAATTCAGCAACTCCAAATATTAACGTCGCTATACGTCACTGTTTGGCGACATATAGCGCCTATAATTCAGTTTTTTAAAAGAATAGTCGCTATAAGTTATCTTAGGTCGCTAAACGTCGCTGAATTTTATAATTTAGCGACATTTAGCGATGTATTTAGCGACGTTTATATTTTTAATATTTAGCAACGTGTTTAGCGACGTCTGTGACGTCGCTAACTATTTCTTTTAGCGACATTTTTATTTGACGTCGCTAAACGTCGCTAAAATTTCGTTAATTAGGGATCGGTTTTGATTTTCTCCATCTGTCGAAATTTTTGACAGTTTTCAAAAAAAATCGATTTCCCTCACCCCCTCTCCGGCGACCGGCGTCTCCACAGCGGCCTACTCCGGCATCCCCCTCCTCCTCCTCCTCTAGGTAAACCCTAACTCTCTCTCTCTCTCTCTCTCTCTCTCTCTCTCTCTCTCTCTCTCTCTCTCATAGGACACATATGACACTGACACAGACATGATACACACACACACGTGACACCAACCCTAACCCAAAACTGACACGACCTGGGATCAGGACCTAGGGTTAGGGTTAGGGTTAGGGTTTTTGACCTGGGGTTAGGGTTAGGGTTTTTGATCTGGGATCTTGGTTCTTCCAGTGCTACAAAAGGAAGATACTGTTGCAGCAACGCTATGTTGCTTGTTGTTGCTGCAATATTGTACTGCTTGTTGTGTGCTCGAAGGGCCTTACTGCTAGTATAGCTCGGATAATTGCTGAATGTTGCTGCCACTGAAATGATGTTTCAGTACTGAAATGCTGATACATATGACATGATACTAACCCTAACTCTGATAAACTCGTATGTGAGTGATACTGGCATTGTGAGTACTAGCCCTAACTCTGATAAAAACGATACGACACCATCTTGATTATTGCACGTGGCCATGTAAAACTGTTATTGTCTTGTGTCTATAAATTTACGTAGTAGGCCCTTCTTGACGGTGATGCACAATTGTGAGTGCTACCTCTTGCACTCTCTCTCTCTCTCTCTGCCTGAAGAATTTAAGAAATGTTTATATACTCACATGTGAGTGATACTCATGTGGCTCAATCTGATACTAGCTCGTAGATGATGTCTCAGACTACTAATACAATTGGCTAGTAGATGATGAGTTGGCTATGTTCCTGAGACTCTTGCTACTCTGCTACTCTGCTACTAAGCTACTGAGCTGCTGTTGAACCTCTGCACTTTGTCACTACACTGCATACACTTCGATATTGCTACTGGAAGTGAAGCTCACTGGTTTTGGTTCGTAACAAACTCGAACACACATACACACCCTTATTCCCGTGTCCGTGTGTCTGTGTCAGTATTAGGGTTAGTGTCCGCATTTCTAGTACAACATACATGATAGGCTAGGTGCCCCTTCCTAGACATTTCCTGATATCTCCTACAAAAAATAATAAAAGCATAGGGCATCTTGACATTTACAATTGACCATTTTTGTCATCCGGGTGAAGCCTCGTTCTCCTGATGCATTTATGTGTGACGACTTGTCCTAACTAAGTTAAATTATAGTTGTCTACTAACTTTTTATGTGTGACGACTTGTCCTAACTAAGTTCATAATCACACTGTATGTAATGATTTATAGGATACATACTGTATGTAATAATTTATAGGATACATACTGTCATTTTTGCAAAAGGAAGTCGGAGCACAGTGCTGCGTGCACGTTTGGTATATGGATGGGAATATATATCGGATTCACTCATTTCTCTTCTATTTATATAGAAGCAGAGGCATAACCACTTATTGACTTCTATGGAGGTAAGATGGAGGGTGCTTTTTGAAAAGCAGAAGCAAAACCAACCAATAACATATTTAAAGTTAACTCTCTTTCTTAATTTTTTTTAATTCACTGTGATAGAGAGAGATTTGTATGCAAAGATCTTTTTTACACTATGGATATAGCTACACATTCAACCATAATCTTAGTATTCAATGAAATGAATTTTCTATTATTCAACCACTTAGTTTTATCAACTCAACTATTACTCAAAATTTATAGTCTCCATGTAACAAGATGTTATTTGTCACAAGTAGTTACGCTCTTCGGCTCGTGTTAAATATATGGAATACGAACGACGCCTTAGTCTTGTATTGGTATGCGGATCAGATTTAAAGGTTGCCATCGACGATTCATATTTATCCTAATATATGAAATATTTAGGAGAGCTATATTAAAAGGGCTATTTTTTTTAGGTTGTGTGCCTCTATTATTTGTTTCTATTACTCTACTATATCCTAAATTTCCATATACATATTTTTACACGGTTTCTCATATATGTCACAATAACAAACCATACAAATGACTTTATTTGATTATTCCAATAAGGAGCACATAGATGCATGTAAGGATTGGATTATACTCCCATACTCATTTATCTTACATTTATAGATCGCGTAGATTGGAGCATTACACCAAAATTAATTCAGATGGGAACCCAATTGGCTTCATTAGAATACCTTAACATCCCTAAGATAGCGGAGATTGATCACATAGACGCAACTCATTTTGAAAACTATCATTAGCATCATTAGAAAACCCAACTCATTTTTTCTTACAGAAGTTAAATGCAACTTAGCATCATTAGAAAACTATCACATCCCAAAATTATGATAGATGTTGTAGCAGAGATTAATTTGTGGTTTGAGTTCAAGCAGCGATCAATTTCTTTATCAAATACACTGTTCACAAGCAATTAATTATAGAGAATTATCCAGATGTTGCGTCTGCTTTTTTTGAAAAGCAGTAGCAAAACTAAACCAAGCCTTTAACCTTAATCATGTTGTGTTCCATCTAGACTCGGTCAGGTTTGTGGATGAGGGAAACATGGAAGACCATCACATGCATCCCAAAGTTAAGATAGATAGTTGTGGCAGAGATCAATTTGTGGTTTGAGTTCACATCGCTAAAATTTACACAATATTTAATATTAGACAATATATTTATATCTATTATCAATTATATTCTTTATTTTTATCTATCTTACCAGATGGCACCCATGACCCGAGCACGTACACGTCGCTTGAGAGAGACACCTCCTACTGTTAAGAAAGAAGTGATGCCTCCTACTGTTAAGGAGGAAGTGATGCCTCCTACTGTTAAGGAGGAATTGAATGTTAAGGAGGAAGAGATACCACCTGCGGTTAAATTGGAAGCGGTTGTTAAGGAGGAAGTCGTGCCTCCTACTGTTGGGCAGGCACCAGCTCAGAGGGGGAGTTCCAGTCATCCAGCACCTATAGCGGAGATTGATCACATAGACGTTGTTTATGCGCAATATCTGAGGGACTGGTATGTGTTCCAGCGTATTGGATATCCTCGAGATTGATACTGTGATATTTCATATACTTTTATTGTGGTTATTGTGTGATTGTGATACTTTTATATTATGCATTTTATGTGACTGTGATACTTTTATTTTGTGTGTATTGTGTGACTGTGATATTTTATATACTTTTTGTATTATTTCGTATGCAGAAAATTCAATGGAGGGTTGCTCCAGGTCTGTCTATAATATTTGTGTATATTGTGTGACTGTGATACTTTTTATTCATATTAAATGTATGTTAATTTACCGGTGTTGAGTGATCCACCGAAGGGGTCGGCGAACCCAGAGAATTCAATGGAGGATTGCTCCGGATCTATTTATAATTAGAAATTCATAAATTGTAGGAAGATTGGTAATTTTTAACATTTTTTTTATTTTTTACTGAAAATTTAGCGACGTTTAGGGACGTTTAGCGACGTTACTATACGTCGCTGAATACGTTGCTGAATACGTCGCTAATTTTGCTGACATGGCAGTATTGTCAGGTCATTAAAGACGTCGCTATATAAGTCGCTAATTAGCGACGTTAAGCGACAGATGAGCACGTCGCTAATTAGCGACATTGCGTCGCTAAACGTCGCTAATCTAGCGATACATTTACGTCGCTAAAAAATGTCGGTATAGCGACGTTTAGCGACATTTTTTCCTTTCAGTGACTAGCTGAGTTCCGACTTCTGTAAAACGTCGCTAATTACGTCGCTAAAAGTGATTAGCGACGTTTATTGGTCATTTAGCGACGTTTATTTAAGCCGCTAATTTGACTTTTTTTGGTAGTGTCATGACTCCGTAGATAATGCCATAAACAATTATCTCTTGCTCTTTTCTTATTTTTAGCAGGCGCCTATAATGGTAGTAATATCCATATATGGTCCGGTCACTCCCGCCAAATCATAAATGAGGTAGGAACCATCGAACCACCCTACACACACATAAAGGAAACTAATCAGTAGTTAGAATTAGAAACTTAAATACAACTATAGGTAATTAAGAGTAAATAATCCTGAATCAAGTTTCCTTATAACATAAACACATGCTATAAAAATATAAAACAAGTATACTGAACATAATTTCCTCAATCTTACAATACCCAATACTCATATCCTAAGGTTCTTGTTAGACTTTTTCTAAAATTAATCTTAGGGTCTTATAGATATAATTAACAAATCTGCTACCTAGATGTAGACTGTGTATATCTATAACGCAAACCTGCATAGACCACCTCTAAAAGATGTGTCACGTTCCGCTCCCAATATATGGTGAGTCGAGTACGTAACCAGCATCCCCAAGCTACGTGCTTTACGAATAAACCTATATTCGTAACCACGATTATTGCATGTAAGTTTTAGGATAAAGTACAGGGTAAAGCTAAACTATCACCAGGTAAGAACTAAGTACATTCACAATAATATTCTTCTTTATTTATATCTCACAAGTTTGAGTTTTGTCTTTAAAAGAAAGTCACATCCCCAAGATATAATATAACTTTGAACTAACTTCTAAAGTGATCTTAATCTGGTGAAATAATTGTATCCAAAACCTTTTCTTAAGTTCTAAAGTCACTAAAACAATCACAAGGGAATTTTTCTATATGATGATGTAAGTTAGAGAACTTGTTTGGATCTCACATTCGCAGTATCACGAGCACTAACTTGACGATAATCTTATTACCAAGGATCAGGTGGTGGCAGTAGGCACGATGTTTAGTGGTCCGATCACTTCTCTTCGGGAGCAATAAATCATATATATCAATTAATACCAAATTAGACTTTTTATCGAATTAGGGTAAACATTTATAGATAACACGAGATACAGGTAGGTAGGTGATCTAAGCATTCACCTTGTCTCAACGCAAGGCCTTGCGAAGGACCTACAGATACTGATCAATTTTGTTAATTATATTGCTAAGATTTTATACGATGTGATCCAAACTGTTCTCCCCCGTCGTATGCTCTATTCTACAATCACAATCAACCCTAAGTCCATTCTAATCAATAAAACTCTGTTTCCCGGCTCAAGTATATATCTTGTTTTATATTTCTGGAATACAGATATCACTTAGCATAAATGCTTCCAACTATTGGAATAACATCAATTAATTCTCTATACATGTTAATATTACGTAAAATGAGAATACAGTCAACAGGATATTCCAGAACCAAGAAAACTAGATTTGATAATCAGATTGCTTACGTGGTTACATATCCACGTCCTTAGGAGTCTGAGAATTAGATAGTTAACCTCTAGGCATTCCTAGCATTATGGTTAGTCTGTCTCTAGGTGATATACAGTTATCTAGGTTTAGGGTTCGGTGCGATGCCACAGCGTTTAAGCTTCAAAATTTGACTATCTTATGAAATTCTTAGACTTTGTATTTCGAGCTCCAAACACAGTAATATAGCCGACCCAGAGCAACTCTCCATAGAATTGACATGGGTCAAAGCTCCTTCGGTGGAATAATTCTACACCGGTCACAGACAGTTAATAGGATATACAGTAAATACATAGAAGCATAAAACTAAATTACACAAAAAATCCAGCATATATTTTCTACGTTGTACATAGCATAACTCCTATATTATGAATCTAAATACCATTAAATTACATACGGTTGAAAATTTTATCGAATCCTCTACGATTTTTTTTTGATATAATCGAATTTTGACAACGTTTAATAATCAAAACTGACCTACGAAATAAGGTGTATAACATCCCATATTTTGATTTCAGAATTTTACGTCGATGGTACACGGCCAATAACTCCTATTATATGTACCCAAATGCTATCATATCATATAAGGTTGAAATGCTTATCGAATTTTTAATGATATTTGTTCAGATATATCCTGGTTTTGATGAAATTTAATAGGTCAAATATGGCCTACAAAATATTGTGTACATAGGTTCTAGATTTCAATTCCAAGATTCCACATACGTGTTGCACGGCCAATAACTCCTACTATATAATCCAAACCCTATCGTATCATATACGGTTGAAAATATTATCGAATTTTCAACAATTTTCGTTTAGACATATTTAAATTTTGATAGGTTTAATAGATGAAAACTGACTCGAAAAAATATTGCACCAAAGGAACAAATTTAGCACGTATAAACCTAGTTTTATCTCATGTCCAAGCCTCCTACGGGTGTGTCACCTTAATAAAAAAAAGTCTTAGAATCATGTTCTAAACCACAAATATTTAAATCAACATTAATCTAAATTATAAAGTTTACTTTGAATAATAGAATTAAACTAAAAATAATATAAAATTTTTACAAAAAAGAGATTTGTACAAAGAGTACAAAGAAGAGGAGGACTTGCCTTAGTTTCTAGGGTTTGTAAATTTATGGAGGGATGGAGAGAGGGTTTTGGAAAGGGTAGGAGAGTTTTTGGATGAAGAGGTGACGTAGATAGGTTAAAAGCTTATGTAGAAGTAAAGAAGTAACTTATATATATATATATATATATATATATATATATATATATATATATATATATATATACAACCAAATACTTATATATACAAACTATCATCCATTCTTATCTTTACTAGATATTTCATGTAGTAACAACTAAAACCAATTGGATTGGACCCCCTTATATGGTTGTCACGCCCCAGTCCCAAAATACACGGGACCAGGCCACATGGTAATTGTCAACTAATACGACTTCGAAGGATTTTCCAATTTAATGGACCCGACAAAGCCTACTACGATGTCCTAAAATACTATCAAATCCAATATGCTATCATACGATAGGTAAATATCTAATCTCATCCACAGAATATAATATAATAAGACAGAAGCAAGTGCTGGTAAATAAAATACAAAGAGTCTGAATATCCATAATACATCTGAAATAGTATGATGGGGACAAACCCACTGAAATACAGCAATGAAAGTACGGAAAAAAGTAAGATAACTAGACTAGAGTATCAACTAGCTAGATAAGAATGCTCTAGTCCGAAACAGCAGCGTACCCAAATCACGAAAACTCCTCTAGAAATGCCTCAAGGTTCTCAGCTACGAATTCGGTCTCTACTCCTACTCCGTAGATGGTCGGGTACAAGTGCTCGTCCGGATCTGGAAAAAAACCAGGTCCTCAGAGGGACGTAACAAGATACAAAAATACATGCCATAAAGTAAATACTGTAAAGTCGAGGGTGATCTAACCAGCTTAGTGAAATACACTTGAAGACAACCTTGATATGTATGGGTAGGTAAAAGATATAAAGCGTAGCGTCAAGCCAGAGGGTAAGTATCTGGCATTAGCTGTAAACTGGATGCCAGAAGTATATGCTGACTACATCACCGATCATGATAGCGTGCAGCTAGTAACCTCTGCCGGATGTATCGACAAGCATATACGCCCATAACCGGATAGCACATAGCCCATACCCGGGTAACACATAGCCCATAACCGGGTAACACTGAGGCTCACGACCTCGTAGTTTACTCTGAAACTATGGTAGCCAAATATCTGTCACATACGCCTACTAATTGTCTTCTCCGCCCAATGCCAATGTACAAGCCGCAAATACGATATGGATATCTCGTACTATAATACAAGTCGCTAAAGAAATATACAACTAAGCTAAATACCGTCACACGTGCTGCTCACACCGATGTCCAGTCAAGTATGAAACACGCGTCCCTACATGAACTCACTCTGTGATGTGCAATGATACGTGTCAAGGCCTGGGAGTCATATTGATAACTCCACAACTTTAGGCGCGTCCACTAGACACTAGGTCAGACACAAGTCCTAACGTCAACGCCTTCGTTGACTGCACCCGAGTCTTTCTCGGACGCACACAGTTATATAATATTAAAACAATAAAATATGCAACTAATAATAACTGAATTTAAACAGTACAACAAAGCAAGGTATACTTGCCTGGAACTCTGGTATGCACAAGTAAGGATCCGGAATCCACAGCCAAGGTAGAATCGTCTTGGGTGCTTATGAATATATAAAAATAAATATCAATCACTACATTACACTATGCTAATCATATACAAGAGTACAACTTATGCAACATCATGAGTTACGCAGAGTCTAAACCAAATAAATGTTCTAACTAAATAGGTTGGCTAAGGTTGACTAGTCAAGGATCAATGACGTAGGTGTACACATAGTCTACTTGTCCCACAATATTTATAAGTCATCCTAAGGTATCATTTCTCATATGTTACAATCGCGGTCACAACTATGATTCGTGTAGGTGCTAAGTTGCACCTTTAACACATGGGTACTCGGTATTCTACTTACTAAAATTTCCATGACAAGTTTGATATGGGTAACCATCTAGATCTCCATGTACGAGTATGTCATGTCCTCCAATACCGTGCACAACAAGATAGTTAACTACCAAACACGTTATAACTCCAAATATCGTATAACATAACCCGTGTTCTAGCTAATAGGTTAGTGTGCACATAAGATAGTTTAGTTTAAGCACCTAGGGTCCACACAAACATATGCCATACTAACAACCAAATTTCTATGAAGTATTTAGTAACACTAACCACTATTCCAATACATGCACATATATACACTAGGTACTAGGGTTCACAAGTCAAAATTTGTCCATACAACAACAACAACATGAAGGAAGAGTGAACATGCAAACCTATGGGTGCTCGTAAACCGGGAGGGGGGATGCTCGATCAGCTGCTCGAGGGTGGCCTGTCTCCGGTGGGTGGAGGCGCTCCGGCGATGCACAGTAGCAGCAGTAGCAACAATGGCAGCAATTGCGAGGTGGTGTGACGAGGTGACGGTGGTGGCCGTGGTCGGGAGAGGGTGAGGCTGATGGTGGCGGTGGCCGTGGCGGTTGGAGGTCGTGATGGTGGAGTTATGGTGATGGTGGTCGAGGTGATGAGAAGGTGGTGGCGGTCGAAGGAGGAGAAGGAGAAGGAAGGTGAGGTGGTCGTGGGTGGTGGTTGAGGTGTGGTGGCAGGGTGATGATGATGGTAGTGGAGATGGTCGGAGAAGGCGGTGGTCATGGGGATGATGGTGATGGTCGAGATGTTGGCTGTCGGGGTCGAGTTTACTGGAGGAGGCGGCAGGTGATGATGGTGGTGGTCGGGATGGTTGTGGTGGTGGTTAAGATGTTGGCGGTGGTTGCTGTGGCCGTGGTTAAGGTGGTGGCGGGGATCGTGGTTGCTCGGAGGAGAGGGAGGAGGAAGTCGAGGGGATGGAGAATGCGGTGGCAGGATAGTGATGGTGAGGTGGTGACGATGGTGATGGAAGATGTGGTGACGATGGTTGTTGTAGCAGTGGTGGTTGTTGTCGTAGAGGAGGAAGGTCGGAGGAGGAAGGTCGGGTGACTGTAGTGGCAGGGTGGTGATGGCCGGAGAGTTGGAAGAGGAAGTCGGGGAAGAAGAAGAAGAAGGAGAGAGTTAGGGTTCGGGCTCCAATGGGAGGTGGACACCTAATTGCCTATTTGCACAAAAGCCCCTAACAATTGAGAAATTGCACAAACAAGAGAAATTGAGATTGGATGAGAAAAAATACCATGTTTGGTGTGATGTAGTAGGTTAAAATGGTGTGTGGTATTTAGTATGAACATTGAGGGTGTGAGTGGGGATTTGGGTTGGTGTTGGGTCTAGTTTTGGGTTAGGTTGGGTCATTACCCCAATTTAATTAAAATTAGTGTCAAGGGTATTCTTTAATTAATTGGAAGTACATAGGATTAAAATTGGGTAGGATACAAGTGTCATGGATGTAGTAGACTCAGAATAGAATATTGTCATAAATTGGTTTGCACAAAATAGGTCGAGGTTGTGTCTCTAATTTCGATTGGAACGGACAAAGATGCAAAGTTGGATTTTATTTGGATTTAAGAATAGACGTTTGTAACAAATTTTATGCGACTAAAATGAAGCACAAGAGAGGATATTTATGAGCTACACAAATATCAAAATTGAAGGCTGGCACGTCTAGAAAAGGTGTGTAAAATTTGTTTAAAAGCAAATGCTAGTGTAACGCTCCAAATATCGAAGCAACGGTAAGGTGCACCAAGTGATTTGAATATTGTACATTAATTTAAAATACTATATTTTAATTCTAAATGGCTCCAAACTAATCCTAGTTTCTCTATCTAAGCCAGGTAGACCTAAATTTAGTTGAGGGGGTTTACAATGGCCGACCAACCCCCTTGGCTTCCTAAGGAAGCTAAGGGTCAAGTTATAAAGGTGTTTTAGTAATTTCTAGATTTGATTCATTAGGATTTTAATTAATCCTATTCTTTTTCCAGAACAAACTTAATCATTTATACTAATTAAACTCTAACCCATGAATGACATCACATAGGTGACAAGCTAACACCTCTAATAAAAATATATTAAAATTTAAGTAAATAAATAATAATATTATATTAAAAAATTTGGAAACCCAAAAAATTTTATTATTAAAATAATAAAAAAAATTTGTAAAGCTATTTTTCGTAAAACTTGTATTTCCAAATAATAATAATAATAATAAAATATATTTTTAAATCAACTATGACACGCTTCCCTTTGTGATCCCCATGGATCATGTTTTCCTTAGCAAATTGCTTGGATAATGAATCAACCTTGATCTTGCTCTTAGATTCGTCCTCAATCTGAATAAAGCACAAAGATATTTGGGCTTTATCTTCGTATATTTGTGGTACATATAGGTAGCGAGAGAACCAATCCCTAGGTAATTTGAAAAATAACTCCTACCATAAAGTTTCCACTAGAGGTGTAGCCTCTCCTTCCATCTTTTGTTGAAGCTTTATTAGTTCTTTGACCTGTGGTAATACGGTTTTATCATATTCAAACTCCAAGTTCATGAACTGGTTTGATGATATGTACTTCTGGCATGTTCTCGTCATCTTTGTATTATTTTTTAAGAGACTCATAGATGTCTCTCACATTCTCCTTCTTACTGTAGGACTCTGCCAACGAATCCTCCAAGGAGTTTAGAATTAACAACTTGCAAAGGTTGTTATGTATCTTTTTCACTTTTGTTGAGTATGATAACACAGGAAACTCTTGTTCACTACTTGTTTTTGGAATTACTAGTTCGACATTAGTCAGAAGATATTCCACATTGACGAGCTGAAGACTTAAACTAATCTTCCTCTTCCAGTTGTTGTAGTGATCTCCATCAAACTTTTTCAGTTTGTGAAAGTTGGTATATATCCATCAGACTTATACATGACTCCATCGAAGGAACTTAAAGAGATTCTTTAAAATATTTGAAAGAGAAAAATCTTGCTTTGAGATTGTTGTTGAATTCATGAAAATTCATACAAGTATCTAAGACTTTTGTGGGAAGAAGAGGTGAAACCTAGGAAACAAATTTGCTAAGGATGGCACCAAGTGCTCTGCCCATCATATTGTCACAGGATTGTCACTTTGATTTGGCTTGCTAGGATTTGTACTGAGTGCTTTTTGCAAATAAGGCCACAAATTATCGACTTGCTAGGGACATGCACTGAGTGCATCCCAATAATTGCAAGATGAAGCAAAAAGGTACTGAGGTAACTAAGTTGCTTATAGCAAAGCTTACAACCACAATATAGCACTGCAAAGAAAAGTTGTTTTGTTGTTGGGTAGTGAATTAATATCATCGCTGCTCAAAGCGAGATTCAACATTTTTGTCAATCCTCTCCTAAGAAACAGTAAGTTCGAAAGAATTTTGGAATGTTCAAGTTTTGTCAACTCATGGACGTCGGACATAGTTGCTGTTATATCACTTCTCTCTTATGTTTTTTTTCTCTTGTATCTCCCACGGAGTGCAAACTTATATAGAAAGAGGAGTACTTCTGAATGCCCACAAATAATGTGGGCAAAAAATATAGAGTTAATGCCTAATAAATGGGCAGTTACTAGCAGTAACACCTTATAAAAAGGCAATTATAAATTGAACTATCGAAGCAGCAAAAATGGGGAAACAAAACCTCGTTTCCCACGTGGTTGCACATGATACGAGTGTGCAAAGTGCAAAGCGTGAAATCAAAGCACCACTTTGTACCTTCACCCATGCCCGAATATGATTCGCTATACCCCTTTGGGGCCTAGCTCCGAAGGAAATTCTTCTTGAAAATGGTGACAAAAACAAATATTTTTTTTGGAATTTGAGCATTGTCCACTAGAAGAAAGCTGTATCCAACTACCACTTGAGCTAACTCACCCCATGTGTTCAAGTCAATAAATGATAGTTCAAATATTAAAATACACACAATTGAGATTTTATGATAAAATATTACTTATTAGCGACATATCATCGATAATTGTTGTCATCCATCGCTACTTAGCAACACACATGACACCTTCACCACACCATCAACCTGAGAAACCTCCACTCCAGGATCGACAATCATACCCACCCAATCCTTTGTAGGAGATCCCCCACCCCATTATCCATTCGTCCACCAATTCCTCTGGCATCGACATAATAGGTTACGTAGTATCCCGACTTAATGTACGATGCTAGGGGCCGATATCTCCCTCAATCTGGTGTTCCTCCTATACCACCAGAGAGGCCTATTGGGCAGTTCAGGTAGTAGCTTTGGCCCCTTACACATGAGTGATAAGTAGTTATATTTAAAAAATTTAATATTATTTCATATATTAATTATTTGTTTATTCAATTAGATAATTGGTTGTTATTAAAAAATTATAGATTTTTTCCGCCTGCCACTACCCCAGTACTTGGTATGATCATTTAGGGAAACTACCATGGGACTTACATTAACTTCTCCAGATGCCAGCGAAGAAGATGTATATATGGCTTGATCATATGCATGTATATTTAAAATTTAACGTTAGTTTATATATTAATTATTTATTTATCTTATTCATATTAATTGTTATTTGAATTTTCATGTCAGAAAATCTATTGGTGGCCCGAGTATCGAGATAAGATGGTCAGAAAGACATATCGGGGTGCTGTAGTAAAAAAAATACGGGATGCAAAGGATGATCTGAAGATGGCGATTGCTAAGGGAAAGGGAAAGAAACCCTAGATGGGATGAGTTTTGAAAGGACATAAAGAAGCAGTTCGAGACTCTAGAGTTTAAGAGAGGTCTGAGCAAGCGAAGAATGCTCGATCTTGTGCGGGTCTGCATACAGCTGGATCGATCCCCACAGTTGTTCACCATTGAAACCTGGTACATAAGACACTACTAGAAAAAGCGGGATTAGCGACGTATTTTAGCGACATCAAAATAAACGTCGCTAATAATTATAAATTAGCGACTCCTTATAAAAACGTCGCTAGACATCGCTAAATGGCGACATTTAGCGACGTTTAGCGACTTTTATTAAGATTTTAAAAGATAAGTCGCTATAAGTTCAATTAAGGTCGCTAAACGTCGCTAATATGTCTAATTTAGCGACGTTTAGCGACGTATATAGCGACATTTATATTAAAAATATTTAGCAACGTATTTAGCGATGTACTTGACGTCGCTAAAATATAATTTAGCGACATTTTTATTGGACGTCGCTAAACGTCGCTAAAATTTGGTTAATTAGGGCTCGGTTTTATTTTTCCCGATCTGTTAAAATTTCGATTCGAAAAAAATTTCCCCCCCCCCCCGCTCCGTCGACCGGCTCTCCACCGCGACTACTCCGGTAAACCCCACTCTCTCTCTCTCTCTCTTTCTCTCTCTCTCTCTCTCTCTCTCACAGACATATGACATTGACACAAATACGACACACACACAGACACTAACACAGACACAGACACGGCACACACACAGACACTGTTCAGGACGTAGGGTTAGGGTTAGGGTTAGGATTTTGACATGGGGTTAGGGTTATGGTTAGGGTTAGGGCCGACTGGCCCAAGTCGACGAGAGAGGTAACAGCAGCAGTGAGTAGGGGAGACTTGAGGTACATCAGCCCAATGTACAACAGGCAACTTGGGGAGGCACTGCACAGCTGAACATAGTGTGCATTAAGGTTTAGGTGCATTGTAGTTGGTTGTTAGCTTCTGCAGGCAGGTGTGAGGGGGTCCTAATACAGTGTAAACACTTGTGCAACAACTTACTGAGCCAGTCAGCAACTAGTGCAAGGCAGGATGTGGATGTGTTTGAGATGGGGTTTGAACTCATATGATTTGAAGGACATGAGGGCAAGTGTCAGATATAACACCAACATCTGAGAGAAGATTGGTTTGAACTCGTACTTGGGTGTGTGTTAAGCTAGTAGTAAAGTGGTATTAAGATATTATTTGGGTAATGTTACATATATATATATATATATATATATATATATATATATATATATATATATATATATATATATATATATATATACTGCATTTCCCATAACTCGTATGGTTTGAACTCGTACTTGGGTGTGTGTTAAGCTAGTAGTAAAGTGGTATTAAGATATTATTTGGGTAATGTTACATATATATATATATATATATATATATATATATATATATATATATATATATATATATATATATATATATATATATACTGCATTTCCCATAACGGACACTGACACAGACACAGACACGGCACACACACACACACTGACAATTTTGCTAGTACGGTTAAGTTAGGAAGTTAGGTGATAAACTATTGTATGTAATAATTTATATGATACACACGGTCAATTTTGCAGAAGTTTCTAGAAATGGATATGAATTACTATCTGCGTCATCGTTCGTGGATGTAAAACCGTCATCCTGATGACATGTGCGGTGTGCGGGATGAATTCATTGAGGGTGTACAGCAGTTCCTGCAGTTCGCCAAGGCATTCCCTCAGTACATGGACGGTACCAAAATTAAGTGTCCGTGTGTGAGATGTCGCAACAGGAAATATCATCCAGAATTGGAAGTTACATATCATTTATACTCGAAGGGCTTTACGCCGAATTACTATCAGTGGACCGCGCACGGAGAACTTGTATCTCTAGCATCGGAGTCGGAGCCCTATGTGGAGCCGTATATGGATGTCCAAGACCACGATGCTTACGACGACGGGTTGGTGAACATGGTTTATGATGCGGCGGGGCCTAGTTTCAATCCTGACAATTATGATGCGACGGGACCTAGTTTCAATTCGGACAATTATGATGCAGCTGAGGAGGCACCGAATGCCGATGCTGCAAAGTTTATGGAGTTGCTTGAGAATGCAAGGACTCCACTATATCCTGGTTGTGAGGATCATTCACCGTTGGAGGTGGTTACAAGATTATTGAGCATCAAGTCCGATTTTAACATGTCGCAAGAATGCTATAATCGACTGCTCGATTTGATTATAGAGATCTTCCGGAGGAGAGGAAGGCGTTCTGGTTTGCGCACTTTCAAGTAAAGTATATTAAATAAATCCTTTAATTTATATAACTTATTCGTGCTGCCAACTTAATGAATTATTTATTGTAGCAAATGTATTTTTATCCTCCGCACCGGGCCGAGTTGATCGAGCGGCTCTTTCCTACCGTTGCCGCCAAGCTTATCCGAGATGCTCTGGATGACCAGAAGGCTCGTGATCGTGCTGGAAAACCGATCCAAGGTTGGATCTCGCCTGAGCAGTGGACTGCGATGAGGGCTAGATTCGACGATCCGAGCTACAAGGAAAGGTCTAAGAAGGCCAAGGCGGCTAGGCAGAATGCTGCCAAGTGGTGTGGTGGCTCGATTCCGATGACGGAACATTTCCGTCGTTTGGCATATTTTTTCTTTTAAAATATATTATTTTTATACAAGTACCATAAAATGGTACTTGGAAAAATATTTAAGTTTAGTAATAAATAATATATTTTTAACAGGTACAGAGGGGTGAGGATGCAAACATGGTGACCGTCTTCTTGGCCACCCATCGCAAGGACGAAAATCTCATTGATGAGGGGGCCTCACAGACCTACGTAAGTATTACTTTACTTTGTGTTTATTTTAATATAACTTAGGCAATTATCGAGTTTCCAAACCTTTTCTAGGCCGAGTATCTTAGGCTGCGTGAGCGGGCGACTGCTAGTGCACCTACACCTGGAGAGGCTGGTACTTTGTCGCAGCCCGCTCCATCTCCGTCGGCGGACGACCTGTGGGTGACCGCAGCTGGTGGTCTCCAGAGGGGTACGTACTACGGTACGGGCTCCTATGGCGCCCTGGTTGCGACGCAGTCATCTAGGGCCTCCCAGACAGCTGCGCATTCCACACAGTCGCAGCCCTCGCAGTCGTCGGCCCGAGTCCAGGAGGCCGTTAACCGTCAGATTGCGTCTCTCCGTGACGACTTGCTGCGAAGTATGGAGGAGCAGCCCCGGTCCCAGCCGCAGGCGGACGATCCGTTGCTCATCGCACGATTGGATATGCTCGACCGCAGCATGACGGAGCTACGGGACCTGACAAATGATATTAGAGCCTCCAATGACCGCAACATCATGGAGCTGCAGGCGTCACAGCTATCGATGGGCGATAAGCTGACGAGGATGCAGGATTCAATGGGTGATAGCAGTACGAGGCTGTTATCTACCCTGGATTCTTACAACCAGCGACTCGCAGACTTGGAGCGGGCACGGCCTCCACCGACGTCACTGCCTTATCCATCGACATCGGTGTCGATTTCACGGGACGAGTATGAGGAGTTCTTATCCTTCAAGCGCGCCGATGGTCAGCCTCCTACAGTTCCGAAGTAGTATAGTTATTTTTATTATTATTTATGATGCGATTGTATATTATGAATTATTGATACTTCAACAATAGGCATGATGTATGATGCTTCTTGTGGTATTTAATTTTTTAGTTAATTTAATTGGATTGATACTTCAACAATGCTTCTTGTGGTCTTTAATTTAATTGGATTATATAGTGGAGATGGAGGAGGAGTCGAAGAAGGGTGGTTCTTGTGGTGTCAAGAAGAGGAGATGGAGGAGGAGGAGGACTAGAACTGCAGAGAATCACCAATCTGGATAATATTTTTTTTTTAATTTTTTTTTAAAATTAGCGACGGTTTTAGCGACGTTTAGCGACGTTAACTTAAGTCGCTAAATGCGTCGCTAATTAGCGATGCTGTAACACGTCGCTAAATACGTCGCTAATGACGTCGCTATACGTCGCCAAATGCTGACATGGCAGTATTGCCAGGTCATTAAAGACGTCGGTGTAACGTCGCTATATAAGTCGCTAATTAGCGACGTTTGGCGACTTTACAGAACGACGCTAAGTAGTGACGCGGCGTCGCTAAACGTCGCAAAAATTTGCGACACATTAAAGTCGCTAAAAAATGTCGGTATAGCGACGTTTAGCGACGAATTTTTTTTTGGCGACTTGATTTTTTCCGACAACTTTATAACGTCGCTAATTACGTCGCTAAACTAATTTAGCGACGTTTTTTGGTTATTTAGCGACATTTTTAGACGTCGCTAATTTGACTTATTCTGGTAGTGAGATAACTCGAAGAATTTAAATTCCTTCATTATATAGTTTAACAACATTAATTGTTAAACTAATATATTTGCTTAATTTTTTATACACAGGCGATAAAGATTGTGAATGAGGGTGGAGATCCTTCTTGTGTTGGTTTTGCCAAGATTTTCGAGTACACACACAAGAGGAAGGACGTAACATACGTGGACGAGAAGATGAGCAAGATTGATGTAAGTATTATATTTTATATTATAACTTAGAATATTTGAAACAAACTAGAATAGTACTTAACATACATTATGATATTAAGCACGGTACAATGTATATATTGTGTTCCAGTCTTTACAGACTGAGACAGTTAGTCCGGCCACTCAGGATGAGGTGACTGAGAGTGTCGCCGAGTCTACGCCCCCGACCATGTTCATGTTCGCTCTCACGCCCGCTCAATCTAACGACCTTTGTATAAAGGCCATTGGTGGAACAGTGAAAGGCGGACGCATCTATGGTGCCGACACAATGGTGATGCATATATTAGTTATCTCGAGACCTCCACCACCGGCGTCTTATTATTCTGCTCCATCTTAAGAAGATGTTTTAGCGCAAATGTTCTAGATGATTACGGCGATGACCACCATACATGCCAATATGGCACTAATGCAGGAATATATCAACACCATATAGGCCAACATGGCAGCCCAAATGACTGCACCTGCTATCGGCGTCATGACACGTCGACGTTCGATGATGTCGATGTCGTCCATCATGCCCCCTTGCGATCCTACTTCCTCTGCTCCTCTCGTTGCCCTACCATGTCTCCTACCTTATTGACGAGTCTCTTGAGTTTACTTCCACTAAAGACCTTGAGTTCACTACCGGTTGACGCAGTAAGCTCACTTCCTCTGGACGTCTTGACTCATCTAAGGGACCAAGCACAACTAGATAAGTAATTTTTTGTATGTGAGGATTGTACTTTGTTTGTGGATATTATGTACTAGCAGATTGTATGTATATTCTTATGGATTGTGTATTATGTATTGTGTATTGTGTATTATGGATATTATGTACTTGTTACTGGACTGCAAGTATTGTATTGTGTATGTTTACTATGGATATTATGTACTTGATTTTTTTTTTCGTATGTGAGTATTCTATTGTGTATTGTGGGTTTCCAGCGTACGTTTTGTGCCATTGAAGGTCAGATTGGACAAAAATTCTATGGCGGCTATATTGCGAGTCGAAAGGAATTGTATATGATGTGATTGTTGTGACGTGATTTCAATTATTATTTTCTAATTCTGTACATCTTAGCGATGGTTAAACAGTGGCTGATCGACGGACGACAATGCCTACACGGTGCCTAGGAGACGTATATAGTAGCCGCTCATCTGAAAATTCTCAAGTGAACGATGGTTGAACGACGGACAGCGACACCTACGTGACAAATATGCGACGCACTAAATCATCGTGAAGCCATCGCCGAGTGATTATCAGAAAGCAATCTCAGCATCAGAAACTTATCATCCGTCGCCAATTAGACGCTATATTGATCGCATATCCCTCGTTGAATATGTGACTAATCAATTGATATGTTAGTCGCCAATACGTCGCCATTAACGCCAATATCAGACGTTGCTATTGTGACAGGATGCCATCACTAAATAGGTCGTCGCCATGTAGCCGACCATTCGTCGATGTTTTGACTACCTGACGACGGCTTTTGATAGCAATGCATCGTTTCTCGACGCACCGAATCTGTCCTATATCAGTCGCCAGTTAGCTGCTAATAATATTTAGCGGCTAGTTGGCGATGGATAGGGCCGTCGCTGATCTGCAGTATTTTTGTAGTGTTTGTCACGTCATCGAGTGGTGAGATCGGATTACTAGTGATGACCAATTTCAAATAAACTCCAACATTCACATCAGAGATAATTTATACGGATCATGATCTTATGTGTCTCGACGTCTTGGTCTACTTTGAGGATTAAATCCTAGGGGTCCAAAGTCGAGTCCAAATCCAGTTCAGATAGAATCTCATGAAAATTGATTCCTTCACAAATTTAAGCACAAATCATTTCCTGTAATAAAATTAATCCTGAGCTGATAATATCTTTATCCATGATAACCCAATGGCACACAGTCAAGCAGTGGCGGAACCAAATAGGGGCTGGGCACCTCAAAATATTTTACTTTTTTTTCTTCTTCTCATATTTCTTTTATTTTTTACTTTTCATACGAGTTAGCCTATCCTATTCCACTGGATCCCACCTGTGAAAGACTGATTCTATCTTTGCAGCCAAGTAGTAAATGCAGATTTATTTATCCACTTATCCACTAGTTAATCCACGAATGGCTAAATTTAGTCAATCCAGGAAAGTAAATAATCAACACTACTTTTTCTTCTGCATCCCAGTAAAATCTAAAACTCGTGGCTGGTTTGTGATTGGAGCTGGACCCTTCCTTTGAAGAAAAAGAACTTTCGTAGCACTTTTTCTCCGTATTTTTTTTTACGTGAGCCAGTCCCACCATTCTTGTCCCCATGCATTCCCACGTTGATTCTCCTCCTCCTATAAATCAAGCCCACATCTCCTCCTTCATTATCTCATCCCTCTTTCTTCTCCTCCTCCTCCTCCTCCTCCTCCTCCTCTTTCCACACTTCCTTCGAAGAAACAAAGAACCCAAAGCTTGATAACTATAGCCATGGCCTTCACTCTACGTTCACCCTCCCCCTTCCTGACCACCCCAATAGACACCAGCAAGCCCAACAAAATCTCCGATATCGGCTTCACGGTATCGGTCCCCGCCTTCTCGAACTCCAAGTCACATCCGGTCTGCCGGTTGCGTGCCACGGCCACGGCCTCGCCCGTGCTCCATGAGCCCTCCATCGGGAAGCCGGAGAGGCTCCACGAGCTGCATGGGCCCCATGCGGCGGCGGCGGCGGCGGCGGCGGCGGGGAGGAGGGTGCCGGTGTACGTGATGATGCCGCTGGACACGGTGGGGGGCGGGGGGCTGGCGAGGGCGAAGGCGCTCAAGGCGAGCCTGATGGCGCTGCGGAGCGCCGGGGTGGAGGGGGTGATGGTGGACGTGTGGTGGGGGCTGGTGGAGAGGGATGGGCCCATGGAGTACAACTGGGAGGCCTATGTGGAGCTGGTGCAGATGGTGGAGAGGCATGGGCTGAAGCTGCAGATGGTCATGTCCTTCCATCAGTGTGGAGGGAACGTTGGAGATTCTTGCAGGTACTTAATAATCCAAATTTATTTTTTTCCTTGTTTAAAAATAAATAATTTCCTGTCTAACCCTCAAGAACTTAATTACATCGGAGCTTCTTTGGAATTGGACAAGAGTACAGAGATCTTGACGGAAGAAATACTCAAAAAATAGAGTTTATATATAGGTTGTTTTAAGATCATGATATTTGAAGAAATTAAACACCGATAACAAAATTTTCCTTGAGGTTGTGTTTGATTGGAGTTTTTTTTTCCATCAACAATATTTTTATCACTAGTTTTTCATTTTCATGAAATCGTTTTGCAAAAATTATCATTGTTTATATTTTCATGCAAAATTGTTGAAAATGAACAGAAAAATAAGAATTTTTTTTTTTCCTGATAAATGATATTTTTCGTGAAGAATATTGACAATCAAACACAAAATTAAATTTTTTATGAGAAAAAATAAAAAATCATGAAAAATAATTTTCTAGGAAAATAATTCCATAAAATTAATTTGTATTTCTCATATTTTCCACATTGCAATTAATTTAATTCTTGCTATTTTCTGCACAAAAGGATAATAAAACATAAAATACTTTTCTTAGGAGAAGTATATTCTTTTTCCTTATGGGCAACCTAAGCAGAAAAGACTTTATTGGCAATTCCTATATAACCAAAGGATTCATGTCATGGAAGAGAAGATGTTCTCTTACAATAGATTCCTACTTCTCCAACAAAGCTCAAAATTAGCTTTCTGATTTTACAAGCTTTGTGAGCCTTTACTTAACTTAATTCAAACAGTTTTTATTTTATTTTTGCTTTTTGTTTATTAGCTTTTAGCTTTCCTGAGAGTTGAAGTAGGAGGTGTTTTTATGCAAATTAGCCCTTTTTTATTTTTTGGTGTTCTTTTTTCAAGTGTAGAACCTATCCGTGGGTGTTCTACCGCAATACCACTAGACTAGTGCCTTAGGGACAACTAACCTTTCTTAAGAGTTAAACAGAACAAGATCTCATTTTCCAGCAGATAGAGACATCATGTATCTTGGTTGGGTGGATACAATCCCACGAAAAATTAGATTATTCCTTCCCATTCCAATTATAATGAGAGTACAATAAATAAATAAATAAATAAATAAATAAATAAATAAATAAATAAATAAATAAATAAATAAATAAATCCAGTTGTTATCCGAGAGTTCATGGCCCCACAAAGAGAACGCTTCCTTCACTCAATAGATTGATTGCTCTCTCCAACTTGGTGTGTTGATGACATCTACTTCTCTAACTCCAAAAACCCGTCCAAGCCAAAATTTCCAACTTCCCCACAACATAGGAAAATAGACCTGACGACTCATATTTTCAAATGTTGGTTGCCTAGCCTGTTTCTTTCTCCAATGGACCACAATCCCCACAAAACGTCAATTTCCTGAAAATATCAACTCATCACAAGACCCACTGGCCTTCAAAATAGTTCTGTTGATTAACCAGAACTGAAGTTTGATACCATATAACTGGGTTTCACTAGAGGTGATTCTGAATTTGTAGCAATTAATATTACAGATGACTTGGCTCTGAGATGTACGTGCTGTGAAAAACTGATAAAACTCTGCTTGTGATATTCACAGCATACCCTTGCCTCCATGGGTCCATGAAGAGATGAGTCGGAACCAGGACATCCTGTACACCGACAGGTCCGGCAGACGGAATCCGGAGTACATATCTCTGGGCTGCGACATGTTGCCGGTGCTCAAGGGCAGAACCCCAATCCAAGTCTACTCCGATTACATGAGATCCTTCCGCAACGAGTTCGATAAGTACCTGGGAAATGTGATTGTGGTAAGCAATGAATACAAGTACTTCAGAACGACATAATTCTAAATATATAATCCTCATTCTTGATGAATATCTGACTCCTTTTCCCAGGAAATTCAAGTGGGATTGGGTCCTTGTGGGGAGCTGAGATATCCATCCTATCCCGAGGGCAACGGAACCTGGAGATTCCCTGGAATTGGCGAGTTCCAGTGCTACGACAAGGTAACTAATGGAAACAGACGAGAAACTGTGAATAGCGAAAAGAAATCATAAAAAAGTTTGAAATATCACTAGCGAATATGAGTGATTCGGTAACTACAATAGGATCTTTCAGTTACTCTGGTATCAGTTGTTCACGCAGACATCAGTTCAAAATAAATACATGGTCTCTACCAAAATCAAACACCACGATTGAAATGATTATAGGGCTTGATTTCCGAAAGAAAGTTTCGGAAATTGTCGTATTTTTTCTATTTAATTGCACATCTTAGCAGCTTGCAACAAGCTCTAATACAAATCTAACTTGCACAGTACATGAAAGCTTCTCTAAACGCATCAGCGGTCGCAATTGGGCAAAAAGACTGGGGTCGGAATGGTGGACCACACGATGCAGGGAACTACAACCAGTTCCCGGAGGACACCGGCTTCTTCGGAAGAGAAGGCACGTGGAGCTCAGAGTATGGGAAATTCTTCCTTGAATGGTACTCCAACAATCTCCTGGAACACGGTGACCGGATCCTAGCTGCAGCCGAGGGGATCTTTCGAGGCACCGGCGCCATACTGTCAGCGAAGGTGGCCGGGATCCACTGGCACTACCGAACTCGATCCCATGCAGCAGAACTAACAGCGGGATACTACAACACGAGACAGAGAGACGGCTACGTTCCCATAGCTAAGATGCTGGCAAGGAGAAATGTTGTGCTGAACTTCACATGCATGGAGATGAGAGACGAGCAACAGCCAGGGCACGCCAATTGCTCCCCTGAGTTGCTTGTCCGGCAAGTCAAGGCAGCGGCGAGCACAGCCGGTGTCGAGCTGGCAGGAGAGAATGCGCTGGAGAGGTACGATGAGTCGGCTTACTCTCAGGTTCTAAGAACGAGCCAAGCCGACGCAGGAATTGGTTTAGGCGCCTTCACTTATTTGAGGATGAACAAGAATCTGTTCGATGCGGATAACTGGAGAAAGTTTGTTGGGTTTGTGAGGAGCATGTCTGAAGGTGGGAGAAAGGTTGCACTTCCCAAGATGGATTCCGGCCATTCAGATCTCTATGTTGGGTTTATTACTAGTAAAGACCGGAAGCAGCAGGGAGAGCTTGCTGGCCACTTGTAGATGTACATATGTAAATCCGTGTATAGATGGAAATACCTTTGCTTTGATTGAACTGCAATGCTCAGCAGATTCTCTAGAGAACAGGGTACAATACCTGCAGAACTAACAAAGAATGGAGATTCAAATATTGTAAACATTCCTACCCCAGCCCTGGACATACAATTATGTGGGCTAGCGTCTAACTACTTTTACTCCGTGTAGGTGATGGGTTTGGGTTGAAACAAACGAATGGTTAAGCAAGCAGCAACAATATTGCCATTTAGTTGACTAATTGCATAAAAGTGAGAAATCAATACTAGATCGTCTCCCAGGATTGTCAAAAAAAAGATGAACATTCATTACATGCAAGTAAGCAATACCGGAATGAATAGCAAAAGAAAGATTTCCACTGATGGGCTTTTTTCTACAAAGTTTAGCATGATGCCTTGACATAAGAGTTCATGTAGAAGGTGCAAATTAACCCTGCAGGAAGAGAAAAATTTCCCTCTCGGAAGTTAACACCTTATAGTGAGATATCACTTGTCCTAGCTGATGGGAACAAAAGTGCGGAAACTGTTCCCCAAATCAGACAGTACTTGCGAGAGAACCGAACAAAACGCACAAACCAAAAAACGTCAAACACAAATCGCAGATACAGATTTTTGACGTGGAAAATCCTTACGAGAAAAACCACGGGACGATCGGAGTCCAACCCTAAAAAGCCTCCACTAATGCAATAAGAAATACACCGACTCTTTACAAACTTCTCACCGATCCAAACGGATCACCACAACTCTTTTGGAACAGAAAATAGATTATAATCACGAAGAAGAAAGACAACGAGAAATACCCGAAATTGATCTCCTTCTTTGAAACGGCCTCCAATCCTTCTTTCTCCTCTCCAATGTTGCAATGACACTCTTGCCTTATTTTCTCTCCTTGTTGCTATATTATTATTTTTTTAGAGAGATATATTTTAGGACCAGGAGACACCTATATATAGCCTCAAACCCACAATTAGCATTCCTATTATAGATAGAAATATCCAATCCAAATCCATTGACATATTCCTATTATATGTGGGAATATCCAATCCAAATCCATTGAGATATTCTTATTATATTTTGGAATATCTAATCCAAATAAATTGAGGTATTCCTATTATATGTAGAAATACTCAATTCTACTCCGGAATATTTTTCACATAGGTTGGGAACCCCACCCACTCCAACAAATCTCCCCCTTCACAACTATGTGGAGGTGGTCGTCATCCCGACGATCCCCCTGCAGTACTCAAACTTTTTTCTTGGTAGAACCTTTATGAACATATATGTTCCGTTGTCATCTGTATGATCCTTCTCAAGCGCCGCATCCTTCTTGTCAACCACATCCCGTATCCAATGATATCGGGTATCAATGTGCTTGGACCAGCTATGAAATGTCTGGTTCTTCATAAGGTGAATAGCACTTTGACTATCGCAAAGCAAATAATACTACTCCTGCTTTAGCCTAGTTTTCTGCAGCAGTTTCTTCATCCACAGCAACTCCTTACAAGCCTCCGTCGCCGCAATATATTCTGCCTCTGTCGTAAACAAGACAACACACTTCTATAAACGCGACTGCAACGATACTGCTCCACCAGCAAACATCATCACATAGCCCAAAATCGATCGCCTCGTCTCTACATCTCCAGCCATATCAGCGTCGGTATATCCAACCAGCTTCGGCTCGTCACCACCAAATAAAAGTCTCCAATCGACAGTACCCTGAAGATATCGTAGAATCCACTCCAATGTACCCTTCCAAGATTGGAAGTGTACCTGCTAACTGTGCCGACTGCGTGAGCATTGTCTGGCCTCGTACATACCATAGCATACATAAGACTCCACATGGCTGAGGCATATGGAACTCGCTCCATATCTTCCTTTTCGTCCTCGGTAGATGAACAATGCTCCTCAGTGAACTTAAAATGAGCCGCAAGGGGGTTACTCACTTTCTTTAACCCGTTTATCCCAAAATGCTGAAATACCCAGTAAATGTACTTCTTTTGGGACAAGTGTAGAAGCTTGGACTCTCTCTCTCGGCTGATCTCCATTCCAAGAATAGTCTTTGCTACGCCCAAATCCTTCATAGAGAAGGCCGCGTCCAGTTGGCGCTTCAACTCTGCTATCATGGTGGCATTCAGACCCACCAACAATATGTCATCAACATAAAGCAACAAAATGATAAAATTATCCTCGGCGAAGTACCTCAAAAAATACAATGATCCAACGTCGTCCGTGCATAGCCATGCTCCCCATAAATGACTCGAACTTCTTGTACCACTGCCTCGGAGTCTCTTTCAGACCATACAAGTTCTTCCTTAACCGGCAGACCAAATTTGACTTGCTCTTCTCACAGAATTCCTCTGGCTGCTCCATGTACAACTCCTCAAGATCACCATGGAGGAATGCCGTCTTTATGTCTATTTGCTCGACCTCCAAGTCAAAACTGGCTGCCAATGCTAGCACCACCCGTATAGACGACAGCTTGACGACTGGCAAAAAGATCTCATCATAACTACGTCTTTTCGCTGACCGTAGCCTTTAACTACCAGCCTCGCTTTGTATCGAGGACGAGTAGCATCATCTGTCTGCTTCACTCTGAACACCCATTGATTCTTCAAAGTCTTCTTACTCTTTGGCAACCGCACCAGATCATAAGTAGAGTTGGCCTCTAAGGAACTCATCTCCTCCTGCATGGCCTCCATCCACTCCTGCCTGTGTTCGTCTTCCGTAGCCTCTGCAAAACTTTTGGGTTCTCCCCCGTCAGTCAGTAGAAAATACTCACCCGGTGAGTATCTCGTAGATGATCGATGTTCTCTATCACTCATTCTCAATGGAACCACTAGTGTTGCATGTATATCTACAACCTCCTCCCCTCCAGGAACTGCCTCCTCGGCATGCTCATCCTCCTGAGGGTCACCCTGACCACCATCAGCAGGTTGATGATCAAGGTTGGGA
Organism: Iris macrosiphon; assembly: GCA_036927795.1. Classification (NCBI taxonomy): domain Eukaryota; kingdom Viridiplantae; phylum Streptophyta; class Magnoliopsida; order Asparagales; family Iridaceae; genus Iris; species Iris macrosiphon. The sequence goes on from JAYESA010000011.1 coordinate 25,969,926, forward strand.
GTAACTCCATATACTGGCTCCCCCATAACTGGATCCTCTGCGATGTCCTTTGGAAATTGCTCTAAGCGAAATGACTCTAACTCAGGCAATTCCTCAGCCTCAGAAGGCATCTCAAAATCCTGAGTGTTGGTCATGGTCTGATCCTCGACGAATACCATGTCCCTGCTTCTATAGAGCTTTCTTTCCACTAGATCGTAGTGTCTATAGCCAAACTCATCCCGACCGTAGCCGACAAAGATGCACCGCCTCATCTTTGGCTCAAGTTTGGAGCGTCCATCCTTCGGTACATGCACGAAGGCCTTACAACCAAACACTCGCAGGTGATTGTATGACGGCTCTTTGTCGTACCATTCTTTGTCAGGCACATCATCCTGCAAATTAGTACTAGGAGATAAATTAATAACATAAGCAGCTGTGTAAAGTGCCTCACCCCAATAGCTGTATGGAAAGTTTACTTCTGACAGCAAATACTGCACCCTCTCCATTAGCGTCATGTTCATCCGCTCCGCTACACCGTTGAACTGCAGTGACTTTGGTGGAGTCTCCTGATGTCGTATCCCTTGCTCTCTGTAATAAGCATCAAAGACCGATATACTCGTCGCCATTGTCCGACCGAACACATAGTAGCTTCTTGCCCGTCTTCCTTTCAACAGAGCCCTGAAACTCCTTGAAAGTGGGCAACACCTGATCCTTGGTCTTTAAGGCATAGACCCAAACCTTCCTGGAACAGTCATCAATAAATGTTACAAAATAAGAAGCACCACCAATGGATTTTACTTTCATAGGACCGCAGACATCCGAGTGAATCAATTCGAGCAATGCCGGCTTCCTTGAACTTGGGTGACTTTGGAAAGATACCCTATTTTACTTTTCCACCAAACAGTGCATGCACTTCTCCAACTTTGTAGACTTTAGTCCTGGAATTACCTTCATGTTCACCAAGTACTCATCCCCTTCTCGTTGATATTGCTGAGCCGCCTGTGCCATAACTCAGTAGACGCATCAGTAGCTGCGTTAACCTCTTGTTCCCCCTGTGCGCTCCCTTCTAGATAGTAGAGTCCGGACCTCTTGCTTTCTCTGGAAATCACCATCGAACCTCTAGAAAGCTTCCAGTGATTGTTTTCGAAGAGACTGAAGAAACCCTCGTCATCCAACCTTCCAAACCACACCAGGTTAAAACTGATATCAAGGATATGACGGACATCTTTGAGAACAAGAACTGCACATGTCTTTGTGCTTAAATGTACATCTCCAATGGTAACCGCCTTCGATACATCTCCATTGCCCATCTTCAACACTCCACAGTCGCATGTTGTGTATGTAGCAAATAGTGCCTAATTATGATATTCTTGCGCTGAAGCACCTGAATCCACCAGCCAAGAGTTGTCATCGAATGCGAGGTTCATAACTACCTCATCACTTACAATGATCACGTCGCCTCTATGTGTCGAGGTCGCCGCTGTAGTATTCTCACTTTGCTTCCCCTTGTCGCCTTTTTTCTCTCTCTTTCAAGCAAAACAGTTTCGCTTGATGTGGCCCTTCTTGTCATAATAGTAACACTCCGAGTCCTCGTACCGACCCTTGGACCTTCTCCTGCTTTTGTCTCTGCCACCTGCTGGACCCCTGCTTTTATCCCTTCCGCGGCTCTCTGAAACAAGTGCCTCTGAGTTGGATGTAGATGAAGTGCCCTGAGAACGTCTCCGCATCTCTTTATTCAGTACCCCTCTCTTGGCAAACTCCAGACTGACTACGCCTTTCGGAGCAGAAGCGATTATATACACTCATACGATCTCCCACGAGTCTGGCAATGTACACAGCAGCCATAGTCCCTGAACCTTGTCGTCGAACTTGACTCCCATCAAGGATAGCTGGTCAACCACGCCCTGGAACTCACTCAAGTGATCCGTAATAGACGATCCATCTTTGTACCGCAGACTCATCATCATCCAGATCAGGAATAATTTATTTACTCCGGTCTTCTTTGCATACAAAGATTCCAGCATATCCCACAGTGTCCTCGCGTGCTCAATAATGGCAACGTGGTTGTACACATTCTCGTCAATGAACTGCCTGATGTACTCACACACCTGTATATGCTCTAAATTTTAGTCCACTTTGAATTTGTCACTGGGCCTCTCGGAAGCAAATACCGGCAGATGCAGCTTCTTGACAAATAGCAGATCCTTCAACTTGCTCCTCCAGTAATGATAGTTGGTACCGTTCAGGTTTACCATGCGCATCGGCTTCGTGTCCATCTCTCCTCCCTGGTTTATTTGTCAACTCCTAACACCCTTCTGAAATTTCAGAACCTGGCTCTGATACCACTTTGATGGGAACAAAAGTGCAAAAATCGTTCCCCAAATCAGAGAGTACATGTGAGAGAAACGAGCAAAATGCACAAACCTAAAAACGCCAAACACAAATCGCAGACACAGAAATTTTGACGTATAAAACCCTTGCAAAAAAACCATGGGACGATCGGAGTCCAACCCTGAAAATCCTCCACTAATGGAATAAGAAATACACCGACTCCTTACAAACTTCTCACCGATCCAAACGGATCACCACAACTCTTTTGGAACAGAAAATAGATTATAATCACGAAGAAGAAAGACAACAAGAAATACCCGAAACTGATCTTCTTCTTCGAAACGGCCTCCAATCCTTCTTTCTTCTCTCCAATGTTGCAATGGCACTCTTGCCTCATTTTTTCTCCTTGTTGCTATATTTTTTTTAGAGAGAGAGATATATATTTTAGGGCCAGGAGACACCTATATATAGCCTCAAACCCACAACTAGCATTCCTATTATAGATAGGAATATCCAATCCAAATCCAAATCCATTGACATATTCCTATTATATATTGGAATATCCAATCCAAATCCATTGGAATATTCCTATTATATTTAGGAATATCCAATACAAATAAATTGAGGTATTCTTATTATATGTAGAAATACTCAATCCTACTCCGGAATATTTTTCACATATACCCCACCCACTCCAACAAATACTACAACACGAGACAGAGAGATGGCTACATTCCAATAGCTAAGATGCTGGCAAGGAGAAATGTTGTACTGAACTTCACATGCATGGAGATGAAAGACGAGCAACAGCCAGGCCATGCCAATTGCTCCCCTGAGTTGCTTGTCCGGCAAGTCAAGGCAGCAGCAAGCACAGCCGGTGTCGAGCTGGCAGGAGAGAATGCACTGGAGAGGTACGACGAGTCAGCTTACTCTCAGGTTTTAAGAACAAGCCAAGCTGACGCAGGAATTGGTTTAAGCGCCTTCACTTATTTGAGGATGAACAAGAATCTGTTTGATGCGGATAAACGAGAATATGAAGGAACCTTAGATAATTGTCCCCACATCTCAGCTAGATAGAAATTTGAGAAAGAAAAAAACAAATACTGCCATTTATATGATCCATTTTCCCAATTGAACAAGAAATAAAGTTCAGAAACCAATTAAAGCAAAAAACTTCGCAATATGACAACTCCAACATTTCCCATCTCCAAATGGTTAAGAAGATGCTAGAAGTTTATTACCTAAATACTTGAAACATTTCAAGATTGTTTGATGATCCATGAGAATACATTTATTCTTAAATGAGTGAACTTGTAGCTACTAATATTTTTTAAAAAGTGAGTTACTGAACATTGTGCAACTTTGATTATATGTCATGCACAATAGATAGAAAGCATAAGGACTAAGACTATACCTACCATAGAAATCAAGAAATTACGGTACAGAGCGATAGGATGCAGTTTGGCTAAGAATTTGTGATCCTGTTCCAGTACCTCTAATGTGACCCCTCAATATCTTTAGCACTTAACTTTTTCTATTATTTTCTGCATTGTATATCCACAGTATTTATACTTGATGCAATTATAAACCAACAATTACGGTCTTAAAGCCAAGTAAAGATTGCATACTATCATGTATACCAATGGTTAGTCGGGTTGGTTCTAGGGACTATAATATCCAATTGAGCTTATGTTTAGGCAGATTATTTAGCTGTGTTAATAAAAGATAGTCAAATAAGAGATACTAAACAACAAGGAGACTGAATAGAGGAAGTACCTTAATAATAGTCAGCTGAAATCTTTCATCGAAATGCCAAGATCAGCAGATTCCCTAGAGAATAGGTAACCACTACAATACCTGTGGAACTAAGTAACAAAGAATTGTAAACATTCATATCTCAACCCTGGAAATATAATTATGTGGGCTAACATTCATAACACTTGAAGAGTAACTAGTTTTACGTCATGAAGGTGATGGGTTCGGACAGCTCCTAGGCGTTGTTTCGGAGAAGAGTACTCACAGACTCATTCCTTCCCATCAATGCATACATCTGCCACCCGAATCTCTCCACCATACTCCTATGCTCCAACCAGGGATCGAACTATAAGTTAGTTTTCCGTCCTCGACCAAATTCTCGGGTTATTAGTGTCACGTCCCGATTTCACCGAATCGTAGGAGCGTCCCCCGGCGTGACCGCCATGCGGGCCTGGGGTTGCGCCCGCACAAGGCTTTATTGTTTTGCATAACGAGCACATATTCAGAGTACGCAGATAAATTGAAACATAAGTTGAAGATGGAAAAGTTCTCTTTATTGATAAATGAACATCTATCACAAACTCTTGAACGAGTCAGCTAATTTGCCGCACAGGCTTACAAAAGTGTTGACTCAAAATGAGATAGCAGTCCTGTACATTACATCCCTTTACTAAACTTCAAAATGATAAAGACCTCCGGGCTGGATGACGGCCTTCCCACGGAGCTGCATTGTATATTGAGTTGCAAGCTCCTATCTTCAAGTACTTTAAAATGTGGCACGATCAGGATGCGCCTACAGATGGACTAGATCGGGAAAGACGACTTCGGCTCCTCGCTCGGCTCTCCTTATTGCAGGAAACCTATTTCAACGAGGGTCAGTATGTCGAAACATACTGGTGAATGCGAGCTAACCCAACTATACCAATCAACACGTTATTTTAATGAAACATGCATATTTATTGTGATCTTTCTATCTTGCCTTAGTTCATTTTACAAGCAACAATTATAATAAAACTACTGAAATAAACTTGCCACCGTTCGGTGACATTTACCTGTCCGTCTGAACCACCTGCACAATACTTACCATACCTTCCCTACCACGAAGACACAAGTTAATTAGTTTGCAACAGGTTTAAATATACAATATAGATCACTGGCATGATGCCACAAAGGGACGAGTTATAGTCACAGGATAGAAAACGATATACGACGCAGGTGGCGAGCCCCGCCACATGCTATTTTCTTCCTCAATTCCAATTGACTAATCCATATGTTTCGTCTGGATCGGATCGGTGCCAGTGCCCCGACGACCGTCCGCGAAACCACAAAAACCTTGTGCACAAGTTGTCCGTGATTAGCGACGTTCGTTAAGTTTTACATCAATTCATGCACGTTTCAAGACAAATTTCTAGCACGATACAAGTTCCATACACAACAGTTTTTGCATAGTCTTTCAGATAAATCTATGGCAAAGCAAAGTGTGTTCCATATGCATAGCACAATTCATAGAAGATAATGTATTCTAACTAAAATTGAAGCATATGATGAACATTCCAAACGAACAAGCATGCAGTATAAGTAATCGTTCCCAAGTTGAATGACAAGCAATATAATCCAAATCTATTCCCATTTTATCTTGACATCTTTTAGTTATTACTTGGTATCGTCTGATCGGAGCAAAGAAGAATACAAGATTTTAGGTGTGAAGACTTGGAAGAAGGGCTAGCTAATTGGGATGGTAGCCACTCACTTAGTTGGTTGGAAGGGAGAAGGAAAGAGGCGCTTTAAGACTCCGCTCGTAAGCCGCCTACTGCTCGTTCACCTGCATTGCACGAACAGCTCGATCAATACCTCTTTTTCTCTTTCCATACTCGGAATTGAAATACAGTTCACAAACGAAAATAATGAAATCCATCAAAACCGTTCAAAAAAATACAAGCAAATCTGAAAACTAACTCAAAGCACGAAAATAACAAGCGACATCAAAATCTGAGGCAATAAAAGATGCAGCGGAGAGGTCCCTCCTGACTCTGCCGCTAAGTCGATCCCAGGGGCACGGTCCACTGAATATGGGAATCGATTCCGAAGAAACAAATCCATAACGAGAATAAGTTCTTGTTTCAATCTATCCCGATCGAACGATACCGTTTGTATTCCTTAGCCGCGCTTCCCGATTAAGGGGAACGGGGTGCCACATCCTACCCAACTAATTAAAAGTTTTATCCCAAAACTTAGGAATGGAGCCTACCTCTAAGGAACATTACGTTGAGGCAGAAGCTTAGAGAGGAGGGGACAATCTCGGAATATATGGCCTGGACCGCCACAGTTGAAGCACAGACCATTTCTGATGTGGCAGTTATTTGCTGTGTGCCCCGGCTTCTTACAATAGAAGCATAACCCTTTTCCTTGGTTCTCTTTCTGACGACCACCATCATTTTGATGCTTTGCAGCGTTGTTTCCTCTATCGTTGCTTTGGCATTTATGATTGGAGGTATGCACAATGCCGGTAGGAACGTGAGGATATTGCGGTTCAAGAGATAGAGCGTGATTCATGACTTCTCGCATTGTCTGGTACTGCGGAACGACTACATGTGCATGGATGGCAAGGCATAGACCTCCTTCGAACCTTCTAGCTCGACTCGCTGCATCAGGTAAATAGGTGCTAGCGAATTTGGAGAGTCGGTTGAATTCGGTGAAATATTGTTTAACTGTCATGCTGTCTTGCCTCAGTTGCACGAACTCGTTCTCCATCTGACATCGTACAGGAGGGGGTATAAACTCCTCTTCGAACGCGGCACGAAAAGTCGCCTACGAGATCGCCTCCTCTCCATGATCAAATTGAAGAGATCGTTGATGCACGTTCCACCAATCGTGCGCGTTGAGGCAGAGCTGTAGTTGAGCGCATACGACGCGCTTCTCTTCGGGGACCTCTAGCAAAGCAAAGTGGTCTTCAAGTTCATCCAACCAATCTAGAGCAACGATTGGGTCCTCAGTCCCATTGAATGGAGTGTTGCAGACTTTCTTGAAGTGGCCAAAGTCGAAGGCAGTCACATCCCTCATCCTTGGAATTGGCGGCATCTCAACTTCAAGCACGGGCTGCTCTACCAGAGTCGCTACTGTTGTCGCAGAATGGTTGGAGGCCAAAGTCTGTACGATCTGTTGCAGGGTATCTACCTGCTTCTGTTGGACTGAGAATCGAACTTCTATATTATCTTGAAACTTGAGTTGACTCTCCTCCGCTCGCTTCTCGGTCCGTTCGTAGCGAGCCTCATCCCTTTGTTGGTTTGCCTCCAATATCTGCATCAGTTGCTAGATGGGATGGACACGAGACATGGCTCGCTGGCTCCTTAAACTTCCCGAAGTGCCCGAACTACTTTCTTAGCCTTGCGTTTCGTCCGGTGCTAGCGCTGAGGATTGCGCTGGTGCCATTCCTTCAAAAGAAGGTAAATTACATTAGGATCATAATGTATTATGGACTTATTGCATGAACGTATCTCATTTTGGCCTAACGGGTTCAAGAGTTCGCACAGGAATTTGATTGTTAAAGAAACTTTTCCAGTACGAGAAGGAACTTGAAGCTGTGCTCTGATACTAACATGTCACGTCTCGATTTTGTCGAATCTTAGGGGCGTCCCCCGGCGTGACCGTCGTACGGGCCTGGGATTACGCCCGCACAAGGCTTTATTATTTTGCATAACGAGCACATATTCAGAGTACACAGATAAATTGAAACACAAGTTGAAGATGAAAAAGTTCTCTTTATTGATAAATGGACATCTATTACAAACTCTTGAACGAGTCAGCTAATTTGTCGCACGGGCTTATAAAAGTGTTGACTCAAAATGAGATAACAGTCCTGTACATTATATCCCTTTACTAAACTTCAAAATGATAAAGACCTCCGGGCTGGATGACGGCCTTCCCACGGAGCTGCATTGTATATTGAGTTGCAAGCTCCTATCTTCAAGTACTTCAAAATATGGCACGATCAGGATGCGCCTACAGATGGACTAGATCGGGAAAGACGACTTCGGCTCCTCGCTCGGCTCTCCTTATTGCAGGGAACCTATTTCAACGAGGGTCAGTATGTCGAAACATACTGGTGAAGGTGAACTAACCCAACTATACCAATCAACACGTTATTTTAATGAAGCATGCATATTTATTGTGATCTTTCTATCTTGCCTTAGTTCATTTTACAAGCAGCAATTATAATAAAACTACTAAAATAAACTTGCCACCGTTCGGTGATATTTACATGTCCGTCTCAACCACCTGCACAATACTTACCATGCCTTCCCTGCCACAAAGACACAAGTTAGTTTGCAACAGGTTTAAATATATAATATAGGTCACTGGCATGATGCCACAAAGGGACGAGTTATAGTCACAGGATAGAAAATAATATGCGATGCAGGTGGTGAGCTACGCCACATGCCGTTTTCTTTCTCAATTCCAATTGACTAATCCATATGTTCCGTCCGGATCGGATCGGTCCCAGTGCCCCGACGACCGTCTGCGAAACCACAAAAACTTTGTGCACAAGTTGTCCGTGATCAACGGCGTTCGTTAAGTTTTCCATCAATTCATGCACGTTTCAAGACAAATTTCTAGCACGATACAAGTTCCATACACAACAGTTTTTGCATAGTCTTTCAGATCAATCTATGGCAAAGCAAAGTGTGTTCCATATGCATAGCACAATTCATAGAAGATAATGTATTCTAACTAAAATTGAAGCATATGATGAACATTCCAAACGAACAAGCATGCAGTATAAGTAATTATTTCCAAGTTGAATGACAAGCAATATAATCCAAGTCTATTCCCATTATCTTGAAATCTTTTAGTTATTACTTGGTATCGTCTGATCGGGGCAAAAAAGAATGCAAGATTTTAGGTGTGAAGACTTGGAAGAAGGGCTAGCTAATCGGGATGGTAGCCACTCACTTAGTTGGTTGGAAGGGAGAAGGAAAGAGGCGCTTCAAGACTCCGCTCGTAAGCCGCCTACTGCCCGTTCACCTGTATTGCACGAACAGCTCGATCAATACCTCTTCCTCTCTTTCCATACTCAGAATTGAAATGCAGTTCACGAACGAAAATAATAAAACCCATCGAAATTGTTCAAGAAAACACAAGCAAATCCGAAAACCAACTCAAAGCACGAAAGCAACAAGCGACATCAAAATTTGAGGCAACAAAAGATGCAGCGGAGAGGTCCCTCCTGACTCTACCGCAAGTTGATCCTGGGGGCACGGTCCACTGAATATGGGAATCGATTCCGAAGAAACAAATCCATAACGAGAATAAGTTCTTGTTTTAATCTATCCCGATCGAAAGATACCATTTTTATTCCTTAGCCGCGCTTCCCGATTAAAGGGAATAGGGCACCACATCCTACCCAACTAATTGGAAGTTTCGTCCCAAAACTTAGGAATAGAGCCTACCTCTAAGGAACATTACGTTGAGGCAGAAGCTTAGAGGGGAGGGGACAATCTCGGAATATGTGGCCTGGACCGCCACAGTTGAAGCACAGACCCTTTCTGATGTGGCAGTTATTTGCTGTGTGCCTCGGCTTCTTACAATAGAAGCATAACCCTTTTCCTTGGTTCTCTTTCTGACGACCACCATTGTTTTAATGCTTTGCAGCGTTGTTTCATCTATCGCTTTAGCGTTTGTGATTGGAGGTATGCACAGCGCCAGTAGGAATGTGAGGATATTGCGGTTTAAGAGATAAAGCGTGATTCTTGACTTTTTGCATTATCTGGTACTGCGGAACGACTACATGTGCATGGATGGCAAGACATAGACCTCCTTCGAACCTTCTAGCTCGACTCGCTGCATCAGGTAAATAGGCGCTAGCGAATTTGGAGAGTCGGTTGAATTCGGCAGAATATTGTTTAATTGTCATGCTGCCATGCCTCAGTTGCATGAACTCGTTCTCCATCTGACGTCGTACAGGAGGGGGTATAAACTCCTCTTCGAACGCGGCACGAAAAGTCGCCCACGAGATCGCCTCCTCTCCATGATCAAATTAAAGAGATCGTCGATGCATGTCCCACCAATCGTGCGCGTTGAGGCGGAGCTGTAGTTGAGCGCATAAGACGCGCTTCTCTTCGGGGACCTCTAGCAAAGCGAAGTGGTCTTCAAGTTCGGACAACCAATCTATAGCAACGATTGGGTCCTCAGTCCCGTTGAATGGAGTATTGCAGACTTTCTTGAAGTGGCCAAAGTCGAAGGCAGTCACATCCCTCATCCTTGGAATTGGCGGCGTCTCAACTTCAAGCACGGGCTGCTCCACCGTAGTCGCTGCTGTTGCCGCGGAATGGTTGGAGGCCAAATTCTGCACGATCTGTTGCAGGGTATCTACCTGCTTCTGTTGGACTGAGAATCGAGCTTCTATATTGTCTTGAATCTTGAGTTGACTCTCCTCCGCTCGCTTCTCGGCCCGTTCGTAGCGAGCCTCATCCCTTTGTTGGTTTGCCTCCAACATCCGCATCAGTTGATGGATGGGAACGATGCGAGACATGGCTCGTTGGCTCCTTGAACTTCCCGAAGTGCCCGAACTACTTTCTTGGCCTTGCGTTTCATCCGGTGCTAGCGCTGAAGATTGTGCTGGTGCCATTCCTTCAAAAGAAGGTAAATTATATTAGGATCATAATGTATTATGGACTTATTGCATGAATTTATCTCATTTTGGCCTAACGCGTTCAAGAGTTCGCATAAAAATTTGATCGTTAAAGGAACTTTTCCAGTGCGAGAAGGAACTTGAAGCTGTGCTCTGATACCAACATGTCACGCCCCGATTTCGCCGAATCGTAGGGGCGTTCCCCGGCGTGACCGCCGTACGGTCCTGGGGTTGCGCCCGCACAAGGCTTTATTGTTTTGCATAACGAGCACATATTCAGAGTACGTAGATAAATTGAAACACAAGTTGAAGATGGAAAAGTTCTATTTATTGATAAATGAACATCTATTACAAACTCTTGAACGAGTCAGCTAATTTGCCGCACGGGCTTACAAAAGTGTTGACTCAAAATGAGATAGCAGTCCTGTACATCCCTTTACTAAACTTCAAAATGATAAAGACCTCCGGGCTGGATGACGGCCTTCCCACGGAGCTGTATTGTATATTGAGTTGCAAGCTCCTATATTCAAGTACTTCAAAATATGGCGCGATCAGGATGCGCCTACAGCTGGACTAGATCGGAAAATACGACTTCGGCTCCTCGCTCGGCTCTCCTTAGTACGGGGAACCTGTTTCAACGAGGGTCAGTATATCGAAACATACTGGTGAAGGCGAGCTAACCCAACTATACCAATCAACACGTTATTTTAATGAAGCATGCATATTTATTGTGATCTTTCTATCTTGCCTTAGTTTATTTTATAAGCAGCAGTTATAATAAAACTACTGAATAAACTTGCCACCGTTCGGTGACATTTACCTGTCCGTCTAAACCACCTGCACAATACTTACCATGCCTTCCCTGCCACAAAGATGTAAGTTAGTTTGCAACGGGTTTAAATATACAATATAGATCACTGGCATGATGCCACAAAGGGACGAGTTATAGTCACGGGATAGAAAACGATATAATACGCAGGTGGCGAGCCCCGCCATATGATGTTTTCTTCCTCAATTCCAATTGACTAATCCATATATTCCGTCCGGATCGGATCGGTCCCAGTGCCCCGGCGACCGTCCTCGAAACCACAAAAACCTTGTGCACAAATTGTCCGTGATTAACGGCGTTCGTTAAGTTTTCCATCAATTCATGCACGTTTCAAGACAAATTTCTAGCACGATACAAGTTCCTTACACAACAGATTTTGCATAGTCTTTCAGATCAATCTATGGCAAAGCAAAGTGTGTTCCATATGCATAGCATAATTCATAGAAGATAATGTATTCTAACTAAAATTGAAGCATATGATGAACATTCCAAATGAACAAGCATGCAGTATAAGTAATCGTTCCCAAGTTGAATGACAAGCAATATAATCCAAGTATATTCCCATTTTATCTTGACATCTTTTAGTTATTACTTGGTATCGTCTGATCGGGGCAAAGAAGAATACAAAGTTTTAGGTGTGAAGACTTGGAAGAAGGGCTAGCTAATCGGGATGGTAGCCACTCACTTAGTTGGTTGGAAGAGAGAAGGAAAGAGGCGCTTCAAGACTCCGCTCGTAAGCCGCCTACTGCTCGTTCACCTGCATTGCACGAACAGCTCGATCAATACCTCTTTCTCTCTTTCCATACTCGGATTAAAATGCATTTCACGAACGAAAACAATAAAATCCATCGAAACTTTCAAGAAAACACAAGCAAATCCGAAAACCAACTCAAAACACGAAAGCAACAAGCGACATCAAAATCTGAGGCAACAAAAGATGCAGCGGAGAGGTCCCTCCTGACTCTACCGCTAAGTCGATCCCGGGGGCACAGTCCACTGAATATGGGAATCGATTCCGAAGAAACAAATCCATAACGAGAATAAGTTCTTGTTTCAATCTATCCCGATCGAATGATATCGTTTGTATTCCTTAGCCGCGCTTTCCTATTAAGGGAAACGGGGCGTCACATCCTACCCAACTAATTGGAAGTTTCGTCCCGAAACTTAGGAATAGAGCCTACCTCTAAGGAACATTACGTTAAGGCAGAAGCTTAGAGGGGAGGGGACAATCTCGAAATATGTGGCCTGGACCGCCACAGTTGAAGCACTGACCCTTTCTGATGTGGCAGTTATTTGCTGTGTGGCCCGGCTTCTTATAATAGAAGCATAACCCTTTTTCTTGGTTCTTTTTCTGACGACCACCATCGTTTTGATGCTTGCAGCATTGTTTCCTCTATCGTTGCTTTGGTGTTTGTGATTGGAGGTATGCACAACGCCGGTAGGAACGTGAGGATATTGCGGTTCAAGAGATAGAGCGTGATTCATGACTTCCCGCATTATTTGCTACTGCGGAACGACTACATGTGCATGGATGGCAAAGCGTAGACCTCCTTCGAACCTTCTAGCTGGACTCGCTGCATTAGGTAAATAGGCGCTAGCGAATTTGGAGAGTCGGTTGAATTCGGCGGAATATTGTTTACTGTCATGCTGTCTTGCCTCAGTTGCACGAACTCGTTCTCCATCTGACGTCGTACAGGAGGGGGTATAAACTCCTCTTCGAACGCGGCACGAAAAGTCGCCCACGAGATCGCCTCATCTCCATGATCAAATTGAAGAGATCGTCGATGCACGTCCCACCAATCGTGCGCGTTGAGGCAGAGCTGTAGTTGAGCGCATACGACGCGCTTCTCTTCAGGGACCTCTAGCAAAGCGAAGTGGTATTCAAGTTCGGCCAACCAATCTAGAGCAATGATTGGGTCCTCAGTCCCGTTGAATGGAGTATTGCAGACTTTCTTGAAGTGGCCAAAGTCGAAGGCAGTCACATCCCTCGTCCTTGGAATTGGCGGCGTCTCAACTTCAAGCACGGGCTGCTCCACCGGAGTCGCTGCTATTTCCACGGAATGGTTGGAGGCCAAAGTCTGCACGATCTGTTGCAGGGTATCTACCTGCTTCTGTTGGACTGAGAATCTAACTTCTATATTGTCTTGAAACTTGAGTTGACTCTCCTCCGCTCGCTTCTCGGCCCATTCGTAGCGAGCCTCATCACTTTGTTGGTTTGCCTCCAACATCCGCATCAGTTGCTGGATGGGATCGACGCGAGACATGGCTCGCTGGCTCCTTGAACTTCCCGGAGTGCCCGAACTACTTTCTTGGCCTTGCGTTTTGTCCGGTACTAGCGCTGAGGATTACGCTGGTGCCATTCCTTCAAAAGAAGGTAAATTACATTAGGATCATAATGTATTATGGACTTATTGCATGAACGTATCTTATTTTGGCCTAACGTGTTTAAGAGTTCGCACAGGAATTTGATCGTTAAAGGAACTTTTCCAGTGCGAGAAGAAACTTGAAGCTGTGCTCTGATACCAACATGTCACGCCCCAATTTCGCCGAATCGTAAGGGCGTCCCCCGGCGTGACCGCCGTGCGGGCCTGGGGTTACGTCCGCACAAGGCTTTATTGTTTTGCATAACGAGCACATATTCAGAGTACGCAAATAAATTGAAACACAAGTTGAAGATGGAAAAGTTCTCTTTATTGATAAATGAACATCTATTATAAACTCTTGAACGAGTCAGCTAATTTGCCGCACGGGCTTACAAAAGTGTTGACTCAAAATGAGATAGCAGTCCTGTACATTACATCCCTTTACTAAACTTCAAAATGATAAAGACCTCCGGGCTGGATTTCTGCCTTCCCACGGAGCTGTATTGTATATTGAGTTGCAAGCTCCTATCTTCAAGTACTTCAAAATATGGCGCGATCAGGATACGCCTACAGCTGGACTGGATCGGGAAAGACGACTTCGGCTCCTCGCTCGGCTCTCCTTAGTGCGGAGAACCTGTTTCAACGAGGGTCAGTATGTCGAAACATACTGGTGAAGGCGAGCTAACCCAACTGTACCAATCAACACGTTATTTTAATGAAGCATGCATATTTATTGTGATCTTTCTATCTTGCCTTAGTTCATTTTACAAGCAGCAATTATAATAAAACTACTGAAAAGAACTTGCTACCGTTCGGTAATATTTACATGTCCGTCTGAACCACCTGCACAATACTTACCATGCCTTCCCTGCCACGAAGACACAAGTTAATTAGTTTGCAACAGTTTTAAATATACAATATAGATAACTGGCATGATGCCACAAAGGGACGAGTTAAAGTCACAGGATAGAAAACGATATGCGACGCAGGTGGCGAGCCCCGCCACATGCTATTTTCTTCCTCAATTCCAATTGACTAATCCATATGTTTCGTCCGGATCGGATCGGTCCCAGTGCCCCGGCGACCGTCCGCGAAACCATAAAAACCTTGTGCACAAGTTATCCGTGATCAACGACATTCCTTAAGTTTTCCATCAATTCATGCACATTTCAAGACAAATTTCTAGCACGATACAAGTTCCATACACAACAGTTTTTGCATAGTCTTTAAGATCAATCTATGACAAAGCAAAGTGTGTTCCATATGCATAGCATAATTCATAGAAGATAATATATTCTAACTAAAATTGAAGCATATGATGAAAATTCCAAACGAACAAGCATGCAGTATAAGTAATCGTTCCCAAGTTGAATGACAAGCAATGTAATCCAAGTATATTCCCATTTTATCTTGACATCTTTTAGTTATTACTTGGTATCGTCTGATCGGGACAAAGAAGAATGCAAGATTTTAGGTGTGAAGACTTGGAAGAAGGGCTAGCTAATCGGGATGGTAGCCACTCACTTAGTTGGTTGGAAGGGAGAAGGAAAGAGGCGCTTCAAGACTCCGCTTGTAAGCCGCCTACTGCTCGTTCACCTGCATTGCACGAACAGCTCGATCAATACCTCTTCCTCTCTTTCCATACTCGGAATTGAAATGCAGTTCACGAACGAAAACAATAAAAACTATCGAAACCGTTCAAGAAAATACAAGCAAATCCGAAAACCAACTCAAAGCACGAAAGCAACAAGCGACATCAAAATCTGAGGCAACAAAAGATGCAGCGGAGAGGTCCCTCTTGACTCTACCGCTAAGTCGATCCTGGGGACACGGTCCACTGAATATGGGAATCAATTCTGAAGAAATAAATCCATAACGAGAATAAGTTCTTGTTTCAATCTATCCCGATCGAACGATACCGTTTGTATTTCTTAGTCGCGCTTCCCTATTAAGGGGAATGGTGCGTCACATCCTACCCAACTAATTGGAAGTTTCATCCCGAAACTTAGGAATAGAGCCTACCTCTAAGGAACATTACGTTAAGGCAGAAGCTTAGAGGGGAGGGGACAATCTCGGAATATGTGGCCTGGACCGCCACAAATGAAGCACTGACCCTTTCTGATGTGGCAGTTATTTGCTGTGTGCCCCGGCTTCTTACAATAGAAGCATAACCCTTTTCCTTGGTTCTCTTTCTGACGACCACCATCGTTTTGATGCTTTACAGCATTGTTTCCTCTATCGTTGCTTTGGCGTTTGTGATTGGAGGTATGCACAGCGCCGGTAGGAACGTGAGAATATTGCGGTTCAAGAGATAAAGCGTGATTCTTGACTTTCCGTATTATCTGGTAATGCGGAACGACTACATATGCATGGATGACAAGGCATAGACCTCCTTCGAACCTTCTAGCTCGACTCGCTGCATCAGGTAAATAGGCGCTAGCGAATTTGGAGAGACGGTTGAATTCGGCCAACAAAAATACAGTAACTTGTAGTGGACTTGCAATCGTCCATACAACCCGCCCAATCGACATCATAGTAGACTTCAACTCTCAGATGTCCATAACTTATGAACTATAACCCCTTTCCTGAACTTTCTTTAATATACTTGAGAATTCTACGAAATGCCTCAATATGTCGATAATGCCCGTGGTGAAGAGTAATAATGATTTCTTTTCTTTGCCACAAGTGAAACTCCTTCATGCAAGGTGGTGTGCCTCACTGGGATCTATTGAGCTTAAAATTTAAGAAATTGCTAATCCGGTAACTACTAGAATGCACGAGCCATCCGTTATTTCCAATCCTAAGGGAATACCTCAAACAAGATTGAGTAGTTCATAGAAAAAAAGGATGGAGTCAACTAAGAGAGATCCATCATTCTTTGAGCATGTTGAACGAAATTTAGAGCAAGCTCAGTCTACTATGGTTGTCAATATTGTGTCCGGTACGAAACGTAAGAGTAAGATAACTGTTCGAAGGAAAAAACAAAAAACGAACATGCCAAGGAAGATACCGTGGATGTTGTACATAACTCTAATTATAAATTGGGTGTGCATATTGAAGGCTTCCTACCTGAGATACGCAATTACATTTGGTCCATTATTGATGTTCCCAAGGATGGCCATTATGGATTTTATGTGCTAGCAGGACACCTTGGTTATTCCGACAAAGAATGATGGAGACAGGTTAGGGTGGAGTTGTACGAGGAGTTGGAGTCTCGTCTTTCATTCTACACGAGCATGTTAAGCGAAGAATATGTTGGAGACTTATTGACAAGCATTCCTTGCACCGATACCATTACCGGAGAAGAGTACTACATTTCCAACCTGGCCGTTGAGTATTTATTTGCTAATAGGTATAAGATACCAATTGTACTTATTTCGAACAATATTAACAATACTTTCTTTCCGATGTGCGCTCCGCCGGCTGAGCACAGACTATCTAACCTATGTACTATAGGAAATATCGGGAACCACTTTGTCATACTAAGGTTGATCAGTCATTCTCCTATTCCTCCATCTTCAATAATTTGGTATAAACATGCACCGGACACAGCGATCGCCTGGACGACACATTTTACGGATAAAATAAATCTCTATAAGAAGTTATTGAATATAGAGGAGCCAAGAGACATGCCCATTGGCCACTTCGATGTTCGAATCGACTAATACGAGTGGGCTATTTACATTTTGCAATACTATATAATTTTGTATAATGTTGAACCACTTTTGTATAAGTGAATTATATCAATGATAGAAACGAAATATCCATATGAAATTTCCAAAGCTTCAGTGTATCAGTGAAAAATATATAGTATCAGTGTATCCTTTAGGACTTTCAACAAATTGGTTGTCCTATAATAGGGTAAGACTGGCAAGTTTGATGATAGTCCTAATTGAAACACCATGTTTGTATATATTTTAGCCCCACTCCTTTAGGACTGTCAACAAAGAGTTGACAGTCCTAGCATCATGTAGGACTATCAACTTGTTGACAGTCCTACATGATGTTAGGATTGTCAACATTGTTGACAGTCCTAATTGAAACTCCCTCTGTGTATGTATTTTATACCCCCATTCCTATAGGACTGTCAATAATTGACAGTCCTAGCATCATGTTGGACTGTCAACATGTTGACAGTCCTATATGATGCTAGGACTATCAACTTGTTGACAGTCCTAATTAAAACTCCATGTGTGTATGTATTTTATACCCACACCGTCAATAAAGTTGACAGTTCTAGCATCATGTAGGAATGTCAACATGTTGACAGTCCTAGCATCATATAGGATTGTCAACATGTTGACTGTCCTAATTGAAACTCCATGTGTATGTATTTTATACCCCCACTCCTTTAGGACTGTCAACTAGCATCATGTAGGACTGTCAACATATTGACAGTCAGTCCTATATGATGCTAGGACTGTCAACTTTGTCCTAAAAGAATTATGCCAAAATATATGCTGACAGTGAGTTCCAATTAGCACTGTCAACTAGCTGACAGTCCTACAGTCCAAATTGACTGTATTACAGTATGATTTTGACAGGCTTTGCTATATCACAACAGTTGATTATAAAAAATGATATAATTACATGTTATAGGAACACGGTTTCACAAATATCTCAAAACACCATAGAAACACATATTATAGATTCTACGAAAGTTTCATAAATGCAAACTAGAATCATATGCCACACAAGTTTGATAAGCAAGAGTTACAACATGCCACACGAGGTTCATAACCAAAATTACAATATCCAAAATATATTGATACCAACAAAGTTTGCCATGAAGTCAACAAAGTTTACAACATCCAAAATTACATATATCAAAGAAACAACACTACTTATAATTTCTCCTCTTCGTACGCTGCTCTCTATTTTCTAGGAAGGAAAAATCTCTAGAGTTGTCGATGTTCTGCAACTCCTCATTGATTTCAATGTAGTTTTTGTCCTTGTGTCGTAGGAGACTATTTTGCCACCCCCTTTGTTATTTTAGCCTGCTCATGATACGACAAAAAATAAGTTAGTTTGTAAACATTTACAAATCATTCAACTCCATAAATTATTTTCTCACCATCTTCACCAGTGCAGCATACAAGGTGTGTTTGGCCGAAAGAGCTGCTAGACTAACTCCTACAGTATCGGGTTTGGTAGGTTAAGGTTCAACACATTAGGATGTCCAATATTAGCATGTATGCCATATAGTCATCGTTGTAATCCAACATCTCAACCACCGCTTGTCTATCAGATTCTCTAAGAACATGTCGTTGCCACTTGGTGAAAAAGTCTGTGACCCAGCTAAAATAGGCCGGGATATAGTTTAAGGGTTTAGTGCCTCACGGAGCAGTTACCAATTTCAATGTACACTTTGGTACCGTTTGCATGAAGCCAAACTATCAAAGCACTCTGTCAGACATATACGCCTCCTCGATTTTATGGCAACTTATCAGACCGTGAAAGAAAGCTATTGGTTGCAATGGATGACTACTCCGTCTTAAATCTCCGATATAGGTGCCAGACTATCTGTAACAAAGTAAATTATGCATAACTTAATTTAGTAAATTAGTATCACCCGAAAGAATCTTACAAAATAAATATGCTCTCTTTTTACCTCTTCTTCCACCAAATCTTCAAGTGCATTGTGTATGGTGGCCAATGTTGGAGAACGTTTGGAATCAACCAAAGTTGGCTTCCATTGGCACATTCTAGGAAGGTGCTCGCCGTAGTGTCTATTCTCCTCAGCCCGCTGCAGCATCGAAAAGTGCTCGTATATCCATGTATGTACGTATATTAGAATAGTCAATAATTTAACAACAAAAATTTATATTATGTACATAACTAGACAGATTTTTTTTTTTACATGGTGTAGAGTCTGGCATCCTGCTATTGTCTTCGTACCGACGCGGAATGCTGCACCAAGATTGCGGTAAAGGTATACCAGTATACCGCTTCCCCAAGAAATTTATCCCGCGGTATCGACGTCGAGAAAATTCAATAGATATCTGGCATAAATCGAAGTTTCGGACTTGTCCGAAATGCCGACAACTCCTTAGATGAAATGCATGTATGCACGGGCCATCATATCGACAGTTTCACCTTCGGCCTCGTTGTCTTTGAATGTATCCTTCAAATATTTCAAAGAAAAACTATATGACCTCTTGAAATCTCTAAGGGTTCTAAAAGTACGATCATCAACTCCAAGAGAATTTGATACAAAGTCTATGACATGATCGTGCCACGATAACTCCTTCTCATCAAATATATCATTCATCATGACCCGACCTGTAACATTAAGGCCCAATAATTGATGGACATCATCTAGAGTAATCATCATCTCCCCCATTGGGAGATGGAAAGTGTTGGTTTCTGGAAGACAACGCTTTACGAATGCTGATATAAGCGCATTGTTCACCGTCTTATACGCGTCTTTGGCCAAATAGTGCAAACCGGTAAGAATGATTTTGTTCCTGACGGCTTCCCATAATCTGTCAAAATTCTAGCTACTGCACTTCTTCGCGTGGTTCACGACCGTTATAATACGAGAGCTCATTTGAAAAGTTAAAAATCGGATGAAATTAAAATTACGAAATATATAGCAATCTAAATCAAAACTTAAAATTTTATAATGTAGTGTACATACCTGGTCGTTCCATATTTGAAATACAATATGGTTGTCGAACGACAACAACATAGAGCAACTTTTTGGACGAGTCAAAATTGGACTGGTCGACTGCTGAGAAGGTTCTGAACCATCATCTGGCCGGGTTCGGACAATAGGCACATCTTCATCGTAGAAGGAAGCAGACGGAGGAGTAGTAGAAGCCACGTCTTTATAGGAAGCAGAAGCAGACGGAGGAGTAGTAGGAGCCACGTATTCATCGGAAGGGGAAGAAGACGGAGGAGCCGGTTTCTTCGAACGAGACTTGCGCAGCGGTGCAGTAACTTGTCTATGTGGCTCGAGTTCGACGATAGTGATTGGTCTCTCAACCACACGGTCCACATTGCGTTCCTTGCGCGTCGATGCAGTGGGCCATTTTCTTTTTACAGCTACCGATTTACTGAAAAGAAATAAATAATTTCAGATATAGAGATATACAACTGGAACTGTAAAAAAATTCTACAGTCCAACTTATATACAGGACTGTAGGATTTCCTACAGTCCATATATAATATAGGACTGTAGTCTTTCCTACAGTCCTATATATACTATAGGACTGTAGAATTTGTCTACAGTCATGTAGGTTTGAAGTCCGACTGTCGGCTCTGTTCGATTTTTTAAAATACTAAATTTGATTTTTAGGGTTCATCAGTTCGTATATCAACCATAAATTAGTTCTAAACTAATTTATCTAACTATTTTAGTTAGCAAGGATTCATAAAAATTAAATTAAATTTACATATAAATAAAATTAAAATCCTAATGGAGGGAGAATATTGGATACATATATAGATTTTAAAGAAAGTTTGGGTGTCATTGCTTGGAATTAGAGGAGTTGGAGAGAAATGGGGAAATGAATTTGAATAAGGAAACAGAGAATGGTTTGGAAATTTGAAGAGAGAGAATAGAAATTTAGAATGAAAAATTTTAAAAAAAAAATGTGGGGAGGAAAGAACTGTCCTGAATAAATTTTGAACTGTTTTTAGTAAAAATTATAAAAACTTTGATTGACCTGAAATAATGAACTGTCATAAACAATATACAAAACGTGTTTAGAATTATCCTGGAAAAAGTGCAATAGTCGAGAATATCAAGTTGAAATGTACCCTTTTCGTTTATTAAATTTGGGGTGCAAGGAGTAAGCTTCTAGTTTAGGCACATCATATATGGCCCCCATGAATCAAACCCCCTCCAAAACCCAAACCTTAACTTAGCAGCCACCAAATGCTCTCCGGCGCTCTCCGCGCCGCCCACCACCACCACCTTCTCCCCATCCTCTCCCAATTCTTCCCTTCAAATCCCCACCTCCACCTCCCACCTCACCACCTCCTCCTCCACCCCCTCCTCATCTCCCTCACCACCCTCCTCAAGACCCACCCTCACTCCCACCCGCTCCTCCTCTCCCACTCCCTCTCCCTCTCCCTCCACCCACCTACCCTCTCCCACCTCCTCCTCCTCCTCCCCGCCCCTCCTCTCTCCCTAACCTTCCTCCGCCTCTCCCTCCCCTCCGGCGACCATTCCCCCATCTTCCACTCCCTCCACCACCTCTCCTCCCTCGACCTCCCCCTCTCCCAGCACCTCCTCTCCTCCCTCCTCCCCTCCCTCTCCTCCCCCCTCCTCCTCTGGTCCCCCGCCTCCCCCCACCTCTCCCTCCGAGCCTTCCTCGCCGCCTCCCTCCCCTTCGAGTCCCTCTCCGTCCTCTCCCTCATCCGCTCCCGCCGCGCCCGCGGCCTCCGCCTCCCCCTCCCCTCCCTCTCCGCCTTCTCCGTCCTCCTCCGCCTCCTCCTCCTCTCCGGCGACGTCGCCTCCGCCATGTCCCTCTTCTGCGACATGCTCTCCCTCGGCCCCCGCCCCTCCTCCCTCACCTTTCACTCCCTCATCCTCGGCCTCTGCCGCCTCGGCCGCGCCCCCGCCGCCCGCGCCCTCCTCGCCCTCATGCCCCGGTTCCGCCTCGTCCCGCAGACCCGCACCTTCAACACCCTCATCAAGGCGCAGGCCGTACTGGGACGGATCGACGACGCCTTCGACGCGTTCGACAAAATGCTCGACTCGGGCTGCCGCCCGACGGTAGTTACCTTTAACATACTGATCGACGCCCTGTGCCGAAAGGGCCGGATGGAGGAGGCGAGGGCGCTGTTTGATTCCGTGGAGGGTGACGCCGGGGTAGAGCACAATACGGTCACGTACAACGTGCTTATCCATGGGTACGTCAAGGCCGGACGCATCCGCGAGGCGGAGGAGGCTTACGGGGAGATGAGGAGGAGAGGGCTGGTTCCGGATTGCTATACTTTTAATATCCTCAATGCAGGGCGGTCTAAGTTTAGGAGGAATAAGGATGGTGGTCTGTTGGGTCCAGAGGCTTTTGCCGGTAACGACCCCTGTTTGGATGTTTTGGTGTCAAGTTTCTGTTGGGACGATCAGTTGGGTCATGCACGGGAGCTCTTGAACTGGGCCCTCGATAACGGTATGCCCTTGAGCGTGGCCGGGTTCAATTCGGTCATCTCTGGGTACGGCAAGAAAGGGTTAGGCGAGGAGGCTTCTGATCTTTACCGCGTTATGGTGGAGGTCGGCCTTCCCCCTTCGGCTTCTACTTGCAATTATCTGCTCGTGGGGTTGTGCAAGGGAGAGATGTTTGATGAAGCCCGGGACCTGATGGATAAGATGGTTGAGAGGGGATTCTGCGTGAACATTTCGGCTTTTACGATCGTTATGGATAGCTGTTTCAGAGTAGGAGATGTGGACGGCGCTCGGATGTGCTGGCTTGAGATGGAGAGGCGAGGTATTTATCCTGATGTTATTGCTTACTCGGCCTACATTAATGGTCTTTGCCAAGCTAACTATGTGAAGGAGGCACATGACTCTTTGAAGGAAATGGGTACTAGAGGACTAGTTCCAAACAATTTTGCATACAACTCTTTGATATTAGGATATTGTAGGATGGGTAACTTAGGGGATGCATTGGAACTGGAGAGGGAGATGAGGCAAAATGGTCTCGTTCCTGATAACTTCACGATAAATATACTTATTGATGGCTTTTGTTGGCAGAGAAGGTTGGAGAAGGCTACTGACATGTTGACAGAAATGTACAGAAATGGCTTAACCCCAGACGTTGTAACTTACAATACTCTCATCAGTGCTTATTGCAGATCTTCCGATATGACTGGTGCTGGCATTATACAGAAGATAATGTATTCAAATGGTTGTGAACCTGATATCTTCACGTATAACATATGGATTCACTATCTCTGTAGTAGCTATAAGATGAATCTAGCGATGCAGTTCCTCAATCAGGTCATTTTGGAAGGTCTAGTTCCTAACTCAGTGACTTGCAACAGTATGATGACTGGAATTTGTATCGATACTCTGAATCGTGCCATGATAATTACTGGGGTGTTGCTTAAGATTGCTTTTGTTCCTAATATCATCACTGTCAACCTTATACTCTCTCATTTCTGCAAGAAAGGTATGCCTATGAGAGCATTGATGTGGGAAGAAAAGCTCAATGAGGTATCCTCCCTTACCGATGATGCCACCAGGAATATATTAAGTTGGGCCCATCAATATATTGAAGATAAGGCCGATGATCTCATGACAGATTGTATGGATGATTCAGGCTTGTTCTTACACTTCCTTCTGCAAATTACTTATGACTTTTTACTTAGGAACAGACCTCCAAATTGCAGACCATCTAGCATCTGTGATGATGTTTTACCTAATTTATCCATGCCTATGGATGTGAGGTAGCAATTAGCCATGTGAATCCCTGGTGGCAAAGAGTAGATCTCTAGTTGGGGTCCTCGTCTTCTGTATCTAAAGCCTTTTCCTCATAAAAATGAGATCGGCTGTGGAACAGAATTGTAATTCGAGGAAGGGGCACTGCAAGAAGAAGAATGGAGGTCCTGGGTTCAAACTGGCCCTTATCCTAAGAAAAGGATTGGCTTCCAGTTACCATCTTTCTTGTGGATTGGGAGCTCACATCTTGTAGAATTGTTTGAATCTTTTGAAGATAAAGAGGCAGCAGATAGATGAACTGCGGGACAACCAACAGAAGGAGATTCACCCCATTTGAGCTTCAGGTCTATCCATCACACTGTTGCTTCCTATATCGGTGGGATGGAAATGTGTAGTCATACTAACCAATCTAGAATGAATTATGGATGATAATTCTATGGAATTAAGTATGATGATCTTCTGGTGGTTGACATCAGACTCTCTTGAAAGCATTCACAGGCTGCAAGTTGATGAAAAAGATGAATCTGAGTCAACTATTGGAGAGCAGCAGTTCTAGAACACTTTGGAGTGGTTAGCTAAAGTATGTTTTGGCTTTTTCGGCAGAGCTGGAGATCTGAATCTTTATTTATCTGCATGATTTCTTCACTTCTGCTCCCAAGTGATTGGCTACAGGTGATTACAAGGGAGGAGGTGAGTGTTGTTGTACCATTTTTTTACACAACTTCGATTATTTGACCATGCTTGAGGCAGTTCATGTATAACAATTCATTAATTATTTTTTGAGGCACAATTTTTATTGGAGGACTCAAATTTAATAAAGTTCCTCTTTGTTATAGTCATTGTGAATTTCTGTCACATGTTTGCAATTGCTATCCTTAAAAATTGTTTACTCAGGTAATATTCTTGTGTTAGATCTTTTGGCTCAGCAATTTTTACTATCACAAAGAGATGGCCCTTAGTGTATGCAGTTAATAACGGTTTTTTCATGATAACGGTCCAGTAGAGTTATAGACATATCACCGATATATCGGTTTTATAACAGTAAATATCGGTTTGTATTTTTAACACAATTTTTATATATGAACAATACACTTAATAGTTTTCTATTATAAAATATGCATAAAGTATACATATCGTCGAGAAATCCAAGAGATCCAAGATAAAGAAGATCACTTAAGGAACTACATCTCTGAATAAGTTTGATGTATGAAGATTTTGATGGCAGAAGATGTAATCTCCATTCTCCATTGATGTGAATGTCATATCATTCAACATCAGATGTAATCTCCATTGATATGAATGTCATATCGTTTGATGGCAAAAGATATATTCTCCATTGATGGCAGAAGCTTGTATTGTATTGTATCTTGACTTAACAGCTGATTTTTCCATAGAATGTCGTCTGCAGGCCCAGGCCCATATTGTATTGTATAGACTTATCTGAGACAGGTTATTAAGTATACTAAGGATTTTATGCCATATTTTAGTCTGCAATTTAGGTAAATGATAATCTAGATTGGTTGGGTGTACGTGCTGGAAACAGCAATCAGGAAATATATAGATGAATGCCATCATAGTGTAGAACTTATGACTATGATACTAAACAAATTAACATCAACCAGTCACTGACCCCATTCAGGAGTATAATTGTATAGCTTATATAAACAAACTTCAAGATATGTCTACTACGCGAAAAAGTGGTGGATAAAAGAATGGCAGTTTCATAGCAGCTTGCACAAAGACCACCAGTTGGAAGGCCAATTTCAAAATCAACAGTGCGAATAACTATTTAGATCTCAGATAATCTCAAACAAACAGAACAAATTGTTCAAGATATGTCTCCAGAAAATTATGTCCTATGAAATCAAAGTTGAATTGAATTGCAGCACATTATATGTCTCCAGAAAATTTTTCCCTCTTTCTCTCTCATCAGCGACTATTCCCTGTTATAAAATAAAAAAATAAAAAAAGTTAATGTGAGATATTGGTTTTTATTAAAACCGATATATTAAAAAATATCGGTAATATCGGCCGATTTAATCGGTTCCGATATTTAACCGATTTTTTCCAAAAAAAATACCGGTTCATCACCGATACCGTTATATATCGGTGATATATCCGATATATAACGGTTTTTAACTGCATAGCCCTTAGTATAGGAAGCACAGACTCCTCTAAATAGGTTTCATGCCCAACGCATGTCGAGACACGTCTCGACATGTTTCACATACTGGAAATCTATGTTTCACATATCTATGGCACCTAGGCCGATTTTTAGAACACTGGATCACACATTCCATCTTCTATGCATGAGTTTTGGCATTCGCCTTTTCTGCTGCCGGAAGAATTCATCCTTGATCTTGATGGCCATTTTTATTGGTGAAATGTTGTATCATCTGTAAGCTATTCCATATAAGTATTAATCCTTTCCATGCTCTATTGGAAGTTGGTGGTATGCAATTTCGCACCCAGATCAAGTTGAGTTCTGCATCCATTACTACAAAGTGTATTTCTTCCTGACTTGATAGTTTATGACTCACTATCTAAAGGTTAACCTTTTATCATTCAACTGCCAATGTCTACTGTATATTTAGTGGTGGAGCTCAGCTCCAATCACCGTTTTCCTTGTTTCTCTAATTCACTCTTTGACTGAAGATTTGCATCTGAATACATCTTTCGTAGCACACTTGTTAAGCTCAGGTCAGACTATTGAAAAGTCTTACACTTCCTCAAAACAACCACATACCTGCTACGAGAATAGAAGATTTAAACTTTTGTCTCAACTTCCTTTTGTAAACTGATCCTTTCTAATGACCGTTCAGATATCTGATGTCTTTGTACATTAAACCGCACCAACTTCGCAACCAAAGGACATATTCTGTGATGATTCACTATCATTGCAATTACACATATAACTGACATTTTACCAAAATAGTCATACTGCTACCACAATTTTGTGAGTATCCACCAGAGAACTATTTCAAAGGAAGTCGTTTATCCTTGAGTAGACCAATCACTCTTGAAACTTTAGCTGTTATTCTGAGTTTCAGTTACATGAAACCCCTCCTTTCTATTCAGATTGTTGTATCAGATTCACCATATAGTTACCATCTTTAGTTCCCAAAGCATAAATTCGGTTCCACCCGGTTTCTCTTTCTACGATGGGGCGACTATGCCCACTTGCTCTGCTCAAAAAAGACTGCAAAACCGATCATAAGATGGTTTTTCTGGCTGAAATCAGTAAGATCGACATATCAGTTCATAGTGCTGATTATTTCTGTTATCTAGAGAGCCAGGGGGGGCGGTAACTTGTGGATGAGGGTTCCAAAACGTTACAGTAACTGAAGCGATGAGAATATCTTTTAAGATTTGGTGCAAGTATGATAGGTGTATGATCTTTCATCAAGGAACTATATCAAAATATGTGCTTTGGTTTCTCATTGCAGTTTGCAGGACTGTCTGCTGATATTTTTCTAGAACAACTGGATGAAAGTTTCGTTGATGCCTGTCAACTGGTCATAGGGATTTGGCAGTTCTTTTGGAGATGAAAATTAACTTGTTTTAGGTTGTACTTTTTCTAGTTTGGCTAGATTCTAGTTTCCTACTTTAAGGTGACTTGTGGGCTGGAATCTTGGAGATATTTCGTGTAGACCTTGTAAGATTTGTGATCCAATTTTCAATATAATGTAATATTAGGAAACTTATATTTATTTATTTTCTGGTTTTACTTTATTTAAATTTCTTGTAAGCCTTGTGTACAGAAGTTATTAGGGAGAGAGAGTTGGAGACGTTTTGATGAATTGATTATTGAGAGTCTCTCTTGTTTAAACTTTCAAGTCATTGGACTTTGGTTGTTTTGATTTGTGTATATACATGGTTCTACATGCATCTATTTAAATATCTTTTTTTTATGCCTGTAAAGATCAAAACAATATATATGAATGTAGGATTTAAGTATGAAAAGGTTCTTAGTTGATTCTAAAACTGATCAAACCTTTATGTTCTTATCTCGAAAATATGTTTTGCACGATTATGTCTAATTCTAAATGCATGTTCAGCTATGGTTTGGGATCCTTTGGAACCCAAAAATTAAATGGTCATATATGACAAACATGTGTGCGATTTACTATCGTGTCAGATATGTGTTAGACATGGATACGGTCTTCATGGCACGAAGGAAACTTGGGTTTACTCTTTTTCCTGGTTACCTAGTACACCCTACCTCTTAGAACCACATTCAGGTATAAGTGTTCCAATTCGGGGTACACTTTCAATCAGGATTGTAATGGTGCTGGATCGTAATGGTGTCGATCGGGATCACCAAATTTGGTGATCCACATCTTTATTGAAATCTTATTATAAACTTGTTTTCACGATAGCTTCTTTCAGTGGCAGAGAAAATTTGGATCCTAATTGTGATTTTTGTCAATTCAGAGCTCTATATCTGCACATTTATTGCGAATTTTGACTTTGTAGTTTGTACAAACTTGTTTTTTCATTGCCTCACAAGTCACCAATTTTTTTGTTGCATGTTGTTCATGCAAGCAAGAGAAGCTTTTGATGGTTTATGATGCTTTTATTATTTTGTAAGAAGGTTCTGGATCTAATGAACATTTTTTTTGGAGTGTTTTGTTATTTAATGATGTATGACCATGAAAGGTCAACTCTTATATCTTATTGAATAAAATGAAGCAATGAGTTTTGAACTTTATTATGTTTTGTTTTATATAATGTTTCTTTCCATATGTTGACATAATTATTTAGTTGAATTTTGAACTGCATAACTAGTGTTGATGTATCACTTTTCACATAACTGTCCTATTATTTATCTATGTATCCCAGTGCTCTTATTATTTTGTACACGATTTTCACTTATTGCTTTTTCAGAATATTGTGAATACGAAAGTGTAAGAAAGTGAAAGATGAACTAAAGATTATGTGACCAATTTTAAACTCTGTTCACTTAGGCTACTTTATACTTCTCCTTATTATCAGGAGTTCGATATATTACTTTCCAAAACTAATTTCGTGTCTATGTTAGGCACACGTGTCATTGGCACGACAAGTGGAAACACCAATATCTTCAGGTACAGGTCAAAGTAGAACTTGAGCCCATGTTATGTCGCTTCTGTATAACCTGTACGAACATAGTTCTCAGTGATTTGGTTACTTGTCAAAACCATGCATTACACTTTTGCAGGTAAGAACATTACTGTGTTTTCTTGGGAAGCCATTCAAAGGTCCACTAGAATGGAAGAAAAATATATGCTTTACATGTGCTAAGATATTTCAGCAGAGTTATTTTTGTTATGATACTCCAATCGTTAAATATGTTTTTTTTTTTCCTCAAACCATTTAATCTTGTCCTGGTAGTACTAAATTTTCTCCATATCTTAGTCTTATTAAAATTTGGCTGTTATTGGATTTCTTTTTTCTATGAAAACAATGAGTTTTTCTACAAAAAAATTTCCATATCTTGGTTTCTCTTGAAATTTTGGCTTATTCGGATGTTTACATTATGATAAAACCAGTGTAGTCAAAGGCGTGCCTAAGACGCGTCTTGCTCCTAGGCGCAGGAGCAGCGCCTCAGGACACTCCAGGCAAGGCGCAATTCTTAAGGCGCATCTAAGGCGCGCCTAGGTGCATCTTTTTCGAGCGTCTTGGAATAGCTAAGGCGCGTCTTGAAAATCTTATGAAAAAAATAACATGTTTAGACTGATTTTTTAACTGTTGTACTGTTTTTAGACTGTTTTTTGAACTAATGTAATTTTTTTTTTACTTTTTTCCCTCTCACTCACTCAATTCAAAGTGATTGCAACCTAGACATGGAGAAATTTGAACCACACATGTTTATCAATGTAGAAATTCGATATATATATATATATATATATATATATATATATATATATATATATATAAATTTTGCGTCTCGTGTCGTTCGGACGCGCGTCTTAAGTGCGCGTTGAGACACAGACGATTTGGACCTTTTGCGTCTCGAGTGCGCATTGTTCCTTTGACTACCTTGGATAAAACACCATTATGTAATTTGATATATTCTCAAATGAAAATCTGGATGTAATTGGTATTTGTTTGAAACTTTGCCAAGTTAAAAAATGATTTGTCAGAATAAATGGGAGAACTAGATCACGATTTTTTTCAAATTCTACTAAAGGGGCGTTTGGTATGCGACAACCACCAAAAAATTTAGGTTATTTATCGGGATACAACACTTTCTACTCGAAATTAGCCAAAAAATATTTGCTTTAATTACAATTTACCACAAGAAAAAAAATACTTTGCACTAGTCCACTAGTGAATATAAAAGATAACTTCTTTTTTTTTTTTTTTTGTTAATTTTTTTATTTGTCATCTTCTTTCTCCTTTGTTCTTTTCAACTTTCTCAACCAAAATCCTAGAAAAACTTCCTCCTCCTTTGATCTGAATAATAGTGAGAGAGACAAGAGGTGGCTCTTACAAATTTTAAGTAGCCTCCATAACATTGAAGTGTAATGTGACATTTAGTTCTATACAACACTTAGCTCCACTCACAACCAATCAAATATCCTCATTAAGCCAAATCGGGGTAGAAGTGTGAACCAAGAGCAGACAGTTGCTCCATGTCCGTCTCCACTGGAGCAAGTCAAATCCTCGTTGAACGGCTCCACATGCTAAGAATACTAAGAGAATGCTGAAAACATACGACTGTCAATCTGACTTCAGTATGGACTGTCAAAATTTTGATAGTCCTACTAATAATTTGTTGAAAATATAGGACTGTCAAATTTTTGACAGTCCTGACTTCAGATAGGATTGTCAAAATTTTAACAGTCCTGGCTTCAGTCAGGACTGTCAAAATAATGACAGTCCTATATTTGCAGCAGGTAATTATTAAGACTGTCAAAACGTTGACAGTCCACACTAGTTTTATTCAACACCAATACTGTATGTTTTCATTATGACTGTCAAAAATTTGACAGTCCTTGAAGTATACATGACTGTAAAAATTTCTACAGTCCTAAATTTCTATATGGACAACCAGCGACTGTGCCAACTTCGAATGATCTTTTGGGCATATGTTTTAATGGTTTCTAAAGTTCAAAAAATTCTTCATTGTGTTTCTAAAACCTATTTTATGTTACTATGCAATGATCTTTTGGGCATTTAGAAGGATTGGGAAGAAGATTTATCAAAATAAAATTAAAATTACAAACCCTAAAATTATAGATGAATAATATGGAGGAACAAGATTGGAAAGATGATTTGTGGAAGATTGGGAAGAAGATTAGAATTTTGGAGGAGGTGGAGAAGGGAGTGGTTTAGGTTTTTGAATAGAGGGAGTGTGAAAGTTAGAATGAAATGGATTTGGGAGGGTTTGGGGGGTGTTTGGGAGATGTAGGCAATCCCATGCAGTAAAATGGATGTCCCGAATAAAAGTTTCTCTAAACTGGACTAGCCCTAATCCTGGACTAGTCCCCAGTAGAAAGTGTTATGCTCCGATAAATAATCAAAATTTACCTGGCAAAAAAAACACCCACATATTCTTAAAGGATAAAAATTCCATATTTTGTGGGTAAATTATTTATCTGGGTATTAGCAATTCCCGTAAATAAATTTTTATAACCTAAACCAAAGATTGGAATATGTTACCCATCGTAAATTTGTCTGAGAATAAAAGAACATTCTGTGTACCAAACGTCCCATGAGATTGTTTCCAAACCCAGACCTTATTTCACTGCAAACTTCAGGGATCATCCTTATTTACCTGGGAATTCAAACACGCTCAATGATATTATGCATTGCTTTAATTCAACAACAGTCCGTTGCATAATGAACCTTTCTATATGAAGAACGGATATAAAGACATGATTCCCGTGATATAAGCACTTTATAGCTCTAATTCCTTTGTTTAGCCGTTTGTTGGTAGAAAGCTGAATACACTATTAGAGTAACCTTGATGTTTCAACCCATGTCAGAATTCTATACTTGATATCATACCTCTATAAACAACTTAAGGGGGCATTGAACCATATGCCATAAGCCTAGAAATAAAGTAGAAACAAGCTGCTCATTCTAAATCTACACCAACATCTACAACAAACTTGATATACACCCAAAGAAGTGACATACACTTCTCAAAGTACAAACATCATGAGATAGAGAATGGATCACAATGGATCAGCAACGTTCATGAGCATGAACTTTCTTCTGCCGACCACATTTGCTCTCTCGTTAAGTTTAGCCAGGTGAAGCATTCGCCTTCTCAATGACTCGGTACTACCAGTTTCCTGCTCGTCTTTCGTCTCACTGTCTAATTCGGTGGCCTTGGCCAAATGGTCTTCAACTGTGTCCTCAAAGCCATCCATTTCCTTGGACTTCATTGCTTGTTTAATACTCTCAAGCACCTCGCTCATCTTTGGGCGGTCCCTCGCATTTTTAGAAAGGCAGCTATTGGCCAGCTTCGCAATCTCCCGCGCTGCCCTCGTAGAGTACTTATTTTCAAGCCTAGGGTCCATGATCTGGCCAAACCTTTTGCTCTCAATGGGATATCGTTTCACCCAATCTAGAAGTTTCTGTTCATTTCTTGGGCGGTTTCTCTCCGTCGATTTCCTGCCAGTAAGGATTTCGTACAGAACAACCCCAAAACTCCAGACATCACTTTTAGCAGTGAGATGGCCAGTCTCTATATAATCTGGGGCAGCGTATCCGTAAGTTCCCATTACCTGATGATCATAGAGTAACAACAGATGTTAGATAAATGTATGGCATATAATAAGTAGCAGCTTCACAAAAGGTCTGGGGGCATCTGTTTCACTCTCCAAGTCCCAACATTGTTATGGTAAGAAAGAATGCAGAGTGGCATGATGAAGATATAAGAATTATGTTAAAAAGGAGCAAAAGTAAGAAATTAAGTGGTGAATGATTCCTGAAATATGGGAGCCATGGTATCTTAAAAGTACATAGGTGAACCTGAGAGTGAGATCTACATCAAACATGCAGGCCTCTATTTCTTTTGGCATAAAGGAGACAGAGAAACTGGAACAAGTTCAGAGTAAGTAGTGTTCTGATTTGATATCTAATAGTTGTGGTCTATGTGCACCAATAGGGACACATATACAGACAAGATAAATATACAAGATATGCGATGTGGACATCTTCAAATAGGTATAAAGGTAAATTACCAATGTTGCATGACGGGCACAGGTATAGACCCGATACGGATACAGACGCCATTTTGCCGTGTCTGTACAACAACGTACTTGTGGTCTAGGTCACGCCTGTAGTATCTTTTGATGTACTGATTAGCAAAGCACAGGGGTTTGTGAAGGCTAACAATAACAATTTAATGACATGATATGTTCAATGAACCAGTACAAGGATTGCGCCAAGGAGCAGGTTGTCACTCATACTATTAAGCAAGATTTATAGTATTGGTTTTGATATTGGAATCCGTTTCGCAGCCTTCATGAGTACCAGTACAGGCATTTTCAGCGGTTAAGGATTGAAGATTTGGAGTTTTTGGTTTAAGAAAGCAAAAATTAATAAAAATTTATCAACCAAACTAGAAAAATATTTCATACATTCGATATAATTTTATGTATTATTTGTTGTTTACCGTAAATTTTTAATGGAATGAATTATCCAATTATTGAATCATTTACCTACAACAGATATTGGTTTTATTATTTGGCTTGGTACAACCACAACAGACTTTTCAATGGTATAATTTTAAGATTGATAAATGCTATGAACTTATAGATGTACGACTTCGACAAGTGATAATAATAATCATCTGTCGATAATGAATCTTATCGGCACACTATAACATGTAGTTCTTCGACATGACCGAATCATCTTGTCGAGACTGATTTTTCATATACTCTTATATTTTTCTTTTAATTTCTTAATTTTTGAATCGACAAAGAAAGAGATTCCAAATGTTGCTATTGGCGAGTATCGGCTAGTGTCGAATTGAGATATGCCAAAACGACATGTTACGGCCGGTATGTATCGATATCAGTAGATACTACTGTAGTGCCTCAAATCCCGATCCGACCGGGATGTGCACTACGTAATTGGGCTTGTGGCTAGTCCGTCTGAGTCGTAACTTAGAACTTCGGCATCTTCTTGTCACGGACGAAATGCGATGATCCTTTCCAACTCATGGAAAGACCTCTATTGAAACGAGTCCAATAGTTTTCGTGTTTGGTTGCTTGGTTTTCTTGATTGCCGCTTTGGGATTTGATTTGGTGTTGCTTTCGATTTGCTTGGTTTTCGCTGCTGGTTTTATCGTTTGAAGCTTTGATTCTTGTGGAGTTCGGCAAGGAAGGATAGGCAAGATTCTAATTGGTGCTCGTGCTGTGCAGGTCCGCGTAACTGACGTTTGATCGTCGCTAGGCGGGAATCTTTGTTTCAGCTACCTTTTTCTTAACCAGTGAGTGGTTTGGACCCTTCTTTCCTACTTCTTCACGCCAACATCTTTAATGTTTCAAACATTCACTCGATGATGCCCGGTTGGACGCCTAGAAAATCCTTTGCCACAATGCATGCCAGCCACTAAGAAAGGAACATGGAAAATTGTAGACTAATTTTACTATATGCTTGCACACCTTATAACTTGAGTTTGTTTATAAAGGGAATTGGTTGTTGGTTGCGGCCTAGTGCCTCGGATTGAGTTTGGACTTATGGGATACCAAAATCGGAACACCGCATTGAGAAAATATGAACTGTTGCATGAGATATATGTTGCTGCTTAACTTCTTTTGTTTAATTCGATGCATTGTATGATATATGAATTGTTCATGCATTTGCATGGTCTGGGACAACTTGTGCACAAGGTTTGGCATTTCCTCGAAACGGCTTTCCGGGGCACTGGAATCGTATTGATCCGGAGGAAAATATTTGATTCGTGCTAGTCACGATGCATTGCGGGACCTCCAGCAGGGCTTGCTACCCGGGCTGATAGGGCGCGCCGCTAATGCTTGAAATATGTCCCTAAGGTGTCGATCACACCAATGACCGCATAGACTAGAACATATGCTAATTTATTGTCTTGTGCAGATGGTAAGTATACTTGTGTTTCGTTGCAGGGAAGGCGTGCATCGGTTGAGTAAGCAATCGATGCACTGGTTGGATTCAATGTTATTTTCATTCCTATCAAAACATGCAACTGATATGAATTGAATTCACTTGCCTCTTTATAGAAGTCATCTTAATGCAAGCTCGCCCCTAATAAGCTAGTGTCGATTTAGTCGAGTGGGTTCATCCCGCTCACCAGTACAAGTTGAGTACTGACCCACGTTGTGGGCAACTATTTCAGGCACTCAGACGGTGCAACGCTAGTGGATAGACGAGGAGGCGTTAGGAGCACCTCTATTTTGAAGTATAGTTGGAGTCAAATCATTTTGGAGGCTTGGACTTTCAACCTATAAAAGGGCGTAATGTATGAACGACGTGGACTATCTGATGGAGCGCGCCCTGCCTTTTGAGTTATCTTTTGTAATGCAAATCAAGTAGCCGAGAGGCGCATCAATGTAAACTCATGTAAATTACTCTGAATTATCAATGAAAAAGCATGTTTCTTCCTGCACTTGTGTTCAAATCTCTGTGAATGTGTTTTATAAATTGTGTTTCAAAATGGGTTCCTATAACTGCAAGTTCTTGCCTTGTACGAGCGCAACTCCAGGCTCGTACGGCATCACGCCCCAGCGAGGACGAATCGGTTCCGTGAAGGATCCAGCGAGGACGATTGACCCTTTCGGGATCGGGACGTGACATATTGGTATCAGAGCTTAGGCTTTACTTCCATGGGATTTCAAAAGATTATAAAGGAGTTTGATGCGCCTCTCAATTGAGTTGCGTTCGGCGTCCGCTGCATGAGATGAGTCGCCTATACAATGAGCCCATAGATACAAAATCTATCGTTTTTGGAGTATTGACAAGCTACTCTCTTTTGTAGTCATGGCAAAGAAGAACACTGCAACTGCCAGCAGTGCTCAGCCCGTACAGAGCGATCCAGCAAGCTCTGGAGAATCCGGAGGAGCGGGTTCAACTAGTATGGCGGAACGGCTTATGCATCTCATGGAGGTGCAGCAACAACAAGCCGTTACGCAGCAGGCGCAATTTGCTTCTCAGCAAAAGCAGATGGATACCATGATGCAACTGATTGCATCCTTGGTACCCAACAACGGGACTGCCACAGTGACTCCTGTCACGCCGCCGGCCGTGGCGGTAGAAGACGAGTCAGAAGAGACTCAGCCTACAGCAAGGAACTCCTGCCGTGCAGCAGAGTTCACTAAAATGCATCCGCCAACGTTCAATGGACGAGCAGAACCGGACGTGGTGATGGGGTGGATTGCTAAGCTGGAAGGACTCTTCAACCTGGTTGGCATCAGGGGATCCAAGCGAGTGGCCTGTGCATCGGTTCAGCTGGAACTGCGTGCGCATGATTGGTGGGAGGCCACGAAGCAAGGGATTTATGATGCCAATCCCAACTGTAAAATTACTTGGAAAATGTTCAAATCTGCATTCATTGAGCAGTATATTCCCCGAGCAGTGCGGCAACAAAAAGAAGATGACTTTAGCAATCTAGTACAAGAAAGTCTGTCTGTGGATGATTATGATTCAGTGTTTGCTAAACTGGCAAAGTTTGCTGGGCACTTCTTGCCTAATCAGCAGGCGTGGTGCTATCGGTTTCAGAAGGGTTTGAATGATGAGTTGCGTAGGGACGTCATCAATCAAAAATGTCAAACCTACAGGGAATGTTACGAAGCCGCCCTGAATAGCGAGCGGATCTTTGGGCGCTATCCCCCAAAGGTAGAGGTGCAAACCCCCCGTACTAACAACAAGCGGCCTCAGGAAACGGGAGGGTCTGGAGCACACAAACGTTCGCACACGTCGGATCACAGGGGCCAATCCCAAGCACCGAACTGCAGCAGGTGCGGCAAATCAGGGCATCGAGTGAATGAATGTCGGGTACAAGGATGTTTCAAATGTGGTCGTCTGGGCCACAAACAGTTTAACTGCCGGGAGGGCAAGCCGAATCAGGGCAACGGGAATCAAAATAAGGGGCCTCCAGCAAGTGATGCCAATGCTGTGCCAGTGAATCCACAACGCCAGGGTGCTCAAGGCCGAGTCTATGCACTGACTCGGGATGAGGCATCTGTATCCGACACCGTTGTAACAGGTACTCTACTTTACCGAGGATTGCCCGCTAGAGTCTTATTCGATTCAGGTGATACGCATAGTTTCATATCTGCTGATTTTACTGTTGAGCATAAATTAGCTTCTACTGCTTTAAATATGAACCTCTGCGTAAGTACCCCTTCGGGAGTCGACATGCCCGCCCATGCGATCTGTAGGGATGGTTATATCTGCATTGGAGGAAGAAAGCTTTCCTTAGATGTCATTGTACTAGACATCAAGGATTACGATATTATTCTCGGAATGGACTGGTTGGGTGCTTGCCATGCAACAATCGAGTGCGCGGAGAAGCGAGTCGTATTTCGTCTACCCGGCGAGGCAGACTTTTACTATTCGTGCAGCGCTGCACCGAAGACGGCAATGGTGATATCAGCAATTTCGCCTAGGCGTATGTTGCATTCGGGTTGTGAAGGGTACTTAGCTTCCGTTCGAGACACTCGGCAGGAATGTGCAGATGCAGCTCAGGCTAAAGTCATAGCAGATTTCCTTGACGTGTTCCCAGACGAGCTGCCTGGAATGCCTCCTGATCGTGAGATCGAATTCAGCATTGACACTTTTCCGGATTCGCGACCGATATCGAAGGCACCTTATCGAATGGCCCCAGCAGAGCTTAAAGAACTTAAGGTTCAGTTACAAGACCTGCTGGACCGAGGATACATTCGTCCAAGCGTTTCTCCATGGGGCGCTCCGGTGCTGTTTGTGAAGAAAAAGGATGGATCCATGCGGCTGTGTATTGACTACCGAGAACTGAATAAGGCGACCGTGCGGAATCAGTACCCATTGCCAAGAATAGATGACTTGTTTGATCAGCTGCA
Source organism: Iris macrosiphon (assembly GCA_036927795.1). Lineage (NCBI taxonomy): Eukaryota > Viridiplantae > Streptophyta > Magnoliopsida > Asparagales > Iridaceae > Iris > Iris macrosiphon. The sequence goes on from JAYESA010000011.1 coordinate 26,008,216, forward strand.
AGGTGCAACAGTTTTCTCTAAAGTTTATCTCAGGTCAGGGTATCACCAGTTGAAAATCAAATCAGAAGATATTCAAAAATCTGCCTTCAGAACCCGTTACGGACACTATGAATTCCTCGTGATGTCGTTCGGCTTGACGAACGCCCCTGCAGCTTTCATGGATCAGATGAACCGCGTGTTTCGACCGTTTGTGGATAAGTTTGTGGTCGTGTTCATAGACGACATACTAATCTATTCCAAGAACGAGGCAGAGCACAAGGAACACCTGAAGATCGTGCTGCAGACATTACGAGAGCATCAGTTGTTCGCTAAGCTCAGCAAGTGCGAGTTCTGGTTGAACAGCGTGGCGTTCCTTGGTCATGTCATCTCGGCCGAAGGCGTCGCCGTAGACCCGAAGAAAATAGAGGCGGTGGTGGACTGGAAACAACCTACGTCAGCCAGCGAAGTTTGAAGCTTTCTGGGCCTAGCGGGATACTACCGTAGGTTCGTGAAAGATTTTTCTAAACTGGCCTCGCCTATGACTCGCCTTACTCAGAAAGGGATTGCATACGAATGGGGTGATGACTGCGAAGCCAGCTTTCGGGAACTTAAGCGGCGTCTTGTTTCAGCTCCGATTCTTGCACTTCCAGATGGGGTAGAGGAGTTTCAGATTTACAGTGACGCTTCAGGACTCGGCTTAGGGTGTGTGCTCATGCAGAGGGATAAGGTAATATCGTACGCCTCCAAGCAACTGAAGCCGCACGAGAAAAACTACCCGACACATGACTTGGAATTGGCGGCAATTGTGTTTGCACTGAAGTTATGGAGGCATTATCTTTATGGTGTTGCTTGCAAAATCTTTACCGATCACAAGAGCCTCAAGTACCTATTCACCCAGCGGGAATTGAACCTCCGGCAGCGGCGTTGGCTAGAACTGATTAAGGACTACGACTTAACGATCGCGTATACTCCGGGCAAGGGAAACGTCGTTGCTGATGCTCTGAGTCGGAAGCACGTGGGCTCGTTATCCATAGACAACCGTTTACTTCGAGATCTAGAGGCGATGGGCATCGGGTTTTGAGTTCGGCATCAAGGAGTGCAGCTGGCACCACTCCATCTTGAACTGGGTTTAAGAGATAAAATCAAATCAGCTCAGGAAGGCGATCAGTTCTTAGCGAAGGTACGCGGACTGATCTCGGCGGGGAAGACGTCTGACTTTGTGGCAGGCGAAGATGGGGCCTTACAAATGAAAGGGAGGCTATGTGTTCCTAACGATCCAGAACTCCAAAGGGAAATTATGGCGGAAGCACACTACGCGAAGTATTCTTTGCATCCTGGGAGCACTAAAATGTACAAGGACTTGCGCGGGACCTTCTGGTGGCACGGTATGAAACGGGATGTGGCGACCTTTGTGTCACAGTGCATGGCCTGTCAACAGGTGAAAGCTGAACATCAGAGGCCCGGCGGGGAGCTTCAGAACCTCGCTATTCCCGAGTGGAAATGGGACAACATCACTATGGATTTTATTGTGGGATTTCCGAAGACGCCGCGGGGGCATGATGCGATTTGGGTCATAGTTGATCGTTTGACCAAATCAGCCCACTTTCTGCCTATAAAAGTTACTTGGAGCGTCGATCGGTTAGCACAAATTTACATAGATGAGATTGTCCGATTACACGGAGTACCTGCCTCAATCGTCTCTGACCGTGACGGACGCTTCTTATCTCGTTTCTGGACTAGTCTACAAGCTGCTTTGGGAACCAAGCTACAGTTCAGTACCGCATACTACCCGCAGACTGACGGACAAACAGAAAGGACAAATCAGATACTTGAAGATATGTTACGGCTGTGTGCGATCGATTTAAAGACTAGTTGGGACACGCATCTTCCTTTGGCGGAGTTTGCGTACAACAACAGCTACCAATCGAGCATCCAGATGGCACCGTACGAAGCACTATATGGACGAAGGTGTCGATCTCCAATCTGTTGGGACGAAGTCGGCGAGCGGCAGGTACTCGGGCCAGAGCTGGTAGAGCAGGCAGTTGAAAAAGTTCGCTTGATTCGGGAAAGACTCCGCACAGCGCAGAGCCGACAGAAAAGTTATGCTGACGCCCATCGTAGACCTTTGGAATTCTTGGTCGGGGATCATGTCTTCTTGAAAGTGACGCCGATGCGTGGGGTGATGCGTTTCGGCGTGAAGGACAAACTGAGTCCCAGGTTTGTCGGCCCATTCGAGATACTAGAACGAGTGGCAGCTGTGGCGTACCGGATTGCACTGCCTCCCGCCTTGGCAGAAGTGCATGACGTATTCCACGTCTCCCAACTTCGGAAGTATGTGCATGACCCAAGTCATGTGGTTAGTTTTGTACAGTTGGAACTGCGCGCGGACTTGTCATACTCAGAAGAACCGGTACAGATCCTGGATCGTAAGGAAAAATTACTTCGCAACCGTACGATGTCTTTGGTTCGCGTGCTGTGGCGGAACCATTCAGCTGGAGAATCAACCTGGGAGATGGAAACGGAGATGAAGGAGAAGTACCCTTCATTGTTCTTTCAGTCTGAGGTAGGACCTTGTTCTTAAGTTTCGGGACGAAACTTCTTCTTAGTGGTATATTATGTAGTGCCTCAAATCCCGATCCGACCGGGATATGCACTACGTAATTGGGCTTGTGGCTAGTCCGTCTGAGTCGTAACTTAGAACTTCGGCATCTTCTTGCCACGGACGAAATGCGATGATCTTTTCCAACTCATAGAAAGGCCTCTATTGAAACGAGTCCAATAGTTTTCGTGTTTGGTTGCTTGGTTTTCTTGATTGCCGCTTTGGGATTTGATTTGGTGTTGCTTTCGATTTGCTTGGTTTTCGCTGCTGGTTTTATCGTTTGGAGCTTTTATTCTTGGGGAGTTCGGCAAGGAAGGATAGGCAAAATTCTAATTGGTGCTCGTGCTGTGCAGGTCCGCGTAACGTTTGATCGTCGCTAGGCGGGAATCTTTGTTTCAGCTACCTTTTCCTTAACCAGTGAGTGGTTTGGACCCTTCTTTCCTACTTCTTCACGCCAACATCTTTAATATTTCAAACGTTCACTCGATGATGCCCGGTTGGATGCCTAGGAAATCCTTTGCCACAATGCATGCCAGCCACTAAGAAAGGAACATGGGAAATTGTAGACTAATTTTACTATATGCTTGCACACCTTATAACTTGAGTTTGTTTATAAAGGGAATTGGTTGTTGGTTGCGGCCTAGTGCCTCGGATTGAGTTTGGACTTATGGGATACCAAAATAGGAACACCGCATTAAGAAAATATGAACTGTTGCATGAGATATATGTTGCTGCTTAACTTCTTTTGTTTAATTCGATGCATTGTATGATATATGAATTGTTCATGCATTTGCATGGTCTGGGACAACTTGTGCACAAGGTTTGGCATTTCCTCGAAACGGCTTTCCGGGGCACTGGAACCGTATCGATCCGGAGGGAAATATTTGATTCGTGCTAGTCACGATGCATTGCGGGACCTCCAGCAGGGCTTGCTACCCGGGCTGATAGGGCGCGCCGCTAATGCTTGAAATATGTCCCTAAGGTGTCGATCACACCAATGACCGCATAGACTAGAACACATGCTAATTTATTGTCTTGTGCAGATGGTAAGTATACTTGTGTTTCGTTGCAGGGAAGGCGTGCATCGGTTGAGTAAGCAATCGATGCACTGGTTGGATTCAATGTTATTTTCATTCCTATCAAAACATGCAACTGATATGAATTGAATTCACTTGCCTCTTTATAGAAGTCATCTTAATGCATGCTCGCCCCTAATAAGCTAGTGTCGATTTAGTCGAGTGGGTTCATCCCGTTCACCAGTACAAGTTGAGTACTGACCCACGTTGTGGACAACTATTTCAGGCACTCAGACGGTGCAACGCTAGTGGATAGACGAGGAGGCGTTAGGAGCACCTCTATTTTGAAGTATAGTTGGAGTCAAATCATTTTGGAGGCTTGGACTTTCAACCTATACAAGGGCGTAATGTATGAACGACGTGGACTATCTGATGGAGCGCGCCCTGCCTTTTGAGTTATCTTTTGTAATGCAAATCAAGTAGCCGAGAGGCGCATCAATGTAAACTCTATGTAAATTACTCTGAATTATCAATGAAAAAGCATGTTTCTTCCTGCACTTGTGTTCAAATCTCTGTGAATGTGTTTTATAAATTGTGTTTCAAAATGGGTTCCTATAAATGCAAGTTCTTGCCTTGTACGAGCGCAACTCCAGGCTCGTACGGCATCACGCCCCAGCGAGGACGAATCGGTTCCGTGAAGGATCCAGCGAGGACGATTGACCCTTTCGGGATCGGGGCGTGACAACTACAAATCTTGTTATTAACATTTCCTTGAACAAAATGATCAAATTCAATTGGGGTTGGCTATGGAGCGCAAAAATAAAATAAAACAGCGTTCATAACCAAAGACTTCTCTTATGCAAAGGGAGGGTTGGCCTGGAAGATGATATTAAGCGAATTAAATCAAGATCTTTTGTGATAGACATTTCATCTTCATCATGCAAGCCAAAACCCTTGCTGTCAAGATTGGCATGAAGGATTGATAGTTGAAAAACTAAAGAGCTATTGGTGGGTAGGGAAACCTGCCATATTTGGTAGCCCTCCAAAATTTCCTTAAGACTAGTAGTAGAGGAGGGAAGCTGGTGAAATTTTCTTTAAGAAATTGCATTCATATCTAAGGCACGGAACATGCCTAAGTGGGAGGTTGAAACATGTTCTTAGTTCACATGCTACTCAATTTGTGTCTATCTTACATTTTCCTACACCTTCACCCTTTTTAAAATTTCTCCTCAAGTCATACTACCACAGAATTTATCACTAAGTGACAATATCAGTCAGTAGTATGGATGGAGAAGGGACATAGCACAACAGCGTAATGTGTTGGCATTCAAGTCCATATTATGGAAGAGAAAATGAATTTAGTATGAAATAATTTCACAGGATTAAGCCAATTGTCTCAATCATGGGATATCATTGAGGAGTAGGGCTCCGTGCTATAAAGCTATTTCTTACAAAAGATGAAGCAAAGACGCTTCAAATCAGTGTCTTGTCGACGTTATGATGGTGTCTATCGCGTATCAAATTCAACATGGACACTCCATAATACACTAGGACACATACCAAAATTGAATGTGTCTGTATCATTTTGTTTTGTACCTATCATGTCGTATTTGTGCCTGTGACTATTTCTAGTATGTAAAGACTACACATCTAGCTAGTTGGTATCATTTGGAACAAATAGCATACATAATTCCTTATGATTAAGAATGTCAATCTTTGGGAAGAATCATGATCATCCAATAAGAAGGATTTCAGTTATTCAAATGAAATCCATCACCATATATCAAAAATATTTAGCACTACCCTTGTGGGAGGTAATACATACAACAGTTTCTAAACACTCCTCAGTATATGTTCTTTTTTATGGCTGATTTTTGTATCAAAACTGCATGTGTACTCTACACTACCCTTCTTGTGTCTAGTAACATAAGTCGATGTTTCTGTCTCTGTTGTACGTTATACAGAAGTCTATCCATTCAACATATTCAACTATTTTTAGAGAATGAGCTTTTATCATATTTCTTAGTTGGTCCAGTGTAACAATAAGCAAAAACACATTTCAGAATTATGATCAATTCTTTATAATAGCTAATCTACCTTCAAAATGTCTTTGAATTATTTATTTTAATATATAGCATTCTAAGAAATCAAGTAATAAAAAGGTAGAATTTTCTTGTACGCTTACAGGACTCTGAAATCTAATACACCATGATTGTAATGTCATACTAAACCAATAATAGATCTCGACATACCGCAGTGGATACATGAGTATTTCCATCCGATGGCCCCTCTCTTGCTAACCCAAAGTCTGAGAGTTTTGGTTTGAACTCCTCATCTAATAGAACATTAGATGCTTTGAAATCACGGTATATTACCTGTCCATATAGGAAAAGCATGATGTATCTCAGCAGTCATGTCCACAAGCTACTTACATATACTTCACATGAATACTAACAGAATTTTAGCAATTTTCGGAATTAGATAATCCGTGAACATCATACATTTTACTGCAGAAACACGAGTAAAGTCAATCAAATAACTGGCTTTTCATATCTGTTACACCAGATCCCTGTCTTATGGATATTCTTCATTTTTTAGGGTAAATGGTACTTAATGTCCTCAATTACGCAGACTGAGCATGTAGCCATTACTATATGACTAACAGATAACATTCTTGAACTATTAGAGGTGGTTATGAAACCCCTAAACCTGAACTTCTTTCAAAAGGAGTTAATAGTGTGCCTTTAAATATGATACCCATCAAGTAGGAACGAATCATTGACACTAATTTTAGGCTTTGGATATAGTTCAATGTTGTACTTGTTCAGTTTCATAGTGATGTAGGATAGGTGGAATTTATCCTTGGTTTTGAAATTCTTAGAATTCCTAATTTCCAGAAGTCTGTTACATTGTATTGAACAGAATAGTAGTCGGCACTCTGTCACAATAAAGAAGAAGATATTCTCTGACATGACTAGTAATATGAAGTACTCTCATTGATGTATTTGAGAAAAGTGTAACCTGTCTTACAGAATAAAAGATGGCATAGGGCATGATTCAGGTAGGGCAAACATGAAGCTGATTATGTAAAACACAGATGATAATGGAAAACAAACCAAAATGGAGAATTTGATCGGAAGACTTGTTCCTGTTAAATTACATTTAATCTTTTTGAGCTTTTACCCCTTACGTTATCAAAAATATGTAGAAGAGTTTACCCAGACGAAGATCTGGATATGAATCTAATAAGCTTGAGATCCGGATAATTGGATAAAATGTACATTAATCCGAAAGTCCATGAAGAATAATGTGTATGTGACAATATCTTCGTATGGGTGTTTGTTGTTTGTGTATGTGGAAGTATGAAGATTCAGACTTCAAATGAGCATTATAAATTCAAGTTTTAAGAAGAAACCTGAATTTCCACCCCTTCATGCAGATATGTTAACCCTTCTGCTGCACCCAAGGCTATTTGTAGTCTCACATTCCAAGGAAGAGAAGGATAAACTTTGTTAAATAAGTGATCTTCTAGACTCTTATTAGGCATAAACTCATACACCAAGAGCCGTTGGGTTCCTCTTTCAACATCAACAGCACAATATCCTACGAGCTTTACGAGATTTGGGTGCTCAACGACCCCAAGAAACTGAACTTCTGCCAGCCATTGTTTATGTCCCTAGTAAAATATAGAGAATATAAGCAATCATAAAACTAAGAGGATCAGAAAGCAAACTTTAACCACTATCTGCAGATTGCAAAATTAAGAAGTCAAGAAATAGCTTCCTCCAAAATTCAACGGAGATTTCATCAAAAAGATAATTCCTATCAACACCTCTTCTTATTAATACACTCTAAAAGCTAATAGACCAAAATTAAAACTTTGAGTTCAAATTGGTTTCCTCTTTTAACGGTCCATTGCAATTCTTTTGTTGATGTCAGTTACTAATTTGACAAGTAGTTTTCCTTTAATCATTTAATTAGTATTCCTTTGTGTTTGTGATAATATCCACCTGATTTACGTTTGAACCTAACATGAACCAACCAATTACATACTCTCTCCTGGGAAATCATTTGATTTGATTATTGGTGGAGATTTAACATTCTCAAAAATGCTTTATTAAACTGTTAAGTTTATAAGTGTGAACTTCTAACAGAAATAACTGAATGTATCGGAGAAAAAACGGTAACATGATATAACCACTGATCTTAGGACATTGGTTAATGCGTACTACTGTATTGACTGCTATCTGACTGTCAGTAGGTATAACTTTCACATTGTTGATCTGTCCAGTGTTCAACAATCAACATTTTTTACTTATCGATGCACATTGAAGCAGATGGCTGTTCAATTCTTGAATTTATAGATTGTCTTTATAAGATCGAATCCTAACTGATGTGATTATAACTTTGTTGTGCCTCTTTAGGTGTATTTGTGGAACTGCACACCTAAAACTTAATTCACACACTGCTATTAATGACACTTGAGGGAAATGATAGTGCCAATGATTGTACTATCCTCAATATTTGTAATTTAATTTTGTACAGGAATCTGTCAAAAGAATTTCTTATGAAATTGGAGGTGCCAGCTAATCATGAGAACATTCTATATGAAGGGTGCAGTCAATTCGTTATTCTAAAGCTAATTCACAACCTCAACTGTGAAGAGGTATCATAGCACTGACGATCCATCAAGGGCTCTAGTAAGTTCCCGATAGTCAACTTGTTAGGTAATACTCTCCTCTTAGCTTCTCAGTTTAACATTTTGACAGATTTGTGCAACACTGGGGCACCAGAAGTTAAACAGTATGGACATTGTTTTTGTTCTCTTACTCAAACATGCGACATTTTAATTAGTTTAACAACATAATTGCTAGTATCATCTTTATACGGTGATGCTTTAAAGATTATGTCATCTGCAAACTTCTGTTATGATCAGGGTGTCAACTTTGAAGTTTGAGATTGAAAAGATGGCAAAACCTGGATACCTCAAATATCGTGTTTTAGACATGTAGATCAGTTGCATACTTGAGGATGACACTATAGTTCATGATATCTTGATGATATTGTTACAAGTTTCATTTAAATGTTGGCACCTTAACGAAAGGTCGGTATAGATTATTCAGACCAACTCAATTTGACCATATTACAGTCTGGCTGGTTGTTGTGATGGCAAAGTAAATCTAGGAAACCACATGCCATAGGGAAACAACCATTGCAACTTGATAATAAGATGATTATTCTAATGTTCCTTGAATTTTGTCTTGGAGTAATTAAGTATACCCAAACCAGTGCTTCTGCACACATCAAACTTGACACGAAATCATAATATTTCCTTCTTCAGCATTGGTCGTCTCTGTTAACAGGAACAATCTCAATTTATAGCCAGTTTTGGTGGCATGTATTGCTTGTCACATTCTCAATTCTATCATTTGGTGCAAACCTAGTGTTCTTCAAAGATTTTATCGAGAGTCCAGGAGTATGCTTTCTTTTCCAAAAACTGTATGTAATGAACCTAATAATTGTGTTTTAACTCAGAACTCTTCCAATTTCCTTGAGATGGAAAATGGACATCTGCACTCGATTGTCTTGGAAAAGCTTCTAGTGTCTATGTATGCAAATAAGTACAATGAAATAGTTGAATCCAAACTAAATTACAATAACAAAAACAACACATACCTGCAAACTGTTCTTATTGAGCTTCTTTACCGCGACAGCGGTGCTACCCCCCCTTCCCACTGAGAGGCCTGATCGAACCTTTGTACACGCACCCAAACCCTCCCTCTCCAATCTTCAGCAACCTGCTGAAATCATTGGTAGCGTTCCTCAATTCCTTGTACTCGAATGCCCGCAGATTGTGTGCCCTCTCCTCGTACAAGGAAGGTAGGCTTCGGGGCGAAGACAGGGTCGAGCCCGAGGACTTGCTAACGTGTTTCGTGATACCCGAATCACCAGACCGGCTTGTGTCGTTGGCAGTGTCGAGCGGGGAGGAGCTGGGTTTGGATTGCTGCTGGCTGCCTCTTCTTTTTCTCTTGAAGTAGTCAAAACACCCCATGTTTTCTAGAGGTTAGGGAAGTTTATGGCACGGTTGATGGTGTTCTGAAGAACTCTACATTCCCAACAGGAAATAATATAAGACAAACTTGAGAATCTAAGAGAGAACAGATGATGTGATCAAAACCCAGACAAAAAAAAAAAAAAAAACAGCACAAGGAAATAAACCTTGAAGGACTAGTTGAAAACCTTTTGGAGAAAGCATGAAGAATGCAAAGGAAACCTATTTAAAAGAAAACAAATCAAATCAAGAAGCAAGGAAAATAACCAGGCAGTATTCTTCTCTCCAGCAGTGGTCAAACCTATAAATTCTCGTCTCTGTCTCCTTTTTTCTTTTTTCCTTCTTCTTCAACCTCTGTTGGCTACTTTGAACTTCTCTCTGTGCAAAGACCTCAACAGCTCAGTAATTCCTCTCTATACGACAAGTTTTCTCTACAACTGGTTTGTATTCCTGGAGTTTCTGCTCTGTGGATATTAACTTAGATGAGGTGTTTCGTTCAGAAAGGCACTGTTTGGTTCTTTTGTCCTCTGCTTTCTCAGTACTCACAAGAAGGACAGTAAACCTTAACGGCTGTAGCCAATAGCCTTTCTTTACTTTGGACCTTTGCATATGAACCCCTTAATCTATCTATGTTCTTATACAAGTCTCCCAAATCTTGTTAACAGCTTCAGTAATTCTTCTTCTTTTTTAAAATTAATTTTACCCCCTTTTTCTTGTACCCTTTTTTTTCCCTCCTCCTCTCCACTTATGCTGGTAGAGGACGGAGGTGGGAGAGGAGGAGGAGGAGGTGGTGGGTTCGAGGAGGAGAACGATAAGGAAAGATGTACGAGGAATGGGTGTAAGAGAATTCACGGTATCGTGAGAGATTTCAAGTGCAACATTTTGACTTTAGTCAAATTTTGTAGCACTCGAAGACTGTAGTGGACACTTGTGCATACTTAAATTTTACTAGGAAGTTATGAGACACTCCAGATTTGGAGCGTGTCCTACCTCCTCTATATTAATTGATGGTCCCGTCAAAAGTAACCAAATAGGAAAAAATAAAAAAAAAATAAAAAAATATTATCAAATATCGAAGAAAAAAAAGAGGAGATTAATTTGGAGTGTACTATTGTGTGTCAATATCATAGAGACACTCAAAAAATAATAATTTACATAATTTTTAAAAATTTAGAGTACATATTTGGAGTGTTCCCATTTTGTATGTTCTAAGGGTGGAGGGGAGAGGAGAAGGAGGAGAAGACGATAATAGAAATAGCTCAAATTTAGTTGACACAGTCCGAGTTTACCTATAACTCCTTAGAATTTGTTGAAATTATTAAATAAATAACAAGATTTGTCAGAAAAACATGTAAGCACTGAATCATGGTAACCTGATTCAGTACAAAATTGAAACTATTATAAACTTAGAACGAAATTGCTTACAAATAACAACAAAAGTAGACTTTCGAAAACGCATAGGCCCATGTAAAACTATGGTAGATATAAGGGGCTTATACGCAAAAGAAAAGTTACAACTTTTCTTATGTGCTTCTTGCCAAACTGTTTGTGTGGGCCCCACTATCTGACAAGAATATTACAGAATGAGCTGTTGTATGAAGTGCTAATCTTCATATAGAATGACGACTTAGGAAAGCAACAAGTCTTCCGCTCCTACTTATTAACATAATGGGAAGATTCTTCTTCCTCTGTGTTCCGTACTGAGGTGGATCCAATTGCGCACTTCAGATAGAAGGTGACTGTTTGTTATGATGGCTTGATTGCCTAGATTATGAATGTATGCAATAAAACAAGATAAATGTTAATCGCACTACAAAAATTACTAGAAAATAATACATTTTTGGATGCAATTCTGTTATTTATCATCCAAAGAATCTGGATGATGACATTTTCCATGATGTTATATAACAGCTAATATAACAAATTTTAATATAAAAAATTAATCACATAATATTTTTTTACAAAAAATTGCACTGACATCATTGAACTTACTATTTATTGTATAAAAGGAATATTGTTTCTAAAATTTGAGTGAACATAAGATCGCTATAAAATAGGACGCAAGTTATTTTACGTCCTAAGTTATGGCATAATTTATTTATTTTAACACTTCTTATGTTAAATTTGTTAACGGTGAATGACGAAGCAAATAAAATAAGGATTAGCAACTTACGTCCTAAAATAGGACTTAAATTTATTTTTTGTTATTTTTTTTAAAAAAATAATCGAAAAAATAAATATTTACTCACTAATGTTGGACGTAAAAATCAAACTTACGTCATTTTTTATGACGTAAGTTACTAATACCTATTTTTACCAAATCCTCCTTAACTTAGTTTAACGTAAAAAAAATAAAAAAATAAAAAAATAAAAATTTACGTCATAGTTTAGGGTGTAAACCAACAAAATTCAACTAACGTCATATTTTAGGACGATCTTATGCTCATTTTGCAAATTTTAGAAACTATGTCTTTTATACAATAAACAATCAGCTCAATGTTGGCAATTTTCAGTTTTTTTAATATTAATATTAATGTTAATTTTATTTTTATGTTAATGTGAATATTAATTTTAATATGAATATTAATTTTAATGTTAATTTTAATATTAATTTTAATATTAATACTTAATGTTAAAGTTAATTATAATCATAATTTTAATTTTTATGCTAGAATTTGACATGTCAGTTGCCATGTTAGATGTCACATAATGGAAGATGACATTACCCAAAAAATTTAGGTGACAAATAGTTTTTTTTTTTTTTTTGGATGTCCTGTGTTTATCCAAGACTGTCAATTTATTTATTTTTTGCAGTTCTTTCTTTTTTATGACTACAAATTTTTTGACAGTCATGATTTTATATGGACTGGAAAAAATTTGGCAGTCCTGGATATGCAGAGAACTGACAAAAATTTGACAATTTTAGAATTGTCAAAAATGTATTGTCTCATAATAATTTTTTTAGTACCCTTAACATTTGTCTAAAACAGACAATTAATCTTTCATTATTAGTTTATCAGTATTTATGGCATCTGCAGAATGTCGCTATAGAATTCTTATGAATGATACATTGAGATTTGACCCAATTGTTAGAGCATCAAAAGTAACGCTCATCCCAATTTCTATATTTTAGATTAAGAATGTAGTAGCTCATTTTATAGAATAGTAAAATTCAATTAGAACTTCATGATAGTCTCATCCCAGCCACAAAAGCTATAACTTGGGCCTCATGATTTCTACATTCAGAATGTAGGAACTCATTTTGTACATCAGTAAGGCTCAATTTAGAATTCTAATTTCTAGATTTTAAATTTTATATATATATATATATATATATATATATATATATATATATATATATATTTGATTTTATATGGATTGTAAAAAAATTGACAGTCCTGGATATGAACATAACTGACAAAATTTTGACAATGTTAGAATTATCAAAAATATATTGTCCCGTAGTAAATTTTGTAGTACCCTTAACATTTGTCTAAAAGAGACAATTAATCTTTCATTGTTAGTTTATCAGTATTTATAGCATATGTAGAATGTTGCTACGAGAATTCTTCTTATGAATGATACATTGAGATTTAACCCAGTGAGACTCATTCCAATTTCTAGATTTAGAAGGTTGGTGCTCATTTTGTAGGATAGTAAGACTTAATTGGAACTTCATAATAGTCTCGTCCCAACCACAGAAGATGTAGCTTGGGGCACAGAATTTTAACATTTAGAATGTATGAACTCATTTTGTAGAACAGTAAGGTTCAATTTATAGTTCCAATTTCTATATTCAAAACTTTATAAAAATAATAAAAAAGAAAGAATAATGACATATGGGTCTAATATCCATTCATCTTATTTGGACTTAAAAGATTTTTTTTGATATTCTTGTACAAATTTAACCCATAAACAAGTCTAAATTTTGATAGGTGTTAACTTAATACCCTATCTCAATTAATATTTTTAATTTAATACTAATAATTTTATTTATTTCTAAACTACCTTCTCCAGTAATCCCCTATCCCTCGGCTACTTCAATTTTAAACAACCTATTTGTAGAGATATACAAATCACTCTAAGCTATGCATTTTGGTTCAACTGAATAATTTATATGCTGTGAGAAGATGCATACATATTTTTTCTCGGAATCAATACTCTTGTATAACTTTTCTGTTCTTTTCTTCTTTTCGCTTTTAATTATATGCTCATTCATGAGAGAACTTCTTAGAATATATTATGACAATAATTGAATAAGCACCTCCCCAAGTAAGGAAAAGCCTTTGAAGAAAAGAATAGTACATTAGCCAAATGTTGAACCGATGACTAGTTAATTATAAATAATTAATTGGATCACGTCACACCGGAAGCAATTTTTTTTTTTTTTTTATAGATATTTTAGCAAATATTTTCACTGTAAATATAAAAATTAATATATATCCCTACTTATTTAAAAACTACCAAATATTTTTATTATGAGTAAAATAATTAAAATTTTGGTTAAACAGTGGTGGTATATCTTAAAATTTTAAATGTTGTATACCAAAGAATGAAAATATTTATTAGTTTTTTTTTTAAATAAGCGGAGATATATACTCATTTCTATATTGATAATGGAAACATTTGTTAAATTTTTTTTTATATTTTTTTATGCTACGCTGCAATGGATATCTAACCTGTAGTCCTGCAGAGCTACTTTAGGTTATGACCAGTTCGTGATCGACAAATATTTCTTCTTCTTCTTCTTCTTCTTCTTCATCGAATGTATTGATTTTACAGTTTTACTCCATAAGCGAGTTATGTTTATAGCTGGTTGTTGTTCCCAAATGAAAACAGTATACGAAGCCAATTATATAAAAGGGGACTCTTCACATCATAGATTGATGCAAGCAGAGAAGGAACTGCACAAGGACACGACCGAACTATAGTCTGGCCCTAAATTCTGGATAATTTTTGTTTTTTTAAATATTTTTAGTTATATTTTATTCTCTTGTTTGAATTTAAACAATAATTAAGTGATAAACAAATTTTCAATAATATTTTAGATGGTGTAGAATAGTTACAGTTTTTAATTTTAGATACTAATTCTGTGACAGATGCAAGTCACCAATTATCATTTCCTTTATCTTTTCTTTTTTCTTATCCACATCCTTGTCAATCTTTAGGTCACGTTTGGTTCACGGAATCATGACATTCAGAAAAAAAAGTCATTCATTTCATATGTTTGTATGCAAAAAAAAAAATTTGGGAAAGGAAAATGATTCCTAAGAAGAGAAAAATAGGGGGAAAAAAAGTGGTTCTTGCCACCCACCTAGGAATTCACTTTTCCACATAGAAAAATATTTTTTCTTCCAATTTTTTTGACCTTTCCAAACAAAGAAAAGAAAATGGATGAGAATTATAATTTTTTGAAGGAATAGAAAGCAACAAGGAATTGAGTTTATTTTCTTTCGGCTAACCAGACCCCATCGTCCTGAAATCATCACATCAATACAAAGACGGGTAAAGTGTAAAAAAAAAATTCATCAGATTTGCGTTTTTGTATTTAAACCCTGTCGGATTAAAAAAAATCTCACTTTTTACATTTGGTGTATTTTGCACCCATTTTTTGTTTTGCCGTTAACGACCGTCAAAATAGGCATGAATTGACTAAAATATCCATCAATAATCATAATATTAATCCTAATTCTAATTCTAATCCTAACCCTAACCCTAATTCTAACTCTCTCATTCTCTCTCTCACAGTCTGTCCCCACCCTCTTTCCGGACTACGGCGGCACAACGGTGACGGCGGCGATGCAGCGGTAGCGACGACGATGCAACAACGCGGTGGGGGAAAGAGGGAGGAGGAGGATGTGCGGTGTGTGTGTATGTGGGGGTGGGGTGGGGGGGGGGGGAGGCGGCCAGCGCAGGGAGGAGGAGGAGGAGGAGGCGACGACGGCGGAAGGACGAGGGGGGGGGGGGGGGAGGGGGAGAAAGAGGAGGGGAGGAGGAGGGGGGGTACGGTAGGGGGGAGGAGGAGCTGGAGGAGGCGGAGGTGGAGGAGCTAGAGGAGGGAAGGGGAGGAGGAGGCACGGCGCACGGGGGAGGCGGCGGCGGCGGGAGGACGAGGTGGGGGGGAGAAGGAGGAGGAGGTACGGTAGGGGGGAGGAGGAGGCAGGAGCTGGAGGAGGAGGGGAGGGGAGGGGAGGAGAGGAGGAGGGGAGGAGGAGGAGACGGATTCGAAATAAATAGTTAAAAAATTTTTTTAATTATTAATAATAATATTTTTAATAAAAAATTAACGAGAGAGATTATTTCAATCTATACTATTTTACGGATGAATTTTGAATAAAAAATTAAAAAAAAATTAATTTACTAACGAGACAAAAGTGAAATTTTCTTTACACTTATCCATACAAAGACTCCACCAAATGAAGGATGTCCCTCCCCGGATGAATTGGACCAGTCTTTGTTCTTTAATTCTATAATTACAAGATATAGAATGGGATAAACTTTTAAATTGGCAAATGACATCAAATGAACTAAACTAAGTCTTTAGAGTCATATGCAACTAAGTGGGTCAAAGGAATGGACCTAGTTCCACAAGTTCATGAAGAGGAAGAGGAAGAGGAAGAAGAAGAAGAAGAAGAAGAAGAGGAAGGTTGGTGTGGAGTTTAATGGTGGGTAGGAAGTTAGGCTTAGGCACAAGATGAGACAGCCATTTCAATCTATCTAGACTAAAGTTTCGTTTGGTTCAACGGTGGTTCACGGAAAGTAAAAGACAAAAAAAAAAAAAAATTTATTTTATGTTATTTTCATGAATATTTGGAAATTTGTAATTCTAATTAATTTTTTTATTTTCAATGTTTGGAAACTCCACGGATATATTCAAATTAATCCATGAGGAGGAATAATTTAGTTCTAATTTTTTGTAATAAAAACAGAAAATTAGAAAAAGAAAATTAAATAATTAGAATGTGTGTTGTGGTACGGGAGAACATTTTTTTATATATTTTTTTTCTATTGTGAATAATTTTGTTTTAACATTCAAACAAATAAAATAAATAACTTATTTTTTTAAACTTCTTGATTTCAAATGTCAAATGTGGCCTAAGATTATATAGAGATGTGACAAATTAATGGTGTATCTAAGAAAATCAATTAGATGTTAGTTGGGAAAATATTTGGTTGGACAAGGTTGCAAATGCATTAGCATTTCCGATAAATTCTAATCCTTCTCGCTCTAGACTAGAAAAAAGAAATCTAAGAGCATCTCCAACCCAATTGTCTTATTTTGTGTTGTGATTCATATGTGACATGAGGTACAAGACAATATCTTTTCTATGTGGCAAGATTATATTCAAACAAGACAATGGAATATAAAAGTATTCTCCAATACAAAAATATTGAGAAGAAAATAAAAATTACTTTTTTTCAATTTCCAAGACAACTTTTCCGCTTCTTTCTTTTTTTATAAATATTTTTATTCATAATTGATGATGTGGAATAAAGTCATTGTAAAGTTCATTGTCTAGATCTAGACAACCAACTTCACATAGTCATTGCCATGTCATTGTCATGTCAACTTCACAACCAATTTCACATTTGTATTGGAGAAGAATTTTTGAAATAAGAAGTTGTGATTCTTATGTGGCAACCATTTTTTTCAAACTCACAACAGGGTTAGAGATGCTCTAAGAGAGATTGATATTCATTTAGATCTTGTTTCTCGGGGCACGCCAAGTGACCACTTTGTTCAGGTCCAACAATTTCTTCTAGGATATAAATAGTATGATTCCCACTATGCTCGCCTCACTTCGCAGCGAAGCTTAGCGAACCTTAGTTGGCCGACCACTACATAAGTCGTTGACAGAGAAAGCTCGAAGAGCTTCCCTTCATTCGTTGCTAAGCCAAGGTCCCATATCTTCGAGTCAGTCCATACTTTTTCGAAGAATCATGCACCCACGGACGTACGGTCTGGCAGGTCTTCCCTTTCCGTCGGAGCTTCATGGACGACAGTTGGGACCCAAGCGTAAATAAATAATAATAAAAAAAAAAAGGTGAGAGAGACACTAAAATAATATGACCATCTGTCCTATTTAAGTCCGTGATTTATGATTAAGACTTTAGCTACCGATCCCTACAGAAGGAATTTCAGAGGACTCTTTTTTTATTTTTTTTCGTTCATATCGCTATAAACAAAAAGGAAAAACAAAACTCTCACTTTCTCCCAGCTCAAAAGAATTCCTTTCACATAACTAGGATTAGTGAGAAGTATTGGTTCAACTAATGCTAGAACTAAGGGCTGTTAAAAAAAAAGAGATTGATATTGTATAGTATAAATAATTTATTGTTGTTGTTGATGTGGACGTTGAACGAGGAACTACGAAACGAACCTAAACTATATTTATACATTAAAGAACGATTATAATTTTTGCAATCTAACAAAGGATATGAATGGAAGAAAAAAGTTTGAGTATATTTGAAATTGTTCTCTGTAAACTCAGTCCCAAATCAAACTATATCGCAAATCTCAAATTTGTATATACTTTGTATATCAATATAAGACTTTATCTTTTGTTGTCTTATACACATTAGTATATGTATGTAATTTGCATGTAAAATAAATTTTTTTATTATTATAAAATTATTTAAATATTTAAATATATTTTAATTATAATTTATTATAGTTATATTTTTATTTTTTATAAAAAGTTTTGAAATTGTTGGCCGTCTAAATTGTACGTATATCCTCACGTAATTAAAAATTAAAAATTAAATAAATTTTAACTAATTGTTTAAGTACATAATATTATATAACTATAATCAAACACCTCTTCTATCCCATGTGGTTAAGGTGGGAGGCATTCTTCTTGGTTGGTCAAGTTCGATTTTCCATAACGTTATTTATAACAAATTATTATTTTTCTAACAATTTTTTTTTACGTAATATTAATTTTTTTAAATAAATGGTTGAATATTTACAAACGACTTAGACGGCTCCCTTTTGAGCCGTTTTGAAGCCTCATTATAAGAGTAGAGATTGGGAGTTGTAGCCCATGTGGTTGCTATAGCGGAAGATTTTACTACAAGACAATGTTCAAATCTTCCAAGAAACATATATATGTTTTTGTCACCGATTTTTTGAGAATTTTTCTCTGGAGTTAGGCTCCAATTCAGACATGGACAAAGGACGTAAAGTGGCACTTTAATGACGCACTTTGTACTTCTTAGCAGGACCGACTGGTCCAACATGGCCAATTGGTCCAGCACCTCAGTGATTCTAGTGGTCCAGTGGTTCTAGCGGCGCAACGTGACTTATTATTCCAGCAAAAACTCATCATCTACTGGAATTTAGCCATTTGTATTGTAACGACCAACTTTTGGGATTCTGCGTAGGAAAGAAGTGGGACGGTCGCATTTAATATGCGTAGAAACCGGATCTGAATGTTTGTGCAGAAAGAGGTCTACATGACACATAGCAACTAGAAAATGCATTTAAGAGCATAAGATTTTCTATGCTTTTACACTTCCCACTTATGGGGAGTTACTGTTGTCATTGCATCCATTATGCACCCATTATGGAAAGTTACTCCCATGTTTCCGCGCATGCTGGTAGTGGCCAGTCACTTGAAACAGTGACGACTTTAGCGACTCCTAAAGCGCATATCGCTATCTGCGCACGACATTAGTTAGCGACTCGCAGATCGACAGTCGCTTATTACGACGAATGACGACGTATTGGCTAGTCCTTCGAGATAATATGAAAACATACGTCGCTAGACGTCATGGGAGATCACAAAATAAATATTTATCAGCGACATTTAACGACGTCATTTCGTGGACTTTGCAGGAAAAAATAGTTTGCATGTGGTCTTTCCAACTATTCTTCAACATTTATTGTTTAAGCAATATTCACAAATAGTCATGCACCTCATGTTGGTTTTGTTTTCTTCAAAAACTCAAATTCCTCTTTGTATCTTTAGTCCCACATCGGATGGGACAAAGCCCTATTGTGTACATATATTACTTTCTCTTCTTTGCTCTATTAAGTTGTTGTGTGGGGAACCCCTTGGGCCACACGCGCGCGCCGCCGCCGCCGTTCGGTTCGGCTCGGTTCGGCGCGCGTAACGGGTGCGGGTACGCGCCCACATCTGCGGACGCCGAATGCCGATCCGATTTCCTCTTCGGATTCGGGCTGGGACCCTAAAATACTTTTTGCCCCTCTTCTTCTTCTTCATTTATTTTCTTGAATTTATTTCTGAACGTTACGTTTTTGAACCGTTTTTTTTTTCTGTGTCCAGGTTCATTCGTAACGGCTGAATTAAATCGTAATTTAATTCAGACCGTTACACAAATGTTTTATATATTCGTCCTTGTTCTTTGTAAATCATATCAGCAAAAAATCTTACGAAAACTCTGTCGACATTCTGTTCAGTTCTTCGTCTTCATCTCAAAAGCTCTGGGCAGAGCTAAGTCGTGGTCGTTCTCTCCAAGTCGTGTGCGGCAACGAGATACCGGTAGTGCGGGGGTTTTACCACTAGGAGCTTCGGGTACGTCTGCACACAGATCCCGAATAAACTCTTAGGGCAGTGCTTCGTGCACGACTTCCCCAGAGGCCGGTAACATTGTTTAATTTTATTTTATTTTGTATTCTGAAATTTTGCATAAAAGAAAGACAACAAAATTCTAACAATCTAAGAGTTTATTTTTGTTACAATTGTTTCAATACTAACTGTTACAATTTTCTATTCACTATTCTTACTGTGTAAGGAAATATAAAATTGCTGTTGATTTGTTACTGTTGAAATTCAATACTTACTGTTGAAGGAAATATATTAAATATAAAATTCAATACTTCTTTGTTACAATTTTCTATATTCAAATTGTTCAAATAGTTTGTTCTACAGAACTAGTAGTTACTTAGTTAAGAGTTCAAAATATATATTCAAGTTGCTGTGGAAATTGATAGTTAGAATAGCTACTGTTGTTCAAATAGTTATTCTCACTATTTGAACATATAGTTACTGTTCATTTTCTTATAATTGAGTCACTAATACTTACTGTGTAAGCTAATTGTTTCTAATTGATTTCTTATTGATTCTCACTGTTAGCTACTTTGATTCTCACTATTTAATAGAATTGATTTCTCACTATTTTAATACAATTTGATTCTCACTATTAGCTCCTCACTATTTACTTCTAATTGACAGTTAAGAATTTTTTTTTTATCAATTTGTCAATTGTAATTTCTGATCACATACAATTTGCTTCATTTTTAACCACTTAGTATTTTTTAAAAACAATCGAGGACAAAAAGAAAATAGTTTAGTAAAAGAAAATTACAAATAAAATCTTCAAATCTAAAGTTTCAAAGTAGAGACAAACTCGGGCACAAGCCGAAAGGGTCCTTCTGTCAACCGGGTGTAAACAACCCTAAGCGACACGGTATTTAAGAGTCTTCGGACCACCGCTAGCTGGGAACCGGCCCCTACAGCTAACCTGAGCTGATCAACACTTGAAAAACTAAAGATTTTAAGATTGATTAGCAAAGACCACCTAAACTATTGTCTTAGACATTGTTATTAAATAAATTTATATTTTCCAGACTGTAATCATGACTGGTAAGGAGGAATCATCTACTGCAAAACCTGCTAAGTTTGATGGCTCTTACTTCAAGAGATGGCAGAGCCAAATAAAATTTTGGCTCACGACCTTAGGACTTATTTCTGCCATTGATGGGTCCACACCCATCACAAACGATTCTGATGATACTGAGTCTGACGTAGCAGTGTCCATCTCATCAAAACCTAAAACCCCAAAAGAGATAGACTTCCATTGTTTTCATAGAATTCTAAGCGCATTATCTGAATCATTGTATGATATATTTTTTGAATACAAGAGCGCTAAAGAACTCTGGAAAGCCTTGGAAGATGAATACGGCTGTGATGATGCCGGAATAGAAAGGTTTAATTCTTCAACCTTTAATAGATATTTCATGGTAGATGACAAACCAATGAATGACCAGCTCCATGAATTCCAAGAATACCTTAGACATATTCAAGCCAAAGGGACATCTTTCTCCAATGAACATAAAATAGTATGCCTAATAGACAAGCTACCTCCCTCTTGGTCTGATATGGCTAAGGATTTTATCCATACACAATGAGACCTTACCTACAATCAAGTCCTAAAGAAAATTAGAACCGAAGAACAAATTAGATTGAGGTCTAAGCCTAAGACTGAATCTAAAGCTAAGGTAAACCTTGTAGAAGGCCAAGGAAAACCCAAGTCTAATTTTTCTTATAAACCCAAAAAGAATTTCTTCAAGAAGAAGAAAAACTTTCAGCCTAACCACCAAAACCATCATCACCAAAACCAAAAACCTAGAAACTTCAGTCAGACTCAGGATCAAAAGAGATTTTGTTTTGTGTGTGGTAAAATAAACCATATGGCCACCAACTGCTACCATAGGAAGAAGGAAGCTGTCCAGACCTCCTACAAAGGAAAGGGCTCAGTTAGACCAGAAGCTAACATGCTTCACAAAGGTTCTTCGAGTTCCTTCAGGTCTGTAAGCTTTCAACCCCTTATTAACCTCTCTTACCATTCTGATGATTGGTGGTTGGATTCTAGAGCTAATGTTCACGTTTCGTTTGATCGCTCATGTTTTTTAAACTATCAGGAATCAAGTGGAGGAGGTGTGACTCTAGGAGATGGCTCAACGGCACAAATTATTGGAAGAGGAAAAGTTAACCTGAAGATGACATCAGGAAAAATCCTAACTCTTCATGATGTTCTTCTTGTGCCGTCAGTCAGGAGAAACCTAGTTAGTGGATCCCTTCTTGTAGCCTCAGGATACAAAATTATAATGGAGGCTAATAAAGTAGTTTTTTCTAAGCATGACTCTTTTAAGGAAAAGGCTTTGTAAAAGACGGTCTTTTCGTTTTAAGTACAATGAATAAAATGTCTGATAGTTCTCTCATTGTCTCTAATATAGAATCTTCAAATGTTTGGCATGGCAGACTAGGTCATGTGAACCTAGGTTCCATTAAAAGGATGATGACTTTAGACCTTATTCCCAAGACTCCAATAGATGACAAACACAAATGTGAGATTTGTGTTCAAGTCAAACACACTAGATTACCTTTCAAATCTGTGGAAAGAAATTCTGACCTTCTAGAACTTATCCATAGTAATGTATGTGACTCTAATAGGATTTTGACTAGAGGCGGTAGAAAATACTTTGTTACATTTATAGATAATTATTCAAAGTATTGTTATATCTACCTTCTCAAAACCAAAGATGAAGTTCTAGATAGATTTAAGGTCTTCAAATCTGAAGTTGAGAATCAATTAGAAAGGAAGATTAAGATCCTTAGATCTGATCGTGGTGGAGAATATACCTCAAACGAAATGACTAACTTCTGTGAAGAACATGGAATAATTCATGAGGTAACTGCTCCATATTCACCTCAGTCTAATGGAGTTGCTGAACGCAAGAACCGCACTCTGTTAGATATGGTGAATGCCATGCTTCTCAGCTCTGGTGCTCCTGATAACTTGTGGGGAGAAGCCCTTTTAACTGCCTGTTACATTCTTAATAGGATTCCTAGTAAGACAAAAGATAAGACTCCCTATGAGATGTGGAAAGGTAGAGCACCTAGGATTAATTACCTTAGAGTTTGGGGATGCCTTGCTAAAGTCAGAATTCCCGAACCTAAAAAGAGGAAGATTGGTCCCAAGACTGTAGATGCTGTTTTCATAGGATATGCCTTAGACAGCTATGCCAACAGATTTCTAGTGTCTCACTCAGAAGTAAATGAAATCTCTAACAATACCATTATAGAAGCAAAAGATACAGTTTACTTTGAAAATATATTTCCTTTTAAGGATAGAAGTTCAATCTCTTCCTCCATATCCTCTACTAGTTCTCAAGTCCTTATACCTAGCTCTCAATCTGAACGAGACTTAGAACCAAGACGGAGTAAAAGGAATAGGATTGAGAAAAATTTAGGAGAAGGATTCTTCATATTTTTGATAGAGGGTGATCCCTCAACTTATGAAGAAGCAATGTCGTCTCCTGATGCTCCCTTCTGGAAAGAAGCCATCAACAGTGAATACAACTCCATCATGGAGAATAACACTTGGTTTCTAATAGATCTACCTTTAGGGAATAAACCAATAGGCTGTAAGTGGATTTTTAAGAAGAAACTCAGAGCCGATGGTACTATAGAGAATACAAAGCTAGACTAGTTGCCAAGGGTTTTACCCAGAAGAAAGGGTTAGATTATTTTGATACCTACTCTCCTGTAGCTAGGATCACATCCATTAGAACTCTCTTGGCCTTAGCATCCATTCATGATATGCTAATCCATCAAATGGATGTAAAGACAGCATTTTTGAATGGAGATCTAGAGGAAGAACTTTATATGGACCAACCTGAAGGTTTCATTGCTAAAGGTCAAGAAAAGAAAGTTTGCAGACTAGTAAAATCCCTCTATGGCCTGAAACAAGCTCCCAAACAATGGCACAATAAGTTTGACAAAGTAATTTGTGAATATAGTTTCTTGTCAAATGAGTTTGACAAATGCATATACTCTAAAGGATCATGTAAAAGTTGTGTCATTTTATGCTTGTATGTAGATGACATTCTTATCCTAGGATCATCACTGGAATTGATAAATATTACAAAAAACTATTTATCTAGCCAGTTTGATATGAAAGACCTAGGAGAAGCCAACTTAATTTTAGGAATGCAAGTGACCAAAGGCGAAGAGGGTTATACTCTATCTTTAGCACATTCAATTGAAAAAATGCTAAAAAAATTTGAGTTATTTGATAAGAAACCTGTCCTTACTCCTTATGACAGCAGTATTGTACTGAAAAAGAATGAAGGATCACCTTTGGAACAACATAAATATTCACAGATGATAGGCTCCCTTATGTATATAACAAATAGGACAAGACCTGATATTGCATTTGCTATTGGGAGACTAAGCAGATATACCAGTAACCCAAATTAGTCACATTGGACTGCCTTGGATAGGGTATTTAGATATCTCAAGGGCACCCTAGATTACAAACTTCATTTTTTTAGGCACCCTGATATCATAGAAGGTTATTCAGATGCAAACTGGGTAACCGACTCACATGATATAAAATCTACTACAGGATATGTATTTACTCTAGGAGGAGCTGCGATCTCCTGGAGCTCTTGTAAACAAACTATCATAGCTAGGAGTACAATGGACTCTGAAATGATAGCTTTAGATACAACTTGCACAGAAGCTGAATGGCTTAAAAATCTTATTATGCATATACCTGTTTCTCTTAGTCCTGTTCCTGCAATTTCTATAAATTGTGATAATAAATCTGTTATTGAACTACTAAAGCATGATTCTGTGAATGCTAAGATGAACAGGCACCTGCAGCTGCGCTTCAAGTCAATCAAAAGCCTACTAGGCAAATATGTGGTTCTTGACTATATAAAGTCAGAAAAGAACATTGCAGATCACTTGACGAAGGGTCTGTCTAGGACTTTGATCCTAGAATCATCGAGGGGGATGGGGTTAAGCCCATAAATTAGTCACCAGCAGTGGCAACCCAACCGAGTCTGACTGGAGATCCCAAGAAGCCGGTTCAATGGGTAGAAACAAGCTGAACTTAGGTGACTTTATGGAACACTGACTCGAGATTAAAAGTCTCATTAAAATAAAGCCCAAGCGGCTGTATATGTGTACAATGACTCCCCATCCCTATGGTGACAGTGTTCCTGTGTGATATGGTTAGGATGAGTTTAAACTCTTAATAGGTCCAAGCTGTAATGCTAGGTTGATTCATATCACCAACCATTAAGGACTTACATATATGAGAGGTCGTGAAGGCCGCGACTATGGGACAGGGCGATCCCAGACAACTCTCATGAATGTGGAAAGTGCGCATGGCCATTTAAAAGCGCCACCCGATAGACCAAGGACCTCTAGTGTACTATGTGTGCTATTTTTCTAAATCTGGTTCAAGAAGTCTGATTCAAGGCATAGTCCATCAAGCACTTCTTCAGATTAAGGCAATAGTCACTACGTGAGATTCAAGGCTGTAGTCCATCTCATCTATGCATAGTATTTTACTGCCCAGATGCTCTCTCTCTATTTTACTTCACTCTTATCTCTGTTTCGGAACTTGACTTTTTGGGGGGGGGATTGTTGGTTTTGTTTTCTTCAAAAACTCAAATTCCTCTTTGTATCTTTAGTCCCACATCGGATGGGGCAAAGCCCTCTTGTGTACATATATTACTTTCTCTTCTTTGCTCTATTAAGTTGTTGTGTGGGGAACCCCTTGGGCCACACGCGCGCGCCGCCGCAGCCGCCCGGCCCGGCTCGGCTCGGTTCGGTTCGGCGCGCGTAACGGGTGCGGGTATGCGCCCACATCTGCGGGCGCCGAATGCCGATCCGATTTCCTCTTCGGGTTCGGGCTGGGACCCTAAAATACTTTTTGCCCCTCTTCTTCTTCTTCATTTATTTTCTTGAATTTATTTCTGAACGTTACGTTTTTGAACCGTTTTTTTTTTCTGTGTCCAGGTTCATTCGTAACGGCTGAATTAAATTGGAATTTAATTCAGACCGTTACACAAATATTTTATATATTCGTCCTTGTTCTTTGTAAATCATATCAGCAAAAAATCTTACGAAAACTCTGTCGACATTCTGTTCAGTTCTTCGTCTTCATCTCAAAAGCTCTGGGCAGAGCTAAGTCGTGGTCGTTCTCTCCAAGTCGTGTGCGGCAACGAGATACCGGTAGTGCGGAAGTTTTACCACTAGGAGCTTCGGGTACATCTGCACACAGATCCCGAATAAACTCTTAGGGCAGTGCTTCGTGCACGACTTCCCCAGAGGCCGGTAACATTGTTTAATTTTATTTTATTTTGTATTCTGAAATTTTGCATAAAAGAAAGACAACAAAATTCTAACACCTCACGCATTGACTGTCAGTTCTTTATGCAGTCTACATACGAAGAGTCGATATTCCAAAGAAAGTATATGCGGATTATTATTATTTCTTGCTAGAGTTGCATGCTAGATTTTTTATAGTGTCTACGTATCGATCTTATTCCTCATATCTTGTTTTCCTTATAGTTATGGCCATGCTACTATTCTTATATATCATCTTTGCTTTCTTTCATGTTCGTGTTAGTAGTTATATCATAATGCGTAGCTATATCGTATTATTGTGCTTTGCTTCAATCTTGACTGGATACGTTGATAATTTTAGGCAACTGGCTACCCTACCCTATGAATCTTTTGATGGAGTTGTGGACGTTGTTAGAGGAATTTATGAGTTAGATATTAGCTTAGATAATCTTGTAGAACTTTATTGAATATTCAACATGTTTGTTCCCAAATATTGATTTAAATATAATAATCCTTTTTATAAACATGTTGGACATTGCTTAAATTTATGAGTTAGAGGAATTTATGAGTTAGATATTAGCTAAAGTTGAATTTGTCAATAATCCTCTTTATAGCAATGTCTAACTTATAATTTAAGCAAATCCCATTTTTATGCTCAAGTCTAATAAGTGTAATTACCAAGCCCCAACTCTTTAAAAGAACCCATTAAGACTAACTTATAAAATATAACAAAGCCTTTTAAAGCCCAAAACTTGTATTGATATATTTATTAAAGCCTAAAAGCTTCATTTGAATTTATTTATATGAAAATGTCTATTATATAATTTGAAGTCCAATAAGTTAATAGGTCCTGACCCAATATATTCCTTAAACCAAATGTATTCTTATTAAATTCTAATACTGTTTATTCAATTTACTGGGCTAAAAGCCCATGCTAGCCCAATATTATTATTTCAAATTCTGATTTCATTTGATATTTTTTTTCTAATAAGTTCAGCACCCTTCCCCCACCCCACCCACCACACACACACACACACACACCTTTTTTTAAATTAGTGTTCATATACCCAATCCAGTTAATAGGCCCGAGCCCAATTGGAAATAACCATTATATAGAATACTTATTTTTGGGTTTAAAAATCTAGGTTGAGAAGCCCACGGTTGATATTCCTTATCTTAATTGTCCCAAACTGATCCGGCACGAAAATTATTAAAATTAATTTTTATTAGATTATTTAAAGCCAGCCCAACTCAAATGCTTTAAACATTAATACAATGCAGTTAATAAATTAGGCCCAGATTTAAGTTGTAGAGTTTTAGACTAAAGTCCATTTATTTAGTATATCCTTATTTAAAAAGCCCAAAAGATTTACTTCTTTACTGATTATAAAATATGGGTTTTGTTATCATGTGCCCTAAGGGCACATGTTAACACATTGGTAAATGTGTATTTTATATTAGTACTTCCAACATCAAATTTATCAATGCATATTTTACTTAAAATATGTATTGATAAATGGATTCCTAGTTACTAATCTCCGCTTCTCTAAGCGCTTCTCTCCCTCCCCTTTCTCTATACGTCATTTTCTCCCTCAGTACCCTTTATTCTGCAAATTTATTAAGCGATGGCAAAGTTTCTTCCTCGCTCCCCGATCACAACCCACAATTTCTCCTTTTGTCTAATTTGATTCTACCATCACCCCATTATCACCCCCTCCTCCCAACCTTCCCTCCACCACCACCCCACCCCCACCCCATCCTCTGTTATCTCACGGTTTCATTCAATGAAGTCATTGAGAAAATAGCCGCCCTTCTTAAAACCCCTGACAAAGAAGAAGAGATATCTCTTTTTGTTAGAGATGGTTCCATCACGCAGAAATGTAAAACTTCTATAGCTATCAAACCTATCTCAACACGAAAGTTCTCATGTACATCTCTCGCCAACATCCTTCTTAAGCTGTGGAAAATCTCTAATCCTATAAAATTTTCTGACTTAGATCGCAATGTTGACTCCTTCCTTGTCCGACTTGATTCTGAAAAGGAAGTTGAGAGAGTTCTCGTGGAGTCCACTTGGAGTATTAATGATGATCGCCTAGTTATTGAGAGAGGTGATCCTGCTAAGCATTCAGATGAATACTCCTTCAAATATGCGGATCTATCGGTGCAATTCTATAGGATTCCTCCTAAATTTTTAAACATAATAGCTATTGGAAGAATGACTGAGAAACTAGGCCTCATGTGTCCCTACTCAGAGATCGGAGAAGAGAAGTGGAAGACTTTTGCCAGTGCCAAAATTTTGATAGACATCTCCGATCCACTGTAAAACCATATTGAAACCATCTTCGAAGATGGATCTCGTGATCGGATACTTGTGAAATACGAAAGATTAACACGTCTATGTTTATTATGTGCTCGAGTGGGTCATCTATTTGCTTCATGTATATAATCGTTTAATATTCTCGTCTCAAATTGGCGAGGACTGGACGAAGGAGAAGAAATAATCAGTTGTAGAGGTGCTTCGTCCCAGAATCAAAGAAGACATTCCGTACGGATTCAATGAAGAAGGTTCCTCGTTGACTCAAAGCTAGATTGGATGTTCCTCGTATAATAAAAGATTCAGTGAATACTTTGACTTCTATAACTTCGATAATCATGAGATCCAGGCCAACCACACCGTCGTTAGGAAACGCCGGAGAAGCGATTGGCCTCGTACAAGTTGCACCCAAAATTTTTGGCAATAGCCCGAGCTCCCTCCTACCATTACAACTGACAAAATACATCCCCCCATAAGCGGACAGTTTCTATATGGCTAAACCACGTTGTAAAAAAAAATTCAAATTCTACAGTTGGAAATAACAAACTACATAGTTCTCGGGGTCCCACTACTAAGAACATCATTAGTAAGGCCATCCTATATTCTAGATTCTAGATTTTAAATGTAGGAGCTCAATTTTGTAGAATAGTAAGTCCCATTCCTAGTTTTAATTTCTAGATTTTGAGTCACATCCTAGCCATTGGAGCTATAGGTTGGGCCTCTAAATTTCTAGATTCTAGATTGTAGGAATCCATTTTATAGAATAGTAAGTCTCAATTTCGAGCCCAAATTTCTAGATTCTAGATTTTACATTATTTTTTCCACATTAATTTTTGACCACACAATCTTTGGGACCGAAGCTCACTTTATCATTTTCTACTATTTTCATACAAACCCAACCCATTATACATACCTTATTTTTTGAAATTTTGGGCCCCAAATTGCATTGGAGAGTCCCAACTACTAATGATGCTCTAAGGCAAGTTATTCTAATACCCCGACTATCTCAAATGAATGTGGCAGTTATTTTTTTTAACAATAAGGACGGTGACATATGTATATTAGATGTGCCTGACTTGACTTCACAAATGCCTATTAACTCTACATCAATCATTTCTTCCACTTCAACAAATGAATTCCAAAAGCATGCCATATTTAATTGTCCATTCTCCACCAATTAAATAACAACACCTATCACCTGTTACATGTAGACAACTATAGAGGGGGTGAATATAGTCTGTGTCAATAATTACCAACTAGAAAATTATGAGTATGACTAAGTAAATAAACAGCTACTAACTATGCAAGCAATAATATAAGTATGTGGAATATAAGAGCTAAGCTTGCAAGTAAGTAAAGAAATAAGAGCAACCAGATGACACCGAGATTTTTATACTTGTTTCTCTCATAAAGGACTAATCCAGTCCCGAGAACTCTTGCTCGAAGTTGAATCCACTATCAAGTAAAACGCAAGCTTTGATCTGAAGACTTGCAACTTCTTACAACTCGTGCTTTGATACGAAGAGCACGTCGACTTCACGCTTAATAAAATAAAGGTGTACAACTCGAACAACTTCTAACCGACTCGAATTTGGCACTTAGAAACATAGAAGCTGTTGCTTTATAGATGAAGAAGATTATAGTTCATAGTTCAGATAAGGAAAGATGTGAAAGTGAATGAGATAATTGAAATGGTGGAAATAAAGCTCTATTTATATGATACCGAGGGACATAATTCACGCCGAGTTCGGTCCCCAACGTTCATAAATTTGAACGTTGAGCTCCTGGTCTGTAGGAAGACCAAGTTTTTAGGGTTTACTAAATCAGGGCCGACTAAGTTCTGTCCGAACTCGATCTCAGACCGAGTTCTGTCCGAGTTCAGTTTGCCTAATTCCAGAATATTGTTGGTCAGGTTTTGATCTGTTTAAACTTTGGTCATTCAGGAATGGATTTGGGTTTTGGGCTATTTAAAGTAGACTGAGATACATGGAAATGGTTGAGCCTCTAATTGCCAAGTATGACTCGATGTACATCATTTTCTAGACTCAATAAAATAAAAATTATAGACTTGAAAATACTTTCTTTTATCCAAGTAGAAGCTAGACTTCAGTGATGTAACAACAATGCAACGATCCTCAGTTTGTGTGACATATTGAGTCATACCAGATTATTTTTTAGTCGATAATCAAAATCAGGTTTAGTATGACCAGTTTAGGTTAACAATCTCCCCCATTTTGATAATTGACAAACTATGTCCGATACGCCAATATACATACCTTGGCACAGTTGAACATTTGAATAAAAACTTCCCCATAATATTGTGCGGTATCGATACTGGTATTGTCTCCCCCTTTGTCATTTGTTCAAAATAGAATAGCTCCCCCGTAAAAGCGTAGGGTAGCAGTATTGAAACAACAGATAAACAAGGGTGACGATAAACAATATCGTAAGTAATGAAATGTAGACATTGCTGCACTATAAGAAATAATACTAGAACCACAAAATAGACGAATGCATTAACATAGAGAGTGCCAAACCAAAAGTTCAAGTATGTAACTAAAAGAAAATAAAATGTGATAGTTAAATATAAGCATCACAAAGTGCATAATTGAAACATAAGAGTGCATAACTGAAATATAAAAAGCTAGATACATCACCCCAAGGAC
The DNA here is from genome assembly GCA_036927795.1 of Iris macrosiphon. Taxonomy (NCBI): domain Eukaryota; kingdom Viridiplantae; phylum Streptophyta; class Magnoliopsida; order Asparagales; family Iridaceae; genus Iris; species Iris macrosiphon. Next base: position 26,039,734 of record JAYESA010000011.1, read on the forward strand.
AATTTGAACAAAAATCTAAACCGAGATAGCAACAACATCTAAAACGAAAATGATAGATCATCTCCAGAATATGGGTCAACTGCAGATCAGGTAGGATCATAGTAGGCAGTTGCTAGATCAAAGTACCGCTGAATAACATCATTATCAACGCGATATTCAGCTCGATCAGGATGACGAACCAAAGGTATGGGGAAGGATGTAGCAAGTCCCAAACTTCACTGAATATTAGATACATTGTTCCCAATAGCATGGGCATGCATGGTGGTCGATAGTCTATCTCCCGAAAATGAGCATCCTCCATACAACGATGATCCTCATCTATACATAAACGATCTTGAAGCATGGCATGGATGGAGTCCAGAGTAGCTGGTGGATCAGCTGGAGGCTGGGGATCATCCTCAGAGATAGGTACATCTGCTGGAGGAGGAGGAGGTGGAGGAGCAGTCCTACGAACTTTGGATAAGAAATGAGGGGCATCGATGAAGTAGCAGTCATCTAGTGGAATGTTGAATGCATTGAGAATCAAGGGCAAATATATAGGATATAGTAGATTTCATCCTTTCTTCCTTGCACGAATCATTATGTTCATCATCGTACGAGAATAATTGAATGGAATAGTATAATGCAAATGATAAAGAATATTGATTTTCAAGTAATTGATCAAATCAGATGATCCTGTCTTAAGCAGGATAGCAGAGAAAACAAGATGGTACAACTCATAGAAATGTTGATTCAAGTGTCTTGCCTGAAATTTACCTGGTGGACAAGGATAATGAGCACAAATAAAATCCTTAAAGACATCAAGTGTTACATTATCGACATATTTGAATTTTCGTGCATCGACTATAGCATCTCCATAAGGAGAAGGGAGTTATAGAATCCCCGCCAAGTCTTGGTCATCGAACTCAATATGAAGACCAAAAATACGTGAATATATCTTTTTGGAATCGTGTTTGAGATTGTAGTAAAACATCCTAATAGCATTAAGGTAAACACGATTTTGGATAGAAACAAGCTCATCTAAACAAAGATCCCTAATGATGGGAAAGAATCCATCAAACACAGTAAAATTGATGGGGTTGGCTTCACAAAAATTTCTAGCACAAAAGTCATCAAACCATGCTTTGAAAGCATCCAATGAGATGAAAAGATTTCCATCAAAATCACCCTCAATGGGTTGAGATGGACTAAATAAGGAGTTAAAAATTTCCTCAATTGGAGGATTATGGGAGGAAGCCTCATCAACTCTTCTATTTTTCTTGAAACTTGTTTAGGAGCCATGGAGAAAAGAGGAGAAGGAGAGAATTATACCCCAAAATAGATGGATAATGTGGAAGAGATCCAGAAAATAGAGATAAAAATTGAATTTGGAGCACCAAAATCCTCTAGAAAGATGATTTGGGAAGCTAGGATTTGGAGTTCTAGGGTTTAAAAAGGAGGAGAAAGATGAAGGGGGGTAATTTTTGGGTGAAAGAGCAGTAAAGGTCGACTGCTAGGGTTAAAAAGTGGGTCACCACATGTAAAAAATGAACGACTGAGAATGCCTCTCGGTTCTAGAAACTTAGGAACCGAGTTCAGTTCGAGTTCGGTCTTAGATCGAGTTCGGTCTCCTAGGGTTCATGAATACAATAAGTAGAAAATAAAGAGAATAAGTCTAAATGAGATAGCACATGACCAAAAGAAAGTCTAAGAAGTAAAGATTTTTGAGACACAATGATTGTCGATAAAATAAAGTTGTCCAAATTTTTGTAACAAATTAATCATCAATTTATAAAGCTTTCATTATCTTGGGTTAGCTGTAAGGACTGGATCATAGCTAGCGATGGTCCGAAGATACTTAAATACCGTGTCGCTTAAGGTTGTTTATACCTCTGTGACAGTAGGGCCCCTTTTGGCTTGTACCCAAAACAATTTCAACTTAAAAATATTAATTAAAACAAAATTTGAGGCAGCTTTTATCATCAACTAACATTGATGTCCAAAATCCCCAATTCTCGACTAATGAAATTGAAGCGGTCCTTGGCTAGTGGTTTAGTAAAGATGTCTACGAGTTGATGTTCAGTGTCAACAAATTCTAAACAAATATCTTCGTGTTGTTGGTGATCACTTAAGAAATGATGACGTATTTCTATGTGTTTAGTGCATGAATAAAATATTGGGTTCTTAGTCAAATTAATAGTGCTAGTGTTATCACAACAAACAAGAATATTTTTGTAGCTTAGTTCATAATTGTCTAATGTTTGTTTCATCCACAAAATTTCTGCACAACAACGTCCTGCTACGATATACTCAACTTCAGTAGTTGATAATGCGAGAGAGTTTTATTTCTTACTAAACCAAGAGACTAAATCCTTTCCTTAGAAGTGACAAGTGCCACATGTACTTTTTCAATTAACTTTGCATCCAGCAAAATTAACATTTGAGTAACCGATTAGGTCAAAAGACGTAGTTTTGGGATACCATAAGCCTACCAAAGAAGTACCTTTAAGATATCGAAAGATACATTTAACTGTAAACAAATATGATTCTTTTGGATTAGCTTGATATCTAGCACAAAGACAAACACTAAACATGATATCGGGGCGACTAGCAGTTAAATATAATAAACTACCAATCATACCTCGATACTTACGTTGGTCAACTGGTTTTCCACTTTCATCCAGGTCAAGCTTTGTTGATGTAGCCATTAGAGTGCCGATAGATTTTACATTATCGAAGTCGAATTTCTTCAGCAGTTTCTTTGTGTACTTAGCTTGATTAATGAATGTTCCCTGTGAACTTTGCTTAATTTGCAATACGAGAAAAAAGTTGAGTTCTCCCATCATGCTTATTTCGAATTCACTTTGCATAAACTTAGCAAACTCTTTGCAAAGTAATTTATTAGTCGATCCAAATATGATATCGTCAACATATATTTGCACTAACAAAATTGTGTCACCTTTTATTTTTATAAACAGTGTCGTGTCAACTTTTTGTTTTGAAAAACTATTTTCTAGTAGGAAGGCACTAATGCGATCATACCAAGCACGTGGGGCTTGTTTGAGTCCATACAGAGCCTTACGCAATTTGAAAACATGATTTAAAAATTTAAAATCTTCAAACCCATGGGGTTCTGCCACAAAAACTTCTTCTTTTATATAACCGTTTAGAAAAGCACTTTTAACATCCATTTGAAATAATTTAAAATTATAAAAATTTGCAAAAGGATAAAGCATGCGAATGGAATCAAGTCTCGCAACATGAGCATATGTCTCGTCATAGTCAATGCCCTCTTCCTGATTATAGTCTTGAGCTACGAGACTTGCTTTGTTACGTGTGACTTGTTCATCCTCATTAAGTTTGTTTCAGAATACCCATTTGGTGCCAATTATAGAGGAGCCATTAGTTCTATGAACTAATTCCCAAACTTGGTTCCTCTCAAATTGGTTCAATTCCCCGCATTGTCAAAATCCAAAATTCTTCATTAAAGGCTTCTTCTTCATTTTTAGGTTCTACTTGTGAAATAAAAGCAACATTTGTAACTAAACCTCTAGTAGAAGAATGAGTACTTACTCCCTTAGATACATCATTTATTACCAAATTTTCTGGATGATCAACCATGAAACTCATTTTCTTTGATAGACTTTCCAGATAGCTTGTACCGGTTGTCGTATCTTCAGGTGCCTTGCTGGACGGTAAGCCGACATCTTCACCATCACTATTGTTTGATATTACAAGTGTTGAAAGGAACTTGGTTGAATACAAACAAAAAAAGTACAAAAAAAATCCTAGACAGAAGATCTAAGTAGAATATTTTTTGATCTGGGGAATGTGACGATGGAGATCGAGAACTTCAACGACTCCTTTACTCTGTTGACGATCCAACAAGGGAATGAAGATGCTCTCTTCTATTTTCTCTCTTATGAGCTTGTGCACACGTACCTTGCTTTCCCCTCCTTGTGGGTGTACTATCCTGCTACTTATAGCCATTATGCCGATGGGCTATACGTGCCGTATATTCCTCTGTTTCGTGGTCGCATATGGCTCCTTCAACAGATTACGGTTGCAACTGTAGTCGCATATCATGGGCGTCCTACTATGTAACCTCAGTTGGGATAGGTTGTTGATGATATCTCAGGATTATGTGACTTTGTCAGCTAGACACGTAGTCAACACTAACTGTATTAAGATCCTTTCGATCATAACAAAAAAGATCTTACAAACTGAGGGCCATATAGTGTATTGGTCGCATATGTGCTTTCATTTAGGCTGGGTTTGATGGACACTTTGGCCGCATGATGACAAGGCCGCATAGACTCAAGGACGAATACGAATGACCACGTGGCACTGTTCATCTGAGAGGGTCATTAATACGTTGATGTGACATTTCTGTCTCTTCATGTGCCGCCGTCTTCACGAGTCTCGAAGCGTTCCCGTATAATAAATGTCGGGTGAGATAGGTCATAATTGTTGTGGCAAGGATCCTATGCGACCACAAACTTCTTGGGTGTTCGGGCCATATGGATATTTTACAGGCTGGGCATGCCCCTCGGTCGCATGTGCTTTTTGTGGCTCCTGTGCGGCCTGATTGCACTTTGAGGGTGCATGGGCTCTATTCGGCCTGCATGGATTTCAGATTTTCCATGCTTCTATAAGACCCCCTTCAAAGTTTCCAAAATGACAAATTTGGAATACTATGAACAAGAAGCATGGTCGAGCACTTTCGGCCACATGGTTGTGATGTCATATAGCACGTTGTCGCATAGGCGCTTTCGCCAGGCTGTCAGATCATTAAATGCATAGATTTGGCTCAAATTTTGAGGAGATTTCTTGGGACTCGAAGTCAACGACAATTTTTAAGGAGATAAATATGGATCACGCAAATCGAGGCATCAGGTTCATCCTCATAACTGCATGGTTCATCGTCGCGATCTACTCATGCGCCCTAGGAGCCTATAAATAGGTGGGCTAGGGAGGAGAGAGAACTTTGCCTCTCGGTATCTTCCTCTTTTGTAAAAAAAGATGCCGAGGGCTATTGTCGATCGCGCCGGGAGGTTTGTCAAGAGCGGAGTCGATCCGTGGCCCCCTGATGCTGGCATTTTTTTTGGAGGTTGGGGTGTGTCATGATGGCAGGGACACAAAGACACAAGTACACGACCTCAAAACCTGGATGACAAATCATCTAGAACACGCGCAGCCCTCCCGTGCATAAAGTTTTGCCATATGGATGAGCAATTATATGCAACATACGCATATAGCCTATTTGTGTCACGACCCGCACCCGGTGTAAGGGTACTAGTCCGAAACAACGCCCAGCCTACGCCGCAGAATCGGCGGTAGAACGCTGTCTAGATAGTCTATCTAAAGTAATGAACCACCAATAATGATAAAATACTCAATCACAGAACTAAGATAGAATGAGCACGAATCAGATAAGAATAGAATAGTCATCATACAACTCATGAGTTTAAAATAATACATCAATGAGTCTGAAGAGTAACAAAAATAAGCTGGAGACAAATCCAGTATAAAAGAATACTATCATACTACAAAGCTATCATACTACAAAGCTACAAAAATAAGCTGCAGCCCGACGCATGGAGCGCGTCACCAGGAGAGAAACCAGTCTAAAGCGGCCTACCCCATCAGCAATATCCAAAGCACCACAAGAGAAGAAGCTGCAAAGAGGTCTCATATACACCAGCCACCCAGAGTCTCTCCGCAGACATTACCTACATGTCAATACTGTAGCAAGGTAGGCCATACTGAGAAAGACTGCAGACGCAAGTTGGGATTATGCTTGATTTGCGGGATCAATCAACACTTAGCCAAGGATTGTCCTTATCATCAAGGAGGAGCACCAAGAGCAAACCAACAAGCTCTACCAGCACCAGGAGGGTATCAACCAAGGCCACCATTGGCACCACAAGCGACACTCTTCCAACAAGCCCAGCAGCAGCAACAGAGGAATCCACCAGGACGCGGACAAGCCTTCGTGATGACTTTGGAAGATGTAACCTCCGATTTCCAATTTCCAAAATTTTTAGATTTTAAATTATTTTAAAAATATCAAATTTTATAAAATAATTCTCCTTGAAAATTTTTATTTGATTTTGAACGATGTTTGATTTTAGAAGGTAATTTAAAAATCTTTATAAAAATCATTTTTCCTAATTGACGATGTATTACAAAAATAAATAAATAATAATGTATATATATATTCTCTAGTTTCAAATGTTTATTGGCTTGAAATCATAAAGTTAGTTATTTGATAAAATTAATTAAAAGACTAGTGTTTCTTCATAATAAATTTTATAATTAATTGGGGTAGTAAATAAATGAATTACATACTTCCTAATATTTTGAAAAATGAGTTTAATTAGTAGCTAATCGAAAGCCTCTTAAAAACATTTTTTCTTAAATTTCTTTTTATTTAATTTATCGTTTTCCGTCTCCCATTCACGCCCCCATTCTTCCCACATAAAAAGCCCTTTATATTTAATTCTGGGCCATTCATCATTGGGCCAACCCGCAACCCTTTATCCCACACCCTTCTCCCTATTTAAGTTCTCCTTCTCACCATTCCCAAGAAACCCTAATCTCCTAATTATTAGCTAGCCTCCACAATTCCCAAGCCAACAAGCCATCACCATCATCTTGTGTGCTCGTGTCCGTGTGTCCAGCATCACCGTGTCAGCCGTGATGGCCTCGGGTCCGACCCCGGGTGTCCCACAGTATCCATTCATTTTCTGTGTCCAGTTACAACGTTACAATCAGATTCCGTGTCCGACACACCCGGACACAACCCCCACACCAGTACATTCAACCCGGACACGTCCACTGTGCATCGAGTCCCCGTGTCCAGCCCCGGACACGTCCCCCACAACAAACCCTCGTGTCCATCCCGGACACGTACCCAGACCCCGACATCCAGAACCTGACCCTAACCCTAGACTCGAAGCCGCCGCCCGGAGTCGTCGTCGTCGTCGCCGCTGAAGCCGGGAAGCCGCCGCCGCCGAGAGGAACCGCCTCCTCGAGCGTCGAGCCGCCTCCTCGAGCGCCGAACGCCGCTGTCTCGAGCCGAGTCGACCGCCGCTGCAGATCCAGCCACCGCCGGCGGCCAAGATCTCCTTCCGCCGCCGAACAGATCCGACGACCCGTCGTCGAGCCTCGAAGCCGCCACCGCGTCGGATCTCCTCGAGCCAAACACCCCGATCCGCCGCCGCCTCGAACCCCGATCCGCTGCCGCCTCGACCAGGAGCGCCGACGCCCTGCCCGACGGACCCCCACCGCGCCGGCGAAGGGAACCCTCCCCATCGTGAGCCCCTTTCTCCATTCCCTCTTTCCCCCTTTCTGTTCTGTCTATAGTTAGTAATTGAATTAGTATAATTAGTATTTAATTAACTTAGTGTTAGTTAATTTAATTAATGGTTAAGTAATTAATCATTTAGAATAATTAAATTAGTTTAGTTAAGTGTGATTAGTTAAGTTAATTAATTAATTAGATTAATTAGTTAATTAAATTGTAATTAGTTTAAATATTTAATGTATTGTAATAGTTAATTTATAATTAGTTTAATTAACTCAAAATGGGTTTCATTAATTCATAATTAGTTAAGTAAATTCTTAATAAATTAGTTTATTTATATAATTAGTTTATTTTATATAATTAGTTAATTGAATTTATAATCAGGAATTTAATATAATTAGTTAAGTTATATTTAAATAGTTTATTTTTATTTTAGTAAAATATAAGAATTTTGGTTGTGTGCGCAAAAATAATAAGTTTTGGGTTATATTATTATTAAGAAATAATTTCAATAATAAAACTTAGTTCAAAATTGTTTATTTGGGGCTGGTGACCAATTTTACTATAGATGCATAAAAATATTGGCTTTTACGTAAATCCTAAAATTGTATATAGTATAATTCTTATTTTTGGTATAAAAATATATTGGTAATATACATATTAATTTAATACGTATTTTGGTAAATATATATATGTATGTAGGTTTATATTTTCGTATTGGTATATGTATGTATATATGTATATGTTGTATTGGTATATATATATATATAAATGTAATTTGGTATATTTACCTGTATATAATATATGTAAATTGGTATATATATGTAACTACGTATTCTAGTATAAGTAAATTGGTATATGTATATTTATGTATTTATAAACCTACTCAGCATATTTTTATAGATATAAAATTAATATATATGGTAAATATATTGTTTAACCTATATATATATATATTATGCATAAATTAAATGGTATATATATATATATATTGTATATGTATTTATTTTGGTGCAAGTAATATTGTAGGTGTTAATGTTAGTTAAATAGGTGTAATGTGTTATAGATGTCTGTCTAACTAGATGACCCTAGTTGACTAGTGCCATACCTGGCAGAGCCCTGAGTTCATGTATTTGTGATGTGTTAGTGTAGCACCTGATGCAAATATGGTTTTGCTTGTGATATGTTTATAGGACTGTTGGTTTCTCCAGACGATACTCTGGAACAGGACCTCGGTATATTCACCAGCTAAGGACCCAAGGCGAGTACATTCTCTGATTAGTTTCTAATTTATGATATCTCCTATGTTCACTGTATCTAGTGTAAGTATCCATGTTCTTGACACGTTGGTTACACGGATTGGTATGCACGGATCTCGTCATGAGATGTTATTCCTTATTCATGGTGTAGCTTGTACAAGACTTGTTTCATTGATATCTTGTGCATGTACAGACACTAATTTCCGGGGAGATTTGCTACCTCTCTAGGGAATCCCGTGCCATAGCGTACCATGATTTGATCTACTATACCAGTCGGGGGTTGGGGGAGTACTTTAGTGTAGATATGTGATCATACCCAACTTTATATGCACCATAGCTCACCCCACATCTCACGTCGGGTGCGGCCTGACCATTTATATGAACCATAGCTGTTACGTGTGATTAGCCTGATCTCTACATGCACCATAGCTAACCAACGGTTAGCCTGACTCTATATGAACCATAGCTAATCACATGTAACCAGCCTGATCAAGTTCCCAAGCCGATCACATGTTAAAGCTAGTACTCACACACTTAGTCATAGAACTCTTGCTCATGGACATATTGTTTCTTTTCCTGCATTTACTTACAGTATTTCCAGTACTTCTCTCATTGTACATTTCTCGTACTTATACATGCATCTGGTATGTTTCCATCTAGAACTGCTACATAGTTTATGTCATTTATATAGAACTGCTATTTAGAGATGTACTTTGCTCCTTCCTGACTGGAAAATATTTTTCCAGACTGTGACCTTAGTGGATTTGTTCTGACACTTGGAGATTGGTTGTTACTGATTACAGGTATGATCGTTTTATCATTAGTCTTGTGTTGTACTCTTTTGTTCTTCGAATTCTTATCGTGCTGTAATTGTGATTGAGTATGTTGTTCATCTTTATAGTGTTATCCGTGTCTCCTTATGGAGTTGGATACTAGTGTGAGATTATTTAGATAGTACTTGACCTAGACAGCGTTCTACCGCCGATGCTGCGGCGTAGGCTGGACGTACCCACGCACTCGTGCCCCTAAACCGGGTGCGGGTCGTGACACGTTTTTAGTGGTGGCCCATGCAGGTCTCACTTCGCAAGTTGTGCGATGTCGTGGTGGTGCGACGTTATAGTTGTACTACTACGTGCCTGCTGTAGAATATAGGACATAGGATACTAGGATGAGAGAGGATACTCAATCACAAATTCTTGAGAGATTCCTGGGACGACCCCATGAGAATCTTATTTTCAATTTAAATCTTTCCTTGTTTCCGTCCGCTCTCGCTTGTTGTTACTGAACTTGATTCTTGTTGAGCAGTTATTAAATTAAATTCTTGGTATCATTGTTGAGTTTGATTCTTGTTGACCAGTTGTTAACTTTAATTCTTGGTATCGTTGTTGAGTTGATTTCAAATTGAGATGAATTTTTACGGACTAGGATTTATGGTATCATCTGATGACATATATTGATGAGGACAGTGAGGAAGGTAAAACGTCTACTTTGGTTATGGAACCTAGAATTTATCGCAGCCATATTAGCTATGGTGACGAGAACGTAGGAACCTGACTTGGATGTACATACTATAGTTATGAAGCTTAGAGTCTTTCGCAGCCATACCGGTTGGCGTGGCGAAGATTCTAGACGACATGATTATAGAGTGCATACCTTAGTTACGAAACCTATCGTTTATCGCATCTATGCTTACTGGCGTGGCGAGGATTCTGAGTGTCATGATTTCAGACAGACGTGTATGATTATCAGGTTGTATCCTAAATTGGTTCTTAAAATATCATCTCAAGACTTATCTATTTCTGTTATTCCAGGACTTTGTTCCACCGCTTCTTTCTTTACTAGCAGTAAAGATACCTTTTGTCCTCAATTCAGTCTTTGAGCTCCTATTCCTTGAGGATTTCTTGTTAAGTATGATAATTAGTGGCTTGTAATTTTGTTTGTGTCTTGTATTAGTATTGACTGTGTTGCTAGTGAGTTGTAAGTGTTTCTTAGTGGACATGTGAGCAGTAGGCTTTAATCTAGAGTTAGCCTTAGCATAGTACCTTGTACCAATGATTCTGGGAGTAGTGTCATTAGAGACTAAGAGTTGAGGAGAGTATAGAGTATCAGTGATAGTTCTCAGAGTTAGTATCAGAGCCAATTACCCGTCCTGGATAATCATGATTATGTAATTGAGTGATCTATGTAAACGATTAAGTATCCGGGAATTGTGTTAAGGATTTGTGGAGCATGATGTCCAATTTGATGATTGATATCGGAAATGTTAAAGGTAAGGAAATGTATATGTATAAAGGGTTAATGAGATATCATAAGTAGAGAAATATCAGGATTAGTAATGGAAGTTGTGAAGCGTATCACGGATTAGTTTAATAGGCTTTAAAGGATTGAAGGAAATACATATACAACCATCGAGATGAGGAACCATACACATACCCATGAGAGTAAAGAAACATGAGTGTTATAGAGGATACAGGTGATCATGAGTCTAATGAGCTTGATGAGATAATCCATTAATGCAGCTAGTGATATAATACCAAGAGTGCTAATGATTCTATATCAAGGATTAGTCAAGGATGACGTTAATAACAGTAAGCACTCTGTGTGTTGATAATTAGATGATATACCAATTGACATAAATTAAAATCAGGAAAGAAAACACAGTTGATGATAACTTTGATCATTGGAGGTAATAGTACAAGTGATTCGGGCAGTACAATTTAGTACACAATTATAGACACTAGATGCATTGAGTGCACCTTGAGTATCAGAGACCGTGAGCACTAATATGTACATTGAGGAGTTATAAATAAAAAGGTGGAAATGAATTTTAAATTTTCAGAAATTTTTTGGGAGTTGAGATTTTATGTTGATGAAATATTGAGGATTTAAATTTGATTCAATAAACATAGTTAAGGCTACAAAGATTTTAGAAGTGATTAAATTTTATTTCGATGAGAAGTATCTGATTTTGAGGAGGTATATGCATTTTATTTTAAGTTGATCGGGAAGTTAAACCTTGACGATTAAATTTGAGGATTAATTTTTGGCAGATGAGAGATATGAATATTAATATATGAGTAGTTGATATGGGTACCAGTGTACATGAATAGAAATTTGTAGTGAATGTGCTAGAGTTAAGTGTTTGTTAGAGATAGTAGATACTACAAGTAATATGTTAGCAGGTTCTTTCTAATGTTCCCGTCTCTTGATTGATTGATTTCCCTAAGTGCTGTAGCTCGTATTCATGATTTTCTTGTTAGGATATAACTAGTAGTACACCTTAACAGAGACTGAAATACCATGACAAGACACATGACCTATATATTTTCTCAAATTGCATGGATGTAGGTAGAATTTTCTTAAACCATGATCATTAGGGTTTTGACCATAGCAAAGATCCATGACGAGGTTATGACTGACAAAAGAGACAAGAGGATTAAATTTGTGGATGAGCATTAAATTAAATAAAGAATTTAGGGGTTGTTATAACGGAGTTGATAGATCATTGATTTTATGAAAATCGAGGTATGATTGAAATTCGAGGACAAACATTTACTTAAAGGGAGAATTAAGAAATTCACAGAGCCAAAAATTTGAGGATTTATTAATTTTAAGGAGGTCTTGATATGATTGAATTGATTATAAAAAAAAAAAAAAAATTTGAGAAATTTGAGAGATTATCATTTTATCTATTTGACTGCAAGATAGAAATTTTATATAGTAGGAATGTTGCATTGAAGATACTGGAAGCATCGAATCGTTGAGTATTTGAGGAAAAAGAAAAGCAGGAAATAAAATCGTAAATGGAATAGTGTCAAATTAAACTCTTAGGATGAGGAGTTGGATTGGAATAAGCATCGATTGAAATTGAGTTAGATGATCGATGAGTGTTTAAAGTTAAATTTTGGGATGCAGATTTTTAAGTTTTATAAATACGCATTGATTGGATTTCAATTAAAAGGGATTGGATAGTAAATTTTGTATTTAGTTATTTACTTAAAATTTGAGGAGATTATGATACGACTGGAATTCAATTAAAATATTGAGGATTTGAGTAGTAAAAATTTTACATTGGGATAATAAATTCAGAGGAAAAAAAAAATATATATTAGTTCAAAATTCGGAAACATTATACATACGGATAAAGAAATATGGGATGAAATGAAGCTCATGGTAAAGAAGATTTTAATATAATTGATTGTGGGGATCATATAATTGAAGGTCGTAAGGTAAGATCATGGTATATTGAGGGTGTGATTTAAATTAAAATCTTGACCATGACAGTAACATTTGAAATCGAAGAAAATAATCGAGGTATAGTTGATGTTAAGATAAATAAACTCGAATTTGATGATAAGGATTTTGGACATGTAATAAATTTTGATTCAGAAATTCTAAGATCTAATCTAATAAAGTTTGTGGAATTTGAAACTTTTATAGATATTAGTTAATGATGAATCACAAGATTGAGAAAAGTAAAATGAATGAGGATAAAAAGGAAGGATTATTTTCCAGATGGTAGTAAAGACTACTTCTTTTTCCTAGAAATCAAGAAAGGCGATTAGATGTCTCTTGGATGTATTTAAGTTTCTTAAATCAAATGGTCGACCGTATCTTTCGAATTAGCTATAACTTTCATGTCTATATCATTCGTTATACTGGGTCTTCCTTGGTTTAGTTACTTTGAAAGGTAACGTGCATTATTCCAATTTTCTGTTTTCTCAGTGATCGTGTCTTCTTCCCAAACCTAAACCTTCTAGAGGATTCAAGGCCGAGCCATGATTCCTTCAAATTATTCCTGTCTTAAACCATATTTTCTTTTCTTCATGTTTTCCTTCTGTTTGGTAAATATTTCCCTCATAGAAATATTTTCTTCAATGATATATTCATCATTATGAACAACAAATTTTTCTATCCTAGTCATCCCTAAAATTTCGAGGACGAAATTTTTCTAAGGTGGATAGACTTGTAACCTCCGATTTCCAATTTCCAAAATTTTTAGATTTTAAATTATTTTAAAAATATCAAATTTTATAAAATAATTCTCCTTGAAAATTTTTATTTGATTTTGAACGATGTTTGATTTTAGAAGGTAATTTAAAAATCTTTATAAAAATCATTTTTCCTAATTGACGATGTATTAAAAAAATAAATAAATAATAATGTATATATATATTCTCTAGTTTCAAATGTTTATTGGCTTGAAATCATAAAGTTAGTTATTTGATAAAATTAATTAAAAGACTAGTGTTTCTTCATAATAAATTTTATAATTAATTGGGGTAGTAAATAAATGAATTACATACTTCCTAATATTTTGAAAAATGAGTTTAATTAGTAGCTAATCGAAAGCCTCTTAAAAACATTTTTTCTTAAATTTCTTTTTATTTAATTTATCGTTTTCCGTCTCCCATTCACGCCCCCATTCTTCCCACATGAAAAGCCCTTTATATTTAATTCTGGGCCATTCATCATTGGGCCAACCCGCAACCCTTTATCCCACACCCTTCTCCCTATTTAAGTTCTCCTTCTCACCATTCCCAAGAAACCCTAATCTCCTAATTATTAGCTAGCCTCCACAATTCCCAAGCCAACAAGCCATCACCATCATCTTGTGTGCTCGTGTCCGTGTGTCCAGCATCACCGTGTCAGCCGTGATGGCCTCGGGTCCGACCCCGGGTGTCCCACAGTATCCATTCATTTTCTGTGTCCAGTTACAACGTTACAATCAGATTCCGTGTCCGACACACCCGGACACAACCCCCACACCAGTACATTCAACCCGGACACGTCCACTGTGCATCGAGTCCCCGTGTCCAGCCCCGGACACGTCCCCCACAACAAACCCTCGTGTCCATCCCGGACACGTACCCAGACCCCGACATCCAGAACCTGACCCTAACCCTAGACTCGAAGCCGCCGCCCGGAGTCGTCGTCGTCGTCGCCGCTGAAGCCGGGAAGCCGCCGCCGCCGAGAGGAACCGCCTCCTCGAGCGTCGAGCCGCCTCCTCGAGCGCCGAACGCCGCTGTCTCGAGCCGAGTCGACCGCCGCTGCAGATCCAGCCACCGCCGGCGGCCAAGATCTCCTTCCGCCGCCGAACAGATCCGACGACCCGTCGTCGAGCCTCGAAGCCGCCACCGCGTCGGATCTCCTCGAGCCAAACACCCCGATCCGCCGCCGCCTCGAACCCCGATCCGCTGCCGCCTCGACCAGGAGCGCCGACGCCCTGCCCGACGGACCCCCACCGCGCCGGCGAAGGGAACCCTCCCCATCGTGAGCCCCTTTCTCCATTCCCTCTTTCCCCCTTTCTGTTCTGTCTATAGTTAGTAATTGAATTAGTATAATTAGTATTTAATTAACTTAGTGTTAGTTAATTTAATTAATGGTTAAGTAATTAATCATTTAGAATAATTAAATTAGTTTAGTTAAGTGTGATTAGTTAAGTTAATTAATTAATTAGATTAATTAGTTAATTAAATTGTAATTAGTTTAAATATTTAATGTATTGTAATAGTTAATTTATAATTAGTTTAATTAACTCAAAATGGGTTTCATTAATTCATAATTAGTTAAGTAAATTCTTAATAAATTAGTTTATTTATATAATTAGTTTATTTTATATAATTAGTTAATTGAATTTATAATCAGGAATTTAATATAATTAGTTAAGTTATATTTAAATAGTTTATTTTTATTTTAGTAAAATATAAGAATTTTGGTTGTGTGCGCAAAAATAATAAGTTTTGGGTTATATTATTATTAAGAAATAATTTCAATAATAAAACTTAGTTCAAAATTGTTTATTTGGGGCTGGTGACCAATTTTACTATAGATGCATAAAAATATTGGCTTTTACGTAAATCCTAAAATTGTATATAGTATAATTCTTATTTTTGGTATAAAAATATATTGGTAATATACATATTAATTTAATACGTATTTTGGTAAATATATATATGTATGTAGGTTTATATTTTCGTATTGGTATATGTATGTATATATGTATATGTTGTATTGGTATATATATATATATAAATGTAATTTGGTATATTTACCTGTATATAATATATGTAAATTGGTATATATATGTAACTACGTATTCTAGTATAAGTAAATTGGTATATGTATATTTATGTATTTATAAACCTACTCAGCATATTTTTATAGATATAAAATTAATATATATGGTAAATATATTGTTTAACCTATATATATATATATTATGCATAAATTAAATGGTATATATATATATATATTGTATATGTATTTATTTTGGTGCAAGTAATATTGTAGGTGTTAATGTTAGTTAAATAGGTGTAATGTGTTATAGATGTCTGTCTAACTAGATGACCCTAGTTGACTAGTGCCATACCTGGCAGAGCCCTGAGTTCATGTATTTGTGATGTGTTAGTGTAGCACCTGATGCAAATATGGTTTTGCTTGTGATATGTTTATAGGACTGTTGGTTTCTCCAGACGATACTCTGGAACAGGACCTCGGTATATTCACCAGCTAAGGACCCAAGGCGAGTACATTCTCTGATTAGTTTCTAATTTATGATATCTCCTATGTTCACTGTATCTAGTATAAATATCCATGTTCTTGACACGTTGGTTACACGGATTGGTATGCACGGATCTCGTCATGAGATGTTATTCCTTATTCATGGTGTAGCTTGTACAAGACTTGTTTCATTGATATCTTGTGCATGTACAGACACTAATTTCCGGGGAGATTTGCTACCTCTCTAGGGAATCCCGTGCCATAGCGTACCATGATTTGATCTACTATACCAGTCGGGGATTGGGGGAGTACTTTAGTGTAGATATGTGATCATACCCAACTTTATATGCACCATAGCTCACCCCACATCTCACGTCGGGTGCGGCCTGACCATTTATATGAACCATAGCTGTTACGTGTGATTAGCCTGATCTCTACATGCACCATAGCTAACCAACGGTTAGCCTGACTCTATATGAACCATAGCTAATCACATGTAACCAGCCTGATCAAGTTCCCAAGCCGATCACATGTTAAAGCTAGTACTCACACACTTAGTCATAGAACTCTTGCTCATGGACATATTATTTCTTTTCCTGCATTTACTTACAGTATTTCCAGTACTTCTCTCATTGTACATTTCTCGTACTTATACATGCATCTGGTATGTTTCCATCTAGAACTGCTACATAGTTTATGTCATTTATATAGAACTGCTATTTAGAGATGTACTTTGCTCCTTCCTGACTGGAAAATATTTTTCCAGACTGTGACCTTAGTGGATTTGTTCTGACACTTGGAGATTGGTTGTTACTGATTACAGGTATGATCGTTTTATCATTAGTCTTGTGTTGTACTCTTTTGTTCTTCGAATTCTTATCGTGCTGTAATTGTGATTGAGTATGTTGTTCATCTTTATAGTGTTATCCGTGTCTCCTTATGGAGTTGGATACTAGTGTGAGATTATTTAGATAGTACTTGACCTAGACAGCGTTCTACCGCCGATGCTGCGGCGTAGGCTGGACGTACCCACGCACTCGTGCCCCTAAACCGGGTGCGGGTCGTGACAGAAGACGCGCAGAACCAAGGAGTAGCTAATGCACGTAAGTTTTTATAGTTTTTCTGTTTCTAGTATTGTTATAGTTCGTGCCTGCTGGTTCGTGACCCCAGACTTGACCTGACAGATTTAAATTGCTAATAATAGATAGCCTAGTAATTTTGAACTTGATAAATAACCTAGAATGTTAATCTAATATGTTTTATAAAAGATAAACTAGTGTTAACCTAAGTAATTCTGAGTTTGCCAATAAAGGTGGAATGTTTATAAATGTTAACCTGATAAGTTTTTAAAGGATAAAACTGGTTTTCTATAATGTAATTTTCTAGATTTCCTCCAATTGGGAAATTTCATAATTTTTAATGCTTAGGAAAGTAATTTCCTAGGTGTTACTCTAAACCTTGATTCTCCTTGATTTGGATGTGCATCGAACAATATTTGCAGCCGTGTCATCTCTGTTGACCGGTTATTATTTGATTGCGAGGACGCAATCCTCTTAAGGGGGGGTAGATTGTAATCCCCCTGATTTTCAAAATTTGATAAATTTGGATTTTCTGGATTTTCTGGAATTTTCTTGTATTTTTCTGTAATTAAATTCAGGTATTTTAATTATTACAGGATTTTTAAATGTTAATAAATAATATTAAAATATGATGAAAATAATATTTTTGTGTGTAAAATGAAAAACTAGACTTAGGGTAATTTTTCTAGAATTTATTGGGCCCCTGACATATTTTTATCACCTAAAATTAATTATCTATTTATTATTTATGTAACTGTTTATTTATTTATTTATTTATTAAATATACCCTAACCCGGCCCAGCCCAATACCTAACCCGGGCCCAGCCCCAACCGAGCCCGGCCCATCCCCTTGCCTAGCGGGTCGGGCGGGTCAGCCAGACCCGCACCCGTCCACCCGCAGACCCGCCCGACCGAACCCCTCTCTTCCCCGACCCGTGGTCTCCTCTCCAGCCGTTTCCGGCGCCGGCGACCCTCCGGCTCCTTGCAAACGCCCACCGCCACCGCTCTTCGTCTTCCCCGATCGCTCCGGTTCCTCTCTCCCTCACCCGCCGGCGCTTCCTCTCCCCTATTCCTCTATATAAACCCGCCGGCCGCCTAGGTTTTCCCCTCCTTCGTCTCCGGTGATCACCGCCCAGCGCCGCCTCTTTCAGCCCACCAGCACCTCCCTTTCTCTTCCTCCTTCTCCGCCCGACTCGCCGCCGAGAATCTCGCCTCCGGCCGCCCTATCCACTTCCAGAACTTCCCTCATCTACAGACGACCCGAGCTCCAACGTCGGCCCTCCTCCGCCGCCAGCGTGCCGCCGCCTCCGGTCGAGCCTCCCCCGCCGTGCAGCGTCCCCGAGCCTTCGCCGACCTCCACCAGTGAACTCCGGCGAGCCCAGCTATCTCCGGCCGCCACAGAACCCTAAAACTAACCCTAGACGCCGGACACGACTTGGACACAGGACACAACGTCCTGTGTCGTGTCGGACACGGTTTTCTCCCAGTTTTCAACCCCAGTTCAGGTACTCCTATCTTTTGACTCGTAGCTCTGTTTTTAATTCCGTAAATTGCGTTGCGAAGCCTGTATGACCCTCTCGGTGTCCGGATTAACCGCTCGGGGCATCGCGTCCTGTGGTGATCGCACACCGCGATCCAAAAACAGGAAAAAACTAGACCCTGATTCACCCCGGAACTGAGTACGCCCCGCCAAACGGGACGACTTGGTCGCGTGCGGTCTTCACAGATACGTGCGTGTCGTTGATACGGACGTGCGAGTTTTCGCAGAAGCTGATTCGGATGTGCGTGCACACCAGAATCAGTGCGTATCCGCGGACACCGCTCCGTATTCGTACTTTCTGGTTCTCGTTGTAACTTAGTGTACACACGTCGGATCGAGACAAAATTTGCACCATCGGACTCGTAGCAATACGCTGGTCCTGTGAGTCAAGTTTGGTTCGATTCTGAGAACGTTGGAAAAATTGCGTGTCGTAGGCCCCACAGGCTCCACCTGACGGGTGATTTTGAGAACGGCTCATCGGAATCCAATTCTGGAAAGTTCCGTTGGGTTCGTATCATCGTTCCTGACCTGTTGACAGTAAGTTGGACTGATTTAGAGACCTTTGACCCTAACGCATTTTTCGGTGCAAAGCGGCCCACATCTGGACCCCGCCTTGATCCGAAAATGACGTTTTTGCCCTTGTCTCCAAATTGGACTCAAAGACAGGCGTTCCTAGCTGATTAATATTTTCTGGACCTGATGGTGATATTTATTTCAGCAGCCGGAGTACTGCCTGCAAATCCAGCTGTAGCCAGAGCGACAATTGGAGCTAAAAACCCAGGCAAGTGTACCTTGCCATAAATGCAGTTTAATGATTCATTTTCTCTAGATTATTTTTCTTGTGATTGTTGGACTTGCTCAACCCTAGGGCCGTGTGACTTGCTTAGCGTCCGATCATAGTCGGGTGCCAACACCGTACGCGGGGTTGGGCAATGTCATTTATAGATGGATATCGTGACATTTATATTCTTGTACTTGTCCTATCAAGTACTTATTACCCAGGACACCTGACACAGAGCATGAGACAGAATCTTCCTGAAATATTCAAGGTGATTCTGTGTAGGTTCCAGGATTTATGACTTAGATATTACATTCCTAGACATTACGATCATAGACATAATATGACTTACTGCATTAGATATGATCGTACGTGAAGTGGACATGAGGCATCGTGGACATGATATGTATGATTACATTGGGTGGGGAGAGACACACAGGCTACAGGCTGATTATATATATATATATAATTCATAGTAAATACATAGTAAAATTCATAGTATAGCTGCTACCGGCTCCCCGACACAGAGCTTGTAGTGGTATCAGCCTAAGTTCTAGTGATGCTCTCAACTTGCATTTCACATAGAAGGTTATATAGTTGACCCTATTATTCTCTTATTTACTTTACTGCATTTATTTTGGCTTGTGCTTTCTTGTACCTTGCTATGTCCCCTGAGGACCTGGAATGGATTATGTCCCCAAATTTAGCAGACGAGATCTACCCAGAGGTGTACGGAACAGGAGCACTACTCGGAGCAGTACCTGAACCTGACGACGAGGTGATCGCTGAGGACTTCTCCTGAACAATTGCTGCGCCATGATCAGTCTTATAGCAATTAGACTTATTTCCTGTTTCATTAAACTCTTTATTTTCCTATTAATTGAACTTGTGTAAACAGACTTATTATCGGGTGGTTTCCCGATTTTCTTTCAATACTTGTAACTGGATGTTGTGGTTTATTTTTGCTGATGTTGTTATTCTTTTCTGTGGATGAGATTAGTTCTGACTTGTTGTTATAGACCTTATATACAGCTTAAGTATGCCCAATGGATCCATTAAATTGGGTTTGTCCATCGGTGCATGCTGCTGGCCATTATCACGCGTCCGGTCCCTCGGTATTTTGGGACTGGGGCGTGACATGGTTTTTGTGGTGGCCCATGCAGGTCAACGACTAAATTGTTCGGTTTCAACTTAGGGACCGAACAGGCCTGCAATAAGATAGGATAAGTTTTTTAGGATCTCATCCACTTGAAAACGTTCTTGATATCTGTATCGTACTCGAATTAATTTTTGCTTTGCATCCTGCCTTGAATCTTGTGCGCTTCTTATATTTTATTTTGGATGCAGAAAGATGGATCCAAGAATTGAAGATGAAATTCCTTTGAGTACGCCACAAGACGCTGTGGTTACCTATGGAGATGGAGTTACACCAGAGAACAGAGGGCAATCCTCTCAAGGTGGCCAAGCTGAACAGCATAACTCAAGGTTTAGGCGCGATAATATCCCACCTCCGCCGCAGTTCCCTCCACAGATGCCTGTCTTTCCACCAGGGCAAGCAATGGACGGGCAGCAGATATTCCAGATGTTTTACGCCATGATGCAAGCCCAACAGCAAGTTCAACAGGAGGCACATCGTCAGGAGGCAGAGTACCTAAGAACCAGCCTAGTAAACGCATTGGAGCAAGTGAACCCACAAGCTAGGCGACCAGCGACGGGATCTATCACTGATTTCCGTCAACTCAAGCCCCGTACCTTCTCGGGCAAGGAAGGACCAACTGAAGTTCATGAGTGGCTCACCAACATACAACACCAGTTGGAAGCAGCTGAGCTTCCAAGAGAACGTTGGATGACCGCCGTCAGGATGCAGTTGACGGACAATGCCCATCACTGGTGGATATCTGAAGAGACCAGGCTCGGACCAGACCGAGTCACTTGGGAAGAGTTCTCCAGACTCTTTCAAGAGATGTACATACCGGCTATCGCTCGATCAGAACTGAGAGACAAGTTCAATCGTCTCACTCAGGAAGCTATGACAGTGGAAGAATACAATGCCGAGTTCATTCGTCTGAGTCGCTTCGCACCTACCTTGATTCCTACAGAAGTAGAGAAGGCCGAGTAGTTTTTCGACGGACTCAACATCGAGCTACAGAAATTGATTGGATCAGTCGCACCTACTTCATACTCGGACGTCCTTGCTGCAGCCCGACGCATGGAGCGCGTCACCAGGAGAGAAACCAGTCTAAAGTGGCCTACCCCATCAGCAATATCCAAAGCACCACAAGAAGAAGCTGTAAAGAGGCCTCATATACACCAGCCACCCAGAGTCTCTCCGCAGACATTACCTACATGTCAATACTGTGGCAAGGTAGGCCATACTGAGAAGGACCGCAGACGCAAGTTAGGATTATGCTTGATTTGCGGGACCAATCAACACTTAGCCAAGGATTGTCCTTATCATCAAGGAGGAACACCAAGAGCAAACCAACAAGCTCTACCAGCACCAGGAGGGTATCAACCAAGGCCACCATTGGCACCACAAGCGACACTCTTCCAACAAGCCCAGCAGCAGCAGCAGCAACAGAGGAATCCACCAGGACGCGGACAAGCCTTCGTGATGACTTTGGAAGACGCGCAGAACCAAGGAGTAGCTAATGCGCGTAAGTTTTTATAGTTTTTCCGTTTCTAGTATTGTTATAGTTCGTGCCTGCTGGTTCGTGACCCCAGACTTGACCTGACAGATTTAAATTGCTAATAATAGATAGCCTAGTAATTTTGAACTTGATAAATAACCTAGAATGTTAATGTAATATGTTTTATAAAAGATAAACTAGTGTTAACCTAAGTAATTCTGAGTTTGCCAATAAAGGTGGAATGTTTATAAATGTTAACCTGATAAGTTTTTAAAGGATAAAACTGGTTTTCTATAATGTAATTTTCTAGATTTCCTCCAATTGGGAAATTTCATAATTTTTAATGCTTAGGAAAGTAATTTCCTAGGTGTTACTCTAAACCTTGATTCTCCTTGATTTGGATGTGCATCGAACAATATTTGCAGCCGTGTCATCTCTATTGACCGGTTATTATTTGATTGCGAGGACGCAATCCTCTTAAGGGGGGTAGATTGTAATCCCCCTGATTTTCAAAATTTGATAAATTTGGATTTTCTGGATTTTCTGGAATTTTCTTGTATTTTTCTGTAATTAAATTCAGGTATTTTAATTATTACAGGATTTTTAAATGTTAATAAATAATATTAAAATATGATGAAAATAATATTTTTGTGTGTAAAATGAAAAATTAGACTTAGGGTAATTTTTCTAGAATTTATTGGGCCCCTGACATATTTTTATCACCTAAAATTAATTATCTATTTATTATTTATGTAACTGTTTATTTATTTATTTATTTATTAAATATACCCTAACCCGGCCCAGCCCAATACCTAACCCGGGCCCAGCCCCAACCGAGCCCGGCCCATCCCCTTGCCTAGCGGGTCGGGCGGGTCAGCCAGACCCGCACCCGTCCACCCGCAGACCCGCCCGACCGAACCCCTCTCTTCCCCGACCCGTGGTCTCCCCTCCAGCCGTTTCCGGCGCCGGCGACCCTCCGGCTCCTTGCAAACGCCCGTCGCCACCGCTCTTCGTCTTCCCCGATCGCTCCGGTTCCTCTCTCCCTCACCCGCCGGCGCTTCCTCTCCCCTATTCCTCTATATAAACCCGCCGGCCGCCTAGGTTTTCCCCTCCTTCGTCTCCGGTGATCACCGCCCAGCGCCGCCTCTTTCAGCCCACCAGCACCTCCCTTCCTCTTCCTCCTTCTCCGCCCGACTCGCCGCCGAGAATCCCGCCTCCGGCCGCCCTATCCACTTCCAGAACTTCCCTCATCTACAGACGACCCGAGCTCCAACGTCGGCCCTCCTCCGCCGCCAGCGTGCCGCCGCCTCCGGTCGAGCCTCCCCCGCCGTGCAGCGTCCCCGAGCCTTCGCCGACCTCCACCAGTGAACTCCGGCGAGCCCAGCTATCTCCGGCCGCCACAGAACCCTAAACCTAACCCTAGACGCCGGACACGACTTGGACACAGGACACAGCGTCCTGTGTCGTGTCGGACACGGTTTTCTCCCAGTTTTCAACCCCAGTTCAGGTACTCCTATCTTTTGACTCGTAGCTCTGTTTTTAATTCCGTAAATTGCGTTGCGAAGCCTGTATGACCCTCTCGGTGTCCGGACAAACCGCTCGGGGCATCGCGTCCTGTGGTGATCGTACACCGCGATCCAAAAACAGGAAAAACTAGACCCTGATTCACCCTGGAACTGAGTAGGTTCCAGGATTTATGACTTAGACATTACATTCCTAGACATTACGATCATAGACATAATATGACTTACTGCATTAGATATGATCGTACGTGAAGTGGACATGAGGCATCGTGGACATGATATGTATGATTATATTGGGTGGGGAGAGACACACAGGCTACAGGCTGATTATATATATATATATATAATTCATAGTAAATACATAGTAAAATTCATAGTATAGCTGCTACCGGCTCCCCGACACAGAGCTTGTAGTGGTATCAGCCTAAGTTCTAGTGATGCTCTCAACTTGCATTTCACATAGAAGGTTATATAGTTGACCCTATTATTCTCTTATTTACTTTACTGCATTTATTTTGGCTTGTGCTTTCTTGTACCTTGCTATGTCCCCTGAGGACCTGGAATGGATTATGTCCCCAGATTTAGCAGACGAGATCTACCCAGAGGTGTACGGAACAGGAGCACTACTCGGAGCAGTACCTGAACCTGACGACGAGGTGATCGCTGAGGACTTCTCCTGAACAATTGATGCGCCATGATCAGTCTTATGGCAATTAGACTTATTTCCTGTTTCATTAAACTCTTTATTTTCCTGTTAATTGAACTTGTGTAAACAGACTTATTATCGGGTGGTTTCCCGATTTTCTTTCAATACTTGTAACTGGATGTTGTGGTTTATTTTTGCTGATGTTGTTATTCTTTTCTGTGGATGAGATTAGTTCTGACTTGTTGTTATAGAACTTATATACAGCTTAAGTATGCCCGATGGATCCATTAAATTGGGTTTGTCCATCGGTGCATGCTGCTGGCCATTATCACGCGTCCGGTCCCTCGGTATTTTGGGACTGGGGCGTGACATGCCACGTATCGTCTCAACTGCGATACATGAAACACGTTGTGCACTCCCTCCAATGCAGGTGGCAAGTCTAATCTATAAGCAACTGCACCGACCCTCTCTAGAATAGTGAAAGGTCCGATGAATCGCGGACTAAGCTTTCCGCCTCCACCGAAGCGAATCGTGCCTCGTGTCGGAGAAATCCTCAGAAACACCAAACCACCCACCTAGAACAAAACACCATCTTAAGAACTTAGTCTATAACAAACAAGAACAAGCACAAACAAAATCTAAACTATACCTCAAACTTCAAAGGTCTCCGATGGCTATCGGCCCAATGCCGCTGTCTGTCCTGCGCCACTCGAAGTCTATCTCTGATCAACTGAACCTTCTCTGCTGCATCCACAATCATCTCTGGCCCAAGCAAAACTCTCTCTCCAACATCGTCCCAAGACAAAGGAGTACGACACCTTCGACCATATTGAGCTTCAAAAGGTGACATCTCTATACTGGCCTGGTAACTGTTGTTGTAAGCAAACTCTACCAAATGGAGATGGTCCTCCCAAGAACCCCCGAAATCTAGTACACAAGTGCGCAACATATCCTCGAGAGTCTGGATAGTCCTCTCTGACTGCCCATCTGTCTGGGGATGATATGTAGTACTGAACTTGAGCTGAGTGCCCAAACTCTCCTGCAAACTCCTCCAGAAATGAGAAGTGAAACGACTATCTCGATCTGAGACTATGCCGACGGGAACTTCATGTATCCTAATGATCTGCCTCACATACATCTCTGCCAGCTTCTCCGTAGACAAACCCACCTTGAAATGCAAAAAGTGGGCCGACTTGGTCAACCTATCAACAATGACCCAAATCGCGTCTTTCCCTCCTGGAGATCGTGGAAGTCCGGACACAAAATCCATAGTAATGTATTCCCACTTCCACTCTGGAATGGGTAATGGCTGAAGTAAACCTCCTGGCCTCTGCCTCTCGGCTTTCACCTGCTGGCACACTAAGCATCTGGATACAAACTGTGTCACTTTCCTCTTCATGCCATACCACCACACACTCTCTCGCATATCCCGATACATCTTGTTAGCACCTGGATGTATGGAATACAGAGAGCGATGCACTTCCTGCAACACCTCCTCGCGCAACTCCCCACTAGGCACACACAATCTAACTCCATGCCTCAAGGATCCATCCTCTGCAATAGTAAAATCATCCTCCAATCCTGCTCTCACCTGAGCTCTGATACTCCTCAAAGATACATCATCATACTGTGCTGCCTTGATCCTGTCCATCAAATCTGAGTGTATCTGCAATCCCCACATCTGCATAGCACACCCAGGAACAATCATCTCAATGCCCAAGCTCTCCAAGTCCTCCAACAGATATCGATCCTGCGTCAAGAACATAGCTACCGGATACCTGCTCAAAGCATCGGCAACTACATTGGCTTTCCCAGGATGATATTGTAAAGAGATATCAAAATCCTTTATCAGTTCCAACCACCGACGCTGCCTCATGTTCAACTCCTTCTGCGTGAAAACGTACTTCAAGCTTTTGTGGTCTGTAAAGATCTCCACACGCTCTCCGTACAAATAATGTTTCCACAACTTCAGAGCGAAGATGACGGCTGCCAACTCCAAATCATGGGTAGGATAGTTCTTTTCATGAGGACACAATTGCCTGGATGCATAGGCAATCACTTTCCCATACTGCTGAAGAACACAACCTAAACCCTTTCCCGATGCATCACTATAAATAGTGAAACCTCCGGACCCTGATGGCAACGTCAAAATAGGAGCAGACGTTAACCTCTTCTTCAACTCTTCAAAAGCAACCTGGCAATCCTCCGTCCAAATAAACTCCACATCCTTTCTTGTGAGTCTGGTCATCGGCTCGGCAATCCTCGAAAAATCTTGCACAAACTTCCTGTAATAGCCTGCCAATCCCAAGAAACTCCTGATCTCTGCTACCAAACTCGGAGTCTTCCAAGATTCCACTGCTGAAATCTTCTTCGGATCCACTGAAATACCATCACCAGTCACAACATGCCCCAAGAACTCCACCTTGTCCAAGAAAAACTCACACTTGGTCAACTTCCCATACAACTTCTCCTTCCTCAGCACATCCAACACAATCCTCAAGTGCTCCTCATGCTCCTCCGGTGTCCTCTAGTATATGAGTATATCGTCGATGAACACCACCACGAACTTGTCAAGGTACTGGTGGAACACCTTGTTCATCAAGTTCATAAATACCGCCGGTGCATTAGTCAAACCAAACGGCATCACCATAAACTCGTACTGACCATACCAAGTTCTAAAAGCAGTCTTCGGTATGTCCTCCGGCTTCACCTTCACCTGATGGTAGCCTGATCTCAAATCTATCTTAGAAAATACCTTCGCACCACTCAACTGATCAAACAGATCATCAATCCGTGGCAAAGGATACTTATTCTTGATAGTGAGATTATTCAAAGCCCTGTAATCAATGCACATATGCACCGATCCATCCTTCTTCGGTATAAACAATACCGGGCTCCCCATGGTGAAGAACTCGATCTGATAAACCCCTTATCCTGCAATTCGTCCACCTGCTTCTTTAACTCGACCAGCTCGCTGTTGTTTACTCTATAGACATGTTGCGAAATTGGTTCTGCACCTGGCACCAAGTCTATAGAAAATTCAACATCTCGATCTGGCGGCAATCCTGGCAATTCCTCAGGAAACACATCCAAGAATTCTGCTATCAACGGATGTGGCAACTCTTTGTCTTCTACCATAGCTCCACAAATAATGCCTTCGTCCTGCTTCGCAGCTCCTCTAGTAAACTCGAACTCTGGCTCTCCTGGCGGACCAAATAAAACTCTACCTCCTCTACAGTCTATGCTAGCACGGTGCCTACTCAACCAATCCATCCCAAGTACAATGTCATAGCTTAGAAGTGGCATTACAAGTAGACACGCACTCAACTCCCGGCCTCCCAGAGTAACTCTCCGATATTTGCAAATATCATTAACCAGGATAATGCCTCCCCCGGTCATGATCTTGCAAGTCCTAAGCAAAGACTCAGCTACCAAACCATGCTTCAGAGCAAAAAAAATAGATACAAAACTATGGGAAGCACCACTATCAAACAAAGCTAAGGCTGGAATGGAATCAAGAAGAATAGAACCTGCGATGACATCTCCGGTGGGTTCCTCCTCTTTGACGATCATAGTAAACGCTCGTCCCTGTCGAGCACCTTCTTGCTGTTGATGCTGGACAAAACGCTGCTGCTGTGTCAGAAGCGGTCCCCTCGGCTGTGCTGCAGGTGGTCTCGTCTGTGTCCTCGGAGCTGGAGCTGCTCCCTGAACTGCACGACGAGGACACTCCCTTGATTGATGCCCTTCAGTACCACAATACAAACAAACTCCTAACCTCCTCCTGCAAACTTCCCAGATGTGGCCGGGCTTCTTGCAGAAGTTGCATGGAGCTTGTTGTAACTGTCTCTGCTGCTGAGGTGCCTGGTAAAAAGGCGCTCTAGCTGGAGTCTGGTTCTGCTGTGGCTGCTGGAAAGGTCTGGACTGGAAATGAGGACGTTTGGCAGATACTGCACTGCCGTTGGCCCCCAGAAAAGAATCACGGTCTCTCTTGGTCTTCAAACCCAGATCCCACTCAACCTTGCGTGCCTCCGCAAGTATCTTCGAGTATGTCTCATAAAAAGACTGAATGAGGATCAATATGGCACAAGATGTAAGACATCAAGGAAAGGATAATTTAAGGGATCAAGTATCAATGTCAAAGGAGAATAGTTGAATCAAAAGAATTTTTCTAGATATGATTGAGTATCTCAGCCTATATCCTATATCCTATTGCAGGCTCGCAGTAGTACAACTAAGTTGTCGTACTACCACGACATCACATACTTGTGAAGCTAGACCTGTATGGGCCACCACAAAAAACGTGTCACGACCCGCACCCGGTGTAAGGGTACTAGTCGGAAACAACGCTCAGCCTACGCCGCAGAATCGACGGTAGAACGCTGTCTAGATAGTCTATCTAAAGTAATGAACCACCAATAATGATAAAATACTCAATCACAGAACTAAGATAGAATGAGCACGAATCAGATAAGAATAGAATAGTCATCATACAACTCATGAGTTTAAAATAATACATCAATGAGTCTGAAGAGTAACAAAAATAAGCTGGAGACAAATACAGTACAAAAGAATACTATCATACTACAAAGCTACACTTCAGGGTCAACTGTCTCAGTTGGGATAAGTCCCTCTTGAGCCAGGGTCTCCGAATCTAAACCCACAATATCCTGGGGTCCATAATAGGTAGGGTACTCCTCAGTGTCATCTGGAAAAATATATCCAGTCAGGAAAGGAGCAGAGTACATCTCTAACAGCAGTTCTAATCCATGATAAAAACTATGTAACAGTAAATAGCTGTGGATAAACAAGATGCACAATAGATACAAGAGATATATAGACAATAAGGAAATACTGGAAAGAAATACAATAATGAACAATATGCCAATGAAACAATAATACTAATGACTAAGTGTGTGAGTACTAGCTTAACATGTGATCGGCTTGGGCAAGATACAATGCGGCCTGGCTAATCATACGTGCGGTGCATGATCAACACTATTCGCTTACCAATACTTTATTCAATAGGGATTTGATCACATATCTATACTAATACTCCCCACCCCCAACTGGTATAATAGATCCAACCACGGTATGCTATGGCACTAGATTCCCCAAGAAGAGAGCGACTCCTCCCGAAAATCGGTGTCTGTACATGTACAAGATAACCAAGAAAACAATACTTGCACCATATACACCATATACCAAGGAATAACATCTCATGACGAGATCCGGATATACCAATCCGTGTAACCATAGTGTCAAGAGAAACATGTATATCTACACTAGATACAACGAACATAGAGGATATCATAAATGAGAAACTATCAGAGAATGTACTCACCTGAAGTCCAAAGAACAGTCTCACAGATTTCTGACTCGGTACCTCGAAGACCTAGATATAGAATACCACATTAATATAAGGTCCCGGAAAGAGAACAAGTCAAACTAGTCAACTTCTAGGTCAATAAATAAATTCTAAATCAAAAGTCAACTATGGTCAACTCTAAAGTCAACTAAAGTCAAACATGGTCAAACCAAGGTCAAACTCACAAGAAATCTATATAAATAATATAGAAAATAAAATACAACAATTTAGGAATCAAAATTAGATCCCAATTGGTACCCACACAAAGTATACTAATAATACAATTAATGCACACTCTAAATAATGTATATACAAACCAATATTTATACAAATAAAATAATATATCACTACAAGTATTATACTACACAAAAGCACATATATATACATATATATATACAATTATAATATATAAAATATAATTTAAATCTGCCAATTTATCACTGAAACAGTGAACTAAAATACAAATATATAAAATAGACTTATAGTGACAGTCTGACTGTCACAGAAGAACTGTCACAGAAAAGCCGAATAATAAACCACTGCTGCCTCGGATTTGCTGACAGTTAACTGTCGCAGAAAACTGTCATGAAAAATCGCTGCGGTTTCCCGCCGCTGCATTTAATGACAGAACTGTCATTAAATGCCCAAAAACTACAGCGGCTGCTGTATCCGACCGAATAATGACAGTTTTCAACTATAATTAAACCCACTGTTACCAAAAGTAAACTATATATATATATATATATATAAATATATATATATATATAAAAACATAAATATATAAAACAATATCTATATATATATAAAACAATTAATATAAATATATACACTTATATTTATATACACATAAACTTACACATTTAAATATTAATAATTACTAAACACAATGCACATATTAATGTACATATTTTACATGGCTAGAAGCATACATAAAAATACATTCATTAATATACAAATAATTATATAATAATTATAAATAATATAATTACACATAAATATATTTTACAAAACTTTTATGTATAATTTATTTTATTAACATAAGTACATATATAATTGCATGCAAGAAGCTACATATATATATATATATATATATATATATATATATATATACATCACATTAGAACACATAGAAATATATAGATCTATGCTACAATAAATACCATAATAAATAGACTAAAATAAATATATAATATCTATATATATTTACTAGTTATAAATGAAGAATTTAAAGTATAATTAATTAGATCTACACATAAACACACCAAATTGGAAAGTTTCACACCGTATCCCACTAGATCTAGGATACGCATGTGACACGAGTCCAACACACAACCAAATGTACCCCGAAGGACACAAACAAGTCACAAATAATATTTATGAATAAATCAAAGTGTCAAAAGTAGATCTATGTGTCCGTGTCAAAATACGACATGTACAAAGCCCCGTGTCGGAGGAAGCCCCCAAAATGACACGTATCACCAAATAGTTGGGATACGAACCACATGTACCCAAATATGGACACGACACAAGCCCCAAACACATAATCACATGCCCAATTGATCTATAGGATCAATTGACACACACAACAAAATGTAAATTCGGAATTCCAACAAAATTGACACAAAAAGCACCATAACTTTCTCCATGGGTCTCCTATGAACATAAAACAAAGTCCTATGGGTAGTACATATATATGGATTGATTTTACATGATTAAATCTCAGATTTAGAAGCTATTTTAATGGAAAAAACTAAATTATACCTATTGGGAGATGGATTCCCAATAAAACCTCCAATTGAGATGAACTTGCTTCCAAATTGTAGATTCTTGCTCCTCTTTGTAGATCCTTTCTTCCTCCTTCTAGATCCTTGCTTCTCAACTTTCTAATGGTGAATTGAGAAGAATTTGGAATGAATTTGGTGGAGAATTGGAATGGGAATGGAAAGAATTTGGGAGTGGGAATTTCTAGATCTAGATTTGGAATGAGAATGAGAGGAGAGAGAAATTTTTCCCCCTCTAATATAGGCCAGCCATGCCCCATTCCCCAAGCAATTGTAAAATGTCTAATATACCCCTTGGGGCCTCTCATGAAGAAATAATTAAGGAAGGAAGCTTCTAGTCTAATCACTTAATTAATTTAATCTATCTCCTTAACTATGAGCTTTCTAAATGGGCCAAATCTAACTATTTAATTCATGTTGATCCATGGATCCAAACTAAAATAGTTGGGTCTATTAAAATAAGTCCAAAATAATTAAATAACATCCAATAACAATTAAATAATACAACAAAAATTATTTACCATGCACAATATTTATTTAAATAGGAAATTACTAAAATACCCTTTTTCCTAAAATGTGGTAGTGACAATTTGTGGCTTGGCCGCATGCATAGAGAATTAGTCCATCTGTAGATTGGCCGCATGGATGAGGAATTACTCCATCTGTAGCTTGGCCACATGGATAAGACCTCATTTTGCTCATACGTACAGACTTAGCTATCTCGAGACGTTCCCTCCTGCGTGTGGCTGCGACCTGGAAGCGGCATGCGACCGTTGTACACTTTTGCATGCTTCATTAAGAAGGATATGTGTTCTCTTTATGCAGGTTTTACCATCCCTCATGGTGTCCATGATGGAGCATGCAAGGATATCATAGAACCCGTCATTCAAAGAGAATGCCAACCTTACGCGGCAGTTTGCCAAGAACTGATCCATGAGACGAGGATAAACATCCCGCGTCATGCTCAGAGCTGTCCCTGTTTATGTGGCATGCTAGATGCATTTCTCCTATTTATGCGACTTCTACCAGCTGGGAGCCTGCGATGTCCATGACAAGATTTGGATTAATTTTTATTCCTGTCTTCAGTCTTCCCGCTTAGTTAAAGAGCGCTTGATCTCGTCTCTCATTTGCTATCCATCAGTATGGATTCATATCCATATACTGAGGTTTGCACTATGGAGCGATGACCCAGAGTGCATTGAGTTTTGCTGCTGGCTCCACTTGTGTCAGTAATAAAAACAGCTTGGAGGGACGTCTCTAACGGAAAAGGTTCGTATCAGCTAGACTTCATAAAAATCCTTAAAAATGGGTTTCCATCATATGTACTCATGACCTTGAATACTAATAAAAAATCCTTTAAATGGATTTCCACAATATATACTTATGATCTTGAATATTAATCAATAAAGTCTCTCATTTTCCAGAATTTCTTCTTGTATTTGTCATACTATATGTGGTGGACTCTGGGTATTGTACTAGAGGTAATGTGGACATAATACAATACCGTAGTTGTCAAGGACATCCCACTGGGGATCTTTGGTGGACCTATTACTTCTTGTGTATTTGGGTGCAAGTAAAATATTCGAAACAAGCCCTACCAGAGGTGATATGGACGTGGTAGATTTTGTGGACTTAATACCGCTGGTGTACTTAGTGTTAAGTACGGGTGATAAGTTTAGATGGTGACCTATATCAGAGGTAATATGGACGTTGTAAACCCCCTCGACTAAATTTAGGTCTACCTAGCTTAGATAGAGAGACTAGGGTTAGTTTGAAGCCAATTAGAATTAGAACACAGTGTTCTAGATTTATTGTACAATATTTGTATCACTTTGTGCACCTTACCGTTGCTTCGGTATTTGGAGCGCTATACTAGCATTTGCTCTCAAACAAATTTTACACATTTTTCCTAGACGTGCAAACCTTCCATTCTGATCCTTGTGTAACTCATAAATACCCTCTCTTGTGCTTCATTTTAGTCGCACAATATTCGTTACAAACGTCCAATTTTAAATCCATATAAATCCAACTTTGCATTTTTGCCCGTTCCAATCGAAATTGGAGACACAACCTCGACCCGTTTGTGCAACCCAATTTATGAAAATATTCTATTCTGAGTCTACTACATCCATGATACTTATATCCCACCCAATTTTAACCCTATGTATTTCCAATTAATTAAAGAGCACCACTTACACTAATTTTAATTAAATTAGTGTAAGCACCTAACTTAACCCAAAATTAGACCCAACACTAACCCAAATCCCCACTCACACCCTCAAGGTTTATACTAAACACCACACACCCTTCTAACCCACTACATCACACCAAACATGGTGTTTTTCTCATCCAATCCCAAAATTTTATTATTTGTGCAATTTCTCAATTGTTAGGGACTTTTGTGCAAAAAGGTAATGATGTGTCCACCTTCTATTGGAGCCAAGCCATGAAGAAATCTCCCCTTCATTGTTGACCGGTCCATCCTAATTTTTTCCTCCATTTGGTTGTACTATATGTAACTTTTTTCTCCTACATCTCCACCCTCCATTCAAACCTACATCATCCTAGCCACTCATTCTAAATGTAGAAGCTTCCCCCATCCCTAGGGAAAACTTGCAGCCGGTCATAATCCCAATACATCATCCCCCTCTCTCTCTCCTACATAAACACATACTTTCTCTCTCCTAAAAATACCACAGCCAACACCCTCACCACTCTAACCGAAACCCTAAAGCCACTACTTCCCTTCTTCTTCATCCCGTCTTCTCCGATCTTCCTTCTTCCGACGGCAACCCCGCCGCCTCAGCCACCACCTTCCTCCTCCGCCTGCCTTCCTCGACCTCGACCAACCCGCCTCCACCATCAGCAACCGCCACAGCAGCCCCAACTTGACCTCTTCTTCAACCCGACTTCTTCTTCTCCGATCTTCTTCCTCCGCCACGGCCACCACCGTCAACCTCCCTCCACCACTCCCATCACCGGCACACCACTATCTCCACCACTTCCACACCACCATCAACCGCCAACACCGTCATCTCCATTCACCATTACCATCACCATCCAGCACCTTCCTCTTCTTGACCTCCCCAACGACCACAACCACCTCCACCTTGCTCTTTCACCACCCGACTTCCCTCTTCGCCCCTCTCCACCACCATAGCGTCCATCTTCTCCACTTCCAATACCATCATCACCATCACCAGTCCCTACGATCGGCTTCTCCTCCGCCCGTCTCTACCACTCCCAACACCGTCACCAATATCACCATCACCAACACCATCACCAGCACCCATCCTCCCAACCCCGACCATCGCCGATAACCACCACCACCTTAGCCACCATTATCCCACGGCCATCCCGCCATCGCCAGCAACCCGCCACCGCCGACCAAGCCGTTGCCGCTGCGAGCTGCTGCCATTGCCGCAGCTGCTGCCTGTGTTGTTGCTGCTACAGTACTGACCGGAGCACCAACTCCACCGCCGGAGGCAGGCCGTCCATGAGCCGCGGACATCACCCCCTTCTGCCACGATCACGACTAGGTTTGCATTGTCCTTCTCCTTCTTCATGTATTATTGCATCGACCTCTGTGTAGTTGTGAACCCTAGTGTAATGTGTTTATGTGTGCATATTTTAGAATAGTATTAGTGTTAGTGAATACATCATAAAAAACTTGGTTATTTAATATGGTATACTTGTGTTAACCTAGATGTTTAGACAAATTGACATTGTGCACATTACCCTGTTAACTAGGACTTGTGTTTTGTGTGATACGTTATTTATAATCGTAACGTATTTTGGCAAATTGTTGTCTTGCTGTGCACGGTAATTGAGGATACAACACTTATGCATTTTAGCTGCGTGCACACTCGACCCTGCTAGTTGACCGGTTATGACCCCCCTTGCGTCAATTTTTAAGTGTAGTGTAGTTGTGTTTCCTGTGCGTACTAGTGTAATGACTGATGATTATATATTATTATTATATATAGGATCGCTGGATCGTTAGGGCGAGACTTCGGGAACATGATATTGGTACTCGCAGCTTGAGGACCCAGACAAGTATACCTTGCCTTATTTACTGTTTAATTTAAATTATAAAATATTGCATGATATCTTATTGCAATATTACATATAACTGTGAGCGTCCGAGAACGACTCGGGTGCAGTCGATGAATGCGTCTATGTGTAGTGTATTGACTTAGTCACTAGCAGACTCACCTACCATTGTGAGGATTTCTGTGTCACTACCCAATTCTAGAAAATAGGATTTTCTTTTTTTATTTTTAATTTGGTAAATTGTGTATTGATCATAAATATTTGTATTTATATTTAATTAGTGGTTGTATTTATTTTTATTAGTTGTTTTAGGATTTTGGCTAGTCTGGACCCATGTCAGACCCTAGTGGACTCATGTCATACCCAACCAACACCCTTGTCAGACTTATTTATTGGTGTATAATAGTTATTTTATTTTTAATTAGTTAGTTGGAGTATTTTGGATTAGTTAGAATGCATTTAGAAAACCCTAAACCTAAACCCTAGTTTGAAAGAGTATTAGTGGATGGTATTTTAGTCCTTGTGTTAAATGCAAACCCTAACCCTATATTTTTATATGGCCGACCCCCCTTCCTTTTCATTTCTTCTTCTTCTTCTTTATTTTCTTATCTCCATTCTCCTTTCTTCACTTCCTTCCTTTACTTTTCTCCATTCCAAGTAAGTTTCACACTTTTCTTCTCTTCCCTCATTTACTTCTCTCATAAATGCAAATCCTAACCTTTCATTTTCCTCTAACCTAGGTGTGTAAAGCCTATATTTGGTGTGGATGCATGGTTTGGAGGCTTGGTATGGTGGATTTGGGGATTTTTGGAGACTTTGGCCTTGGGATTTCGACTCCCAAGAGGTAAACCCTAACTTTCCTATTAGTGATTGCTCTAATATAGTGTAATTAGTAGTTTCGAATCTTCTTAGACCTTAGGGCTACCCATAGGATAAAGTTAGAACTTGTTTGGATATGTTTGGAGACTTTGACATCAGGTTTTGTGTCAATTTTGGGTAAAATCCGAGATTGGCCTAATTTTGGGTGTTGCCCTAGGTTAGACGGACCTAGATAGACATACTTGGGTGTTATGAGGGTAGGTACGTGTCCCCGTTCGGACACGTGAGGTCGTATCGCAGAGTTTTGGGCATTTCGGGCGATTTGGGGGTTTTTTCTTCGACGTGGGTTCCACGTGCATGTAAAATTTTGCCACGGACCTAGAATCAGAGAGTTAGCATTTTTTTGAGGTTTTAGACGTTGTTTAGAACTCATGGATAAATTTTGGGTCAATTTCGAGTAGGTTTGGTGTGCGTTTCACGAGGTATCGCGAGGCGCACACTAAGTGTTCGTCGAAATGACTAAATGGCCATTTTGACTTGATTTCTAGGTTTCGGGCTTGTGCGCGGGTTGGTTTAGCCTTGGGGAGTGTGTACTAAGTTTTTCGAGTTTATATATATATATATATATGTGTGTGTGTGTGTGTGTGTGTGTGTGTGTGTGTGTGTGTGTGTGTGTGTGTGTGTATATATATGTGTGTGTGTGTGTGTGTGTGTGTGTGTGTATATATATATATATATGTGTGTGTGTGTGTGTGTGTGTATGTGTGTGTGTGTGTGTGTATAGTGTGTGTTTGGGTGAGTGAGTGATAAGGTGAGTGAGTGAGTGAGGTAGAGGGAGATTGGAAGAGGAAGAAGGAAAGAGAGATCGAGAGAGGGTGAGATAGAGAGTTGAGGGAGAGAGGAAGAGCAGCAGCAGCAGCAAAGTAGCAGCAGCAGCAGCAGCAGCAGCTAATGGCAGCAGCAGCAGCATTTTGCAGTAGCAGCATCGCAGTTAGCAAGTAGCCGCAGCAGCAACAGGTAGTAGCAGCAGCAGTGAGAGAGAGAGAGAGAGCTATAAATATAAATATAAATATATATATATATATATATATATATATATATATATATATATGTAATCACCCTAATTTTTCTAAAAAAAATTTAAAATATTTTTTACAATTTTCTGTAATTTTTGGAATTAAAAACTAAGGTATTTTGTGATTAAAGGATTTTTAAATAATGTTAATTAATATTAAAATATTATAAAAATAATATTTTCTGGTGTAAAATGAAAAACTAGACATAAGATAATTTTTCGAAAATTTATTGGACCCCAGAAGTATTTTTAAATCCCTAAAAACTAATGTAGATTTAAACCAAAATAAACTCTGACTGAACCCGGTTTATTTGGAAATAAACCAAACCAAACCACTGTCAAACCAAACCGAACCAACCCAGCCCTTAACGGGTCGGGTTGGATCCAAAGTGAACCCGACCCGGACCCGAAACCCTAACCGAAACCCTAATCCTAAACCTAGCCGACATCACTGTTCCGGCCCCCTTTAAAAACCTCAGTCGTTGAACCCTCGAGCATCCACAGCCCAGCCCCAGCTCCACCGCTCGACCATCTCCCTCGACCTGTCCCCGACCATCTCCGCCGATGTCCTCCACCCGATCACCGCCCAGATCTCCTCCCCCGACCAGAACAACCCACAGCCGACCGTCCCCTCACCGTCTCCAGTCATCCCCTGGCCCCCAGCTCCTCCATCTCGACCCCGACGAGCACCACCATCACCACCTCTCCCCAAAGCTCTCGACCCCAATGAGCTCCACCACCAACGACCTCCCCAAAGCCCTCGAGCCCCCACAGCCGACCGCCTTCAGCCCTAGCACGGACACAGTGACCCGGACACAGCCGCTCTCAGACCGGACACAGCAGACTCGAGACAGGACACAAAACAGTAACCCAGACACGAGAAATCCTTATTCCACGGAGCCCTGTTCTCTCTCCTCGTTATTTTGTTTTTCGTTCCGTCAGTTATGACGCATAGACTGTGTAACCCTCTCGATGTCCGTACAACCCGCTCGGTGCGTCGCGTCCTGTGGCGATCGCGAACCGCGATCCAAAAACAGGAAAACCCACGCCCTATTTCACCCTGGAACTGAGTGCACCCCGCCAAATAGGACGACTTGGTCGCGTGCGGTCTTTACCGAAACGTGCGCACCGTTGATACGGATGTGCAGAATTTCGCAGAAGTTGATTTGGATGTGCGTGCACACCGGAATCAACGCGTATCCGCCGACAACGCCCCGTATCCATCTGTTCTGGAATATGTCGTAACTTTGTGTACATACATCGGATCAAAACAAAACTTGTGCCATCGGACTCGTAGTAATACGCTGGTCCTGTGACCCAAGTTTGGTTCGATTCTGAGAACGTTGACGAAATCGCGTATCATGGGCCCCGTAGCTCCACTTGATGGGCGATTTTGTGATCGGCTCATCGAAATCCAATTCAGGAAGTTCCGTTGGGTTCGTATCATCGTTCTGGACTTGTTGATACTAAGTTTCACGAATTTGGAGACCTTTGGCCCTGAAACATTTTTGGTGCAAAGCGGCCCACATGTGGACCCCACTTTGACCAGAAACTGTCATTTTGCCCCTGTGTCCAAATTGGACTTAAGGACAGGCGTTTCTAGCTATTTGATATCTTCTGAGACTGTTGGTGATGTTTATTACAGCTTTTGGAGGAGCACCTGCAGGATCCACTGATACAGGGACAGTTGTTGGTATTCAAATCCCAGGCAAGTGTACCTTGCCAACTTTGCAGTCTTGTTACATACTTTCTTTGATTCATTTATATTGTTGTGCATGCTTAACCTAGAACCGTATGACTTACTTAGCGTCCGATTATTAGTCGGGTGCCAACACTGTACGCAGGGTTGTGTAACGTCACCAAAAGATGGACATTCGTGACCCTTTACATTCTCGTACTTGTCTTATCAAGTACACCATAACCCAGGACACTTGACACTATTCATGAGACAGAATCTTCCTGAGATATTCATGGTGATTCTGTGTAGGTTGCAAGTTTTATGACATAGACATTATATTCATAAATATTATATGACTTGTTGTATTAGTTATGATCTTGCGTGACATGTACATGAGACGTTGTGGACATGAGACATGTGGTTACATTGGGTGGGGAGAGACACACAGGTTACAGACTATTTTATATATCTATCTACTACTATTGTGAGGCTGTAGACTCTCCAGCAGAGCTAGGCACATTACATGTTATTACTGCTACCGGCTCCACGACACAGAGCTTGTAGTGGCTCAGCCTGAGTACTAGTGATGCTCTCACTTGCATTTCACATAGATGGTTACATACTTACCCTATTTATTTCATTATTTTTGTACTGCATTATTTATGGCTTGTATTATCTTGTACCTTGCTATGTCCCCTGAGGACCTGGATCCGGATTATGTCCCCAGGATTTGCAGACGAGATCTATCCCGAGGTATATGAGACAGCAGCAGGAGCTGATACAGGAGCTGTACCGACACCCGAGGACGAGGTGTTAGCTGAAGACTTTTCCTGAGCATCTATGTTTCATGCTCAGTATTTACTTTATTCAGACATTTATATTTTGGTCTATTGAACCATTGTATCAGATTTTTATCGGGTTGTTCCCCGAAGTACTTTGTTGAGACTGGTTGATGATTTATATTTCTTATTTCTGTGGATCATATTTTTATCTTGTATGGATGAGATTAGTTGTGACATGTTATCGTAGACTTTATTTTATAGCTTAAGTACGCCCTGATGGATCCCTTAAATTGGGTTTGTCCATCAGCGTGTGCTGCTGGCCATTGCCACGTGTCTAGTCCCTCGATATTTTGGGACTGGGGCGTGACATAGTTTTTGTGGTGGCCCATGCAGGTCTACGACTAAATCGTTAAGTTTCAACTTAGGGACCGAGCAAGCCTGCACTAAGGATAGGATAAGTTATAGGATCTCATCCATTGATTGAACCATTTTTGAACTCTATATTGAACTCGAATTTATTTCTTAATTTGCATCCTGTATTGATTTCTCTGAGCGTTCTTATAGTTTATCTTTTGGTTGCAGAGTAATGGATCCAAGGAACGGAGATGAGAATCCCTTGGATACGCCACACGATGCTGTGGTTACCTATGTAGACGGAGTGACACAGGGAATGGGGGACAATCATCTCAAAGCGATCAAGTCGGCCAGCCTAATTCAAGGTTCCGGCGTGATGACACCCCACCTCCACTACAGTTCACTCCACCGATGCCTGTCTTTCCACCAGGGCAAGCCATGGACGGGCAGCAGATGTTTCAGATAATTTATGCCATGATGCAAGCCCAACAGCAGGTTCAACAAGAGGCTCAGCGTCATGAGGCAGAGTATTTGAGAACCAGCCTAATATCCGCATTGGAGCAGTCAAACCCACCAGCTAGGCGACCAGCGACGGGATCTATCATTGATTTTCATCAGCTCAAGCCTCGTACCTTTTCTGGCAAGGAGGGGCCAACTGAAGTTCACGAATGTCTCACGAACACACAACACCAGTTGGAAGCAGCTGAACTTCCGAGAGAGAAATGGATGACTGCGGTCAGGATGCAGTTGACTGAAAATGCACACCATTGGTGGTTATTAGAAGAGAGGAGGCTCGGACAGGACTGAGTCACTTGGGAAGAGTTCTCTAGACTCTTCCAAGAGATGTATATTCCAGCAGTTGCACGGTCGGAACTCAGAGACAATTTCAACCGCCTTATCCAAGGCAATATGTCAGTGAAAGAATACAACGCAGAATTCATTCGTCTGAGTCGTTTCGCCTCTCCTCTAATTCCTACCGAAGAAGAGAAAGCTGAGAAGTTCTTTGACGGACTGAAGTTCGAGCTCCAGAGGTTGATCGGATCTGTTGTACCTACATCTTACACCGACGTCCTTGCAGCAGCACGACGCATGGAGTGTGTCACTAGAAGGAAGTCAAATCTGAAGCGGCCAATCATATCAGCACCATCCAGGACATCACAGGGGGATTCTGTAAAATAATCCCAGAGGAGTATGCCAGAGAGAGCAGCACACAGGGCCATATCTCTTCCTACTTGTCACCACTGCGGCAAGGTAGGACACATTGAGAGAGAGTGCAGGCGCAAGTTGGGACTATGTCTGATTTACGGATCCAACTAGCATCTATCCAGGGACTGCTCTGAACGCAGAGAGGGAGCACCGAGACTAGCTTTACCTGCACCAAGGCCAGCTTATCCAGCAGTGGGAGCACCACAGACGGGAGTTGGAGGAGCCAGACCACCAGCTCTAGGAGGATATCAGCAGAGACCACCATTGGCACTACAGGCAGCTCTATTTCAGCAGGCTCAGCGGCAGAGAGGTCCAGCTCAGGGACGAGGACATGCATTTGCATTGGCTGTCGAGGAGGAAGCTACTACAGGAGAGGTTATCGCAGGTACTATATTAGTAGCTTCATTACCAGCTGTAGCTTTATTTGATTCTGGAGCATCGCATTCATTTATAGCAGCTAGCTTTGTAGCCACCCATAGAGTAGCTACCGCACCCCTTCCGAAGACTAAGAGAATTCTTACGGGAGGTAGAATTATCCCAGTTAGTGACGTTTGTAGATCATGTTCTGTAGTAGTCTATGAAAGAGAGAAGCGCGCTCAATTTCTGATCTTTTCCATACCGGATTATGATGTTGTACTTGGTATGGACTGGTTAAGTCAGAACCATGTGATACTCGATTGCCGGCTTGGCAAGGTTATATTTAGACCGCCTGAACATCCAGAATTTGAGTTTCTTCGGGGAGCTGTAGAGTAAGGAGTTCAGCCTACTCTTAGGGTACTATCTGTAGAAGGGGAGACAGGTTACCCAAGAGTCATATCAGAGTTTGTGGATGTATTTCCTGATGATCTTCTAGGTTTACCGCCTGGACGGGAAATAGAATTCACAATAGACTTAACTCCAGGAGCAGAGCCTATCACTTCAACAGTATATCGGCTAGCACCTAAGGAACTGGTGGAATTGAAGGAACAGGTTGATGATCTTCTGGAGAAGGGTTTTATTCGACCCAGTGTTTCACCTTGGGGAGCACCCATACTATTTGTACCGAAGAAGTATAGAACAGTACGTTTGTGCATTGACTACAGGGCACTAAATGCTGTGACCATTAAGAACCGGTATCCCTTACCACGCATTGATGATCTATTCGATCAATTGAGTGGTGCTAGGGTATTCTCGAAGATTGACCTTAGATCCGGCTATCACCAGATTAAAGTAAGGAAGGAGAATATACCGAAGACAGCCTTCAGGACCAAGTATGGACATTATGAATTCTTAGTAATGCCGTTTGGTTTAACCAACGCGCCAGCTGTGTTCATGAGTTTGATGAACAGAGTATTTCATCAGTACTTGGACAAATTTGTGATTTTATTTATTGATGATATTGTAGTATATTCCAAAAGCCACGAAGAGCACGAGGAGCATCTCAGAATTGTGCTAGAGATGTTGAGGCAGGAGAAGTTATATGCCAAACTCAGTAAGTGTGAGTTTTATATAGATAAAGTGCCTTTCTTGGGACATATCATCTCAGGAGAAGGACTTTCAGTTGATCCGGAGAAGGTGACTGCAATAGAGACTTGGCCTACACCCACATCAGTTGCAGAAGTGAGAAGTTTTCTCGGACTTGCTGGATATTACCGGAGGTTTGTAGAAAATTTCTCAAGGATTGCGGAGCCTATGACAAAGTTGACACGTAAGGACCAGGAGTTTGCATGGACAAAAGATTGCCAGAAGGCCTTTGAAGAATTGAAGAGGAGGTTAACAACAGCACCTGTCTTGACTCTTCCTTCAGGGTCAGGAGGTTTTGTTGTTTACAGTGATGCGTCAGGTAGTGGACTAGGATGTGTTTTGATGCAACATGACAAAGTTATCGCTTATGCATCGAGACAGTTGAAGGTCCATGAGAAGAACTACCCAACGCACGATCTTGAGCTAGCAGCAGTTATATTTGTACTGAAGATTTGGAGGCACTATCTTTATGGAGAGAAGGTAGAAATCTTTACTGATCATAAGAGTCTGAAGTATGTATATACTCAGAAGAAGCTTAACATGAGACAGAGACGTTGGCTGGAGTTGATGGTAGACTTTGATATAGATCTGCAATATCACCCGGGAAAGGCGAATGTCGTAGCATACGCGCTCAGCAGGAAGCCTACGGCTTATTTCTTGACGATGCAGCCTGAGTTATTGAAAGATCTACAGGAGCTCCAGATATAGGTTGTTTTACCAGGACAGAGTGGCTTGCTGGCTAATCTCGAAGTTAAGTCGTCACTTGTGGAGAGGATTAAAGAGGCATTGCCCACTGATGCTAGATTTCGAAGACTTAAAGAGAGGACAAAAGCAGGCATGTAGACGAAACTTCGCATACATGAGGACGGGACATTAAGGTGTGGAAATTGCCTGTATGTTCCAAATGGAGAATTGAGACAGGAGTTAATGACTGAAGCACATAGTTCTATGTACTCTGTTCACCCAGGAGGAACCAAGATGTACCGAGACTTGAGGCAGTATTATTGGTGGCATGGAATGAAGAGGAAGATCGCACGATTTATGGCTAAATGTTTAGTATGCCAGCAAGTAAAGGCCGAGCATCAAAGGACTGCATGTATGTTACAACCGCTTCCTATACCAGAATGGAAGTGAGAACATATCACTATGGATTTTGTCACCGGATTTCCAAGGAGCCCTAGCGAAAAAGATGCGGTATGGGTTATCGTGGATCGACTCACTAAATCAGCATATTTTTTGTCATTTAGAGTTGGACAGTCCATAGAGGTACTAGCCGACATGTATATACGACAAATCGTAAGATTACATGGAGTGCCGATTAGTATTGTGTCGGATCGAGATTCAAGATTTATATCTCATTTTTGGCGAAGCATGCAAGAGAGTCTTAGCACCAGACTCAAATTCAGCATATCTTACCATCCACAGACAGATGGTCAATCGGAGCGCACGATTCAGATCTTGGAGGATATGCTACAATCGTGTATGCTAGACTTTAGAGGATCTTAGGAAGATCATTTGCACTTGGTGGAGTTCTCTTACAATAACAGTTATCAGGCCAGCATCCAGATGGCACCGTTCGAGGCATTGTACGGTAGAAAGTGCAGATCGCCGATATGCTGGAGTGACGTTGGTGAGCGTCAAATACTGGGCCCAGAGTTGGTAA
Organism: Iris macrosiphon; assembly: GCA_036927795.1. NCBI lineage: Eukaryota > Viridiplantae > Streptophyta > Magnoliopsida > Asparagales > Iridaceae > Iris > Iris macrosiphon. Next base: position 26,084,259 of record JAYESA010000011.1, read on the forward strand.
TACAGACAGTGGAGAAGGTAAAACAAATTCAGAATCATCTTCGTGCAGCTCAGGACAGATAGAAGTATTGGGCTGATACACACAGACGTCCCCTAGAGTTCAAAGAAGGAGAGCACGTATTCTTGAGGATTTTGCCCACTCGAGGTACTATTAGATTTGGGAGCAGAGACAAGTTGAGCCCAAGGTATATCGGGCCATTTGATATTCTGGAGCGCATTGGTGAGGTGGCTTATCGTCTTGCATTACCTTCATCCTTAGAGGGAGTGCATGATGTATTCCATGTCTCATAACTGAGAAGGTACGTGATTGACCCAAGTCATATAGTCGATCATTCTGAGATCGCAGTGGGCCCTAGCCTTAGATATGAAGAACAACCAGTTGGCATACTCGACATCAGTGAGAAGACCTTGCGAGGACAGACAATTAGACTGGTCCGTGTAGCTTGAAAATATCACTCTCCTGGCGAATCGACCTGGGAACGAGAGGATATTATGCGCCAGCGTTATCTTCACCTATTCGCAGATGCAGGTATAACCTAAGCATTCTTGTAATTTCCACAGTTCTTTCCTTTATTAGTTTATTCTTCGATTGCGAGGACGCAATCCTCTTAAGGGGGTTAGATTGTAATCACCCTGATTTTTCTAAAAAAAATTTAAAACATTTTTCATAATTTTTTGTAATTTTTAGAATTAAAAACTAAGATATTTTATGATTAAAAGATTTTTAAATGATGTTAATTAATATTATAATATTATAAAAATAATATTTTCTGGTATAAAATGAAAAACTAGACATAGGGTAATTTTTCGGGAATTTATTGGACCCCAGAAGCATTTTTAAAGCCCTAAAAACTAATATAGATTTAAACCAAAATAAACCCTGAATGAACCCGATTTATTTGGAAATAAACCAAACCAAACCACTGTCAAACCAAACCGAACCAACCCAGCCCTTAACGGGTCGGGTCGGATCCAAAGTGAACCTGACCCGGACCCAAAACCCTAACCGAAACCCTAATCCTAAACCTAGCCGACATCACTGTTCCGGCCACCTTTAAAAATCTCAATCGTCGAACCCTCGAGCATCCACCGCCCAGCCCCAGCTCCACCGCTCGACCATCTCCCTCGACCCGTCCCCGACCATCTCCGCCGACGTCCTCCACCCGATCACCGCCTAGATCTCCTCCCCCGACCAGAACATCCCACAGCCGACCGTCCCCTAACCGTCTCCAGTCATCCCCTGGCCCCCAGCTTCTCCATCTCGACCCCGACGAGCACCACCATCACCACCTCTCCCCAAAGCTCTCGACCCCGACGAGCTCCACCACCCATGGCCTCCCCAAAGCCCTCGAGCCCCCACAGCCGACCGCCTGCTGCCCTAGCACGGACACAGTGACCCGGACACAACCGCTCTTAGACCGGACACAGCAGACTCGAGACAGGACACAAAATAGTAACCCGAATACGAGAAATCCTCGTTCCACGGAGCCCTGTTCAGGTAACCCGTTCTCTCTTCTCGTTGTTCCATTTTTTGTTTCGTCAATTGTGATGCGTAGACTGTGTAACCCTCTCGATGTCCGTGCAACCCGCTCGGTGCGTCGCGTCATGTGGCGATCGCGAACCGCGATCCAAAAACAGAAAAACCCACGCCCTATTTCACCCCGGAACTGAGTGCGCTCCGCCAAACGGGATGACTTGGTTGCGTGCGGTCTTCACCGAAATATGCGCGCCGTTGATACGGACGTGCAAAATTTCGCAGAAGTTGATTTGGATGTGCGTGCATACCGGAATCAACGCGTATCCGCCGACAACGTCCCGTATCTGCCTGTTCTGGAATATGTCGTAACTTTGTGTACACACGTCGGATCGAAACAAAACTTATGCCATCGGACTCGTGGCAATACGCTGGTCCTGTGACCCAAGTTTGGTTCGATTCTGAGAACATTGACAAAATCGCGTATCGTGGGCCCCGCAACTCCACTTGATGGGAGATTTTGTGATCGGCTCATCGGAATCCAATTCTGGAAGTTCCGTTGGGTTCGTATCATTGTTCTGGACTTGTTGACACTAAGTTTGACGAATTTAGAGACCTTTGGCCCTGACATATTTTTTGGTGAAAAGCGGCCCACATGTGGACCCCGCTTTGACCAGAAACTGTCATTTTTGCTCCTGTGTCCAAATTGGACTTAAGGACAGGCGTTTCTAGCTATTTGATATCTTCTGAGACTGTTGGTGATGTTTATTACAGCTTTTGGAGGAGTACCTGCAGGATCCACTGATACAGGGACAGCTGTTGGTATTCAAACCCAGGCAAGTGTACCTTTCCAACTTTGCAGTCTTATTACATACTTTTCTTGATTCATTTATATTGTTGTGCATGCTTAACCTAGGACCGTGTGACTTACTTAGCGTCCGATTATTAGTCGGGTGCCAACACTGTACGCAGGGTTGTGTAACGTCACATAGAGATGGACATTCGTGACCCTTTACATTCTCGTACTTGTCTTATCAAGTACACCATAACCCAGGACACTTGACACTATTTATGAGACAGAATCTTTCTGAGATATTCATGGTGATTCTGTGTAGGTTGCAGGTTTTATGACATAGACATTATATTCATAAATATTATATGACTTGTTGTATTAGTTATGATCTTGCGTGACATGTACATGAGACGTTGTGGACATGAGACATGTGGTTACATTGGGTGGGGAGAGACACACAGGCTACAGGCTGTTTTATATATCTATCTACTACTATTGTGAGGCTGTAGACTCTCCAGCAGAGCTAGGCACATTACATGTTATTACTGCTACCGGCTCCATGACACAGAGCTTGTAGTGGCTCAGCCTGAGTACTAGTGATGCTCTCACTTGTATTTCACATAGATGGTTACATACTTACCCCATTTATTTCATTATTTCTGTACTGCATTATTTATGGCTTGTATTATCTTGTACCTTGCTATGTCCCCTGAGGACCTGGATCCAGATTATGTCCACAGGATTTGCAGACGAGATCTATCCCGAGGTATCGGGACAGCAGCAGGAGCTGATACAGAAGCTGTACCGACACCCGAGGACGAGGTGTTAGCTGAAGACTTTTCCTGAGCATCTATGTTTCATGCTCAGTATTTACTTTATTCAGACATTTATATTTTGGTCTGTTGAACCATTGTATCAGATTTTTATCGGGTTGTTCCCCGAAGTACTTTGTTGAGACTGGTTGATGATTTACATTTCTTATTTCTGTGGATCATATTTTATCTTGTATGGATGAGATTAGTTGTGACATGTTGTCGTAGACTTTATTTTACAGCTTAAGTACGCCCTGATGGATCCATTAAATTGGGTTTGTCCAACAGTGTGTGCTGCTGGCCATTGCCACGTGTCTAGTCCTTCGGTATTTTGGGACTGGGGCGTGACAATATATATATATATATATATATATATATATATATATATATATATATATATATATATATATATATATATATATATATATGGGTAGATGGTTAGATATATATAGGTATAGTTAGCTAGTTAGTTAGAGTTTGAGGGTAAGGTAAGGTAAGGTATCTCAATACCTTGAGATATCAAGATACTCAAGGTAATGGGTATCAGGGTGAGGTTTTGGGATTTTGCCTAGGAATGTGGTTAGACTTGCTTTTATATATATATATATATATATATATATATATATATATATATATATATATATATATATATATATATATATATATATATATATATATATATACGTGTTAGGATTTACATTAGTGGGTTTAGACGGGGTATATAGCGTAGGTTGAGATATCGGATACCGAGGGTATCCCGGTATCTCAAAGAGGCGAGTTTGAGGGACGTGGGTTGGCGATGGAGTTGGGGAGATGGTTTTTTTTAAGAGAGGCCTCTGGGTCTCATATAATTAGTTTATTAATAACATTAACTACTAATTATTCATTTGTAAATAATAATAATAATAATAATAGTAATAATAATAATAATTATTATTATTATTATTTTCTACTTTAATCTAATAATAATAATAATATTGTTAATTATTATTATTTCATAATTAAAATAATAATAATAATTATTATTTTGTAATTATAATAATAATTATAATTATTTTAATTATGAAATAATAATAATTATTATTATTATAACAATAATAATAATAATAATTAACAATATTATTATTATCATTATTATTATTATTATATTATTATTATCATATTTTTTATTTTTATAACATACTATTACACTTCCAACTTCTCATTTTTCTATCTCAACCAAACACCTTTGTTCTCTACTAGGGGGACAAGGAAGTGCATGAATTACTATCCTTCTTTCCTCATTGAAAGTCTAAATTCAATACCAAATCCACTTCCTTTTTACCAAACAGCCCCTAAGTATCAAAGATATCATTGCATAGTTTTAGCATATCATATCACAAGGATTGCAATGTTTGGATTATTTTATTCTTCTTCTTGCTTTTGTATGAAAAGAAAACAATACAAAGTTTAGATGCTTCTGGCAACACTGACATTAAGACTAAATGATTCCAATAACATTTCAACTATTGTGTTCAGATGTTTTTGACATCTTAACCTTTAACTTCTCGATTATGACATTCCAACTTTTATGAATTTATCTTTGAAATATCTTTTGTCAATTTTGAAGCACATCAAAATAATTTCAAAAGAATATTTGACATTACAAGTATTTAAATTGCGATTTTGTATTACAAGATATTCTTTTGAAATGATTTTGATGCTTCAAAATTGACGAAATGTGCTTCAAAAAAAAATTATGAAGTCGGATGTCAAAATCGAACAATGGAAAGTTAAGTCGCCAAAAAAGTTCGAACGTTATAGTTAGGATAACATTGGGATAAAAGTTTCAACATTTAACAAAAGCATAAAAATAATCTGGTGCTATGGTCATTCCAAAATATACATATTATCGAAATAACATCAAGGTCGTGTCCATCTCTGTTATTCTATTAAATATTGAAAATATGATGTGTTAAAAATGAATTGAAAATGATATTGATTCATATGTGCGCTTGCGTTGGACAAATGTGATCTTTGCAACATAAAATAAAAGCCGACTAATGGGTATATTTCTATTAGTTGAGAATTATAAGTTAGTATGAAAACATTGTAATAGAAAAAGAAGATCACAATGTTTTGTCTAGGAAGTCCAAATCCACTAAGGAACAGTGGGTCTGGAATCCAAAATTTTGTGGAAGTGGACTTCGGTTTTTAAGAACCGGTGTTTGGTTGGATGAGTAAAGTGGGTTGGTATTTGGGCATAAAGGAGAACCTGATTTCCCAATCCCTCTCATAATCATTCTTTCGACTTCCACTCTTTGATAGCGGATGTGGGAGGGGATTTCTGGGAGACGTCTCGTCAGATTGTTGTTTTCCTTTCCATCAGGGAAGTCGTTCTTCTCCAGTGTGTTTGTGGTGACCCCCTCTGTCCGTTGACGGCAACCAACAATATACATGTCTATTTTTTTTTCAAATTTTCTCTATTTTTGTGTGATCTGTTGTATATTTTAATGAAAAAATTTCCCTTTCTATATCTGTGATTAGATCCGTGGGTTTTGAACTTGGTTTTTCTGGAAAAAAAATTTCAAATAGATCTGTGGGTTTTGAACTTGGTTTTTCTGAAAATTTTCATTTTTGTGTAGTATTTTGTGTAGATCTCTGAGTTTTCAACATGGATTCATTGGTTTTAAATTATTATTGTAAACCCCCTCGACCAAATTTAGGTCTACTTAGAGACTAGGGTTAATTTGGAGCCAATTAGAATTAGAACACAGTGGTTTAGATTTATTGTGCAATAATTATATCACTTAGTGCACCTTACCGTTGCTTCGATATTTAGAGCACTACACTAGCTATTACCTTTAAACAAATTCCATACACTTTTCCTAGACATGCCAGCCTACCATTCTGATCCTTGTGTAACTCACAAATACTCTATCTTGTGCTTCATTTTAGTCGCACAATATTCGTTATAAACGTCCATATTTAAATTCAATTAAATCCAACCTTGCATCCTTGTCCGTTCCAATCGAAATTAGAGACACAAGCTCAACCCGTTTTGTACATCCCAAATTATGACAATATTCTATTCTAAGTTTACTACGTCCACGACACTTGTGTCCCACCCAATTTTAACCCTATGTATTTCCAATTAATTAAAGAACACCACGTACACTAATTTTAATTAAATTGGTGTAAGGATCCAACCTCACCCAAAACTAGACCCAACTCTAACCCAAACCCCCAGTCAAACCCTTAAGGTTTATACTAAACATGTAAACCCCCTGATTTTCAAGAATTTTTAATTTGAATTTTTCACAATTTTCTAGAATTTTCTGGGATTTTTATTAATTAAAACTAAGGTATTTTGAATTTAAATTATTTTTAAATAATGTTAAATAATATTAAAATATTATGAAAATAATATTTTATGGTGTAAAATAAAAAAATTAGATATAGAATAATTTTTCGGGAATTTATTGGACCCCAGAATCAATTTTAAAGTCCTAAAAACTAATTGTTTAATTTAACCAAAATAAACCGGGTTTATTTTAAATAAACCAAACCAAACCAATTGCTGAACCAAACCGGTTTAACTAAACCCAAATCCTTATTGGGTCGGATCCGAGACCAAAACCCAGACCCGACCCACTAACCCGACCCGACCCGACCCGCATTTGTTTTTGGATCGGGCCGGATCCACCTGACCCGACCCGACCCATTACCGCCCGAACCCGTTATCATTTTCCCTCTCTTCCCCGACTCCTCACCTCCCCTCCGACCGGCCAACCGCCGCCGCTTGGCCTCCCACCGCCATTTGGCCTTCCCGCAACCGCCGCCCGCTCGCCTCCGGCCGCCGCAACCGCCGCCGCTCCCTCTCCCCTCTCAGGCCTATAAAAGCCCCTCTCCTCCTCCTTCATCCTCCCCTCGACTCCCACTCCGCCACCGGCTGCCCCGCCTCCCTCTGCCACCGCCGTCCTCCGCAGAACCCCGCAGCGCCTCGCCGCACCTTGCCTCGCTTCACCGCCCTCGCCCGCTCCGCCCCGCCGTTGCCGGCCGCCCGACCTCGCCACTGCTCCCCGTGCGTCACCGCCTCAGCCGTCTCCGGTCTCCCTCCGGCACCCTCCAGCCTCCGGCGAGCTCAGACACGACTGAACCCTAACCCTAGCTCGGCCCGGACACAGGACGCGTATCCCTTGTGTCGTGTCGCCTCGGACACGAAAATTCCTATTCAGCAGAGCCCTGTTCAGGTATTCTTTTCTCTCTCCTCGTAGCTCTGTTTCTTGTTCCGTCAGTTGTGACGCGTAGCCTGCGTGACCCCCTCGGTGTTCATGTAAACCGCTCGGTGCATCGCGTCATGTGGTGATCACGAACCGCGATCCAAAAACAGAAAAACCAACGCCCTGTTTCACCCCAAAACTGAGTACGCCCAGCCAAACGGGATGACTTGGTCGCGTGTACGTGCGCGTAGTTGATACGGACGTGCGAGATTTTGCAGAAGTTGATTCGGATGTACGTGCACACCGGAATTAATACGTATCTGCCGACAACACCCCGTATCCGTCCTTTCTGGTTCTCGCTGTAACTTAGTGTACATACGTCGGATCAAAACGAGGTGCCATCGGACTCATAGCAATACGCTGGTCCTGTGACCCAAGTTTGGTTCGATTCTGAGAACGTTGACAAAATCGCGTATCGTGGGCCCCACATGCTCCACTTGACGGACGATTTTGTGATCGGCTCATCGGAATCCAATTCTGGAAGTTCTGTTGGGTTCGTATCATCGTTCCTGACCTGTTGACACTAAGTTGGACAGATTTGAAGACCTTTGACCCTGACACGTTTTTTGGTGCAAAGCGGCCCACATATGGACCCCGCCTTGACCCAAAATTATAATTTTTGTCCCTGTGTCCAAATTGGACTCAAGGACAGGCATTTCTAACTAATTGATATTTTCTGGATCTGATGGTTATGTCTATTTCAGCAACCGGAGAACTGTCTGCAAATTTTGCTGAAGTCAGAGCTACAGTTGGAGCTAGAACCCCAGGCAAGTGTACCTTGCCAACTTGCAGTCTTTGATACATATTACTTGGACTTAATTATAAACTGTTGTACATGCTTAAACCTAGGACCGTGTGACTTACTTAGCGTCCGATTAATAGTCGGGTGCCAACCCCGTACGCGGAGTTGTGTAAAGTCACCTAGAGATGGACATCGTGACCCTTTACATTCTCGTACTTGCCATATCAAGTACGTTATACCCAGGACACCTGACACGAATCATGAGACAGAATCTTCCTAAAATATTCAAGGTAATTCTGTATAGGATACAGGTTTTATGGCATAGACATTATATCCTTAGATCATTATATGACTTGCTGCATTAGTTTTGATCTTGCGTGTCATGGACATGAGACGTATGATTTCATTGGGTGGGGAGAGATACACAGGCTACAGGCTGATTATATGTATATATAAAATCTATAGTAAACACATAGTAAAACACATAGTATAACTGCTACCGGCTCCCCGACACAGAGCTTGTAGTGGTATCAGCCTAAGTTCTAGTGATGCTCTCAACTTGCATTTCACATAGATGGTTATATAGTTACCCTATTGTTTTATTTATTGCTATACTACATTTATTTTGGCTTGTATTATCTGTACCTTGCTATGTCCCCTGAGGACCTGGATACGGATTATGTCCCCATGATTAGCAGACGAGGTTTATCCAGAGGTATACGGAACATGAGCAATTCTCGGAACAGTACCAGTACCTGAGGACGAGGTGATCGCTGAGGACTTCTCATGAACATCTGCTTCTCTATGCTCAGTTATTATGGCAAATAAACTCTTTTATTCCTGTTTAAATGAACAATTGTATCAGACTTAATATCGGGTTATTCCCCGATTTTATTTACTTGTGACTGGATGCTGTTTAATACGTTTTATTGATATTATTGTGTTTATTCTGTGGATGAGATTAGAAAACCCTAATAGTTGTAATACAGCTTAAGTATGCCCCGATGGATCCATTAAATTGGGCTTGTCCATCGGTGTGTGCTGTTGGTCATTGCCACGTGTCTAGTCCCTCGATATTTTGGGGCTGGGGCGTGACATAGTTTTTGTGGTGGCCCATGCAGGTCAACGACTAAATTGTTCGGTTTCAACTTAGGGATCGAACAGGCCTGCAATAAGAATAGGATAAGCTTTTAGGATCTCATCCACTTGCTTGAATCGTTCTTGACATCTATCTCGGATTCGAATTAATTTCTTGACTTGCATCTTGCCTTGATTCCTGTGCGCCTCTTATCGGTTATTTTGGATGCAGAGTAGTGGAATCACAATCAAGCAACGAGACTCCTGCAGGAACACCACAGGGTGCTGTGGTCACCCAGAAAGATGAAGTGACACCAGAAGATAGATGTCAATCAACTCAACAAGGCGATCAAGTAGATCAACACTCTTCCAGCAGCAGAGGAATCGACTGCAAGAACGCGGACAAGCCCTGACGATAACCTTGGAAGATGCGCAGAACCATGGAGTAGCTAATGCGTGTAAGTGATTTATAGCTATCTCGTTTCTAGTATTGCTTTAGTTCGTGCCTGCTGGTTCGTGACCTTAGACTTAACCTGACAGTTTTAACTTGCTAATAATAGATAACCTAGTGATAACCTATAATATTTTATAATTGTTAATCTATTATGTTTTTATAAAAGATAACCTGATTTTCTAAAACTGTAATTTTTTAGATTTCCTACATTTGGGAAATTGCATAATTTCTATTGCTTAGGGAAATAATTTTCCCTATGTGTTTAAACCCTCAATCTTGACTTTTCTTAATCTTGATGTGCTTCGAATAAATGTTTGCAACCGTGTCATCTCCGTTGACCGGTTATTCTTTGATTGCGAGGATGCAATCCTCTTAAGGGGGGTAGATTGTAAACCCCATAATTTTTAAGAATTTTTAATTTGGATTTTTTATAATTTTCTGGAATTTTCTAGGATTTTTATTAATTAAAACTAAGGTATTTTAAATTTAAATAATTTTTAAATAATGTTAAATAATATTAAAATATTATGAAAATAATATTTTATGGTGTAAAATGAAAAAATTAGATATATGGTAATTTTTCGGGAATTTATTGGACCCCAGAATCAATTTTAAAGCCCTAAAAACTAATTATTTAATTGAACCAAAATAAACTGGGTTTATTTTAAATAAACCAAACCAATTGCTGAACAAAACCGGTTTAACTAACCCAAATCCTTATTGGGTCGGATCCGGGCCCAAAACCCAGACCCGACCTACTAACCCGACCCGACCCGCATTTGTTTTTGGATCGGGCCGGATCCACCTGACCCGACCCGACCCATTACCGCCCAAACTCGTTAACATTTCCCCTCTCTTCCCCGACTCCTCACCTCCCCTCCGATCGGCCAACCGCCGCCGCTTGGCCTCCCACCGCCGTTTGGCCTTCCCGCAACCACCGCCCGCTCGCCTCCGGCCGCCGCAACCGCCGCCGCTCCCTCTCCCCTCTCCGGCCTATAAAAGCCCCTCTCCTCCGCCTTCATCCTCCCCTCGACTCCCACTCGGCCACCGGCTTCCCCGCCTCCTTCTGCCACCGTCGTCCTCCGCAGAACCCCGCAGCGCCTCGCCGCACCGCCCTCGCCGGCTCCGCCCGCCTCCTCCGGCGACTCCCCAACTCAGCAGCAGCCAGTAGCAGCAGCTCCGGCCGCTCAGCCCAGCGCTCCGTCCCGCCGTTGCCGGCCGCCTGACCTCGCCACTGCTCCCCGCGCGTCGCCGCCTCAGCCGTCTCCGGCCTCCCTCCGGCACCCTCCAGCCTCCGGCGAGCTCAGACACGACTGAACCCTAACCCTAGCTCGGCCCAGACACAGGACACGTATCCCTTGTGTCGTGTCACCTCGGACATGAAAATTCCTATTCAGTGGAGCCCTGTTCAGGTATTCTTTTCTCTCTCCTCGTAGCTCTGTTTCTTGTTCCGTCAGTTATGACGCATAGCCTGCGTGACCCCCTCGGTGCCCGTGCAAACCGCTCGGTGCATCGCGTCCTGTGGTGATCGCGAACCGTGATCCAAAAACAGGAAAACCAATGTCCTGTTTCACCTCGAAACTGAGTACGCCTCGCCAAACAGGATGACTTGGTTGGGTGCGGTCTTCACCGGTACATGCGCGTAGTTGATACGGACGTGCGAGATTTCGCAGAAGTTGATTCGGATGTGCGTGCACACCGGAATCAATGCGTATCCGCCGACAACGTCCCATATCCGTATTTTCTGGTTCTCGCTGTAACTTAGTGTACACACGTCGGATCGAAACGAAACTTGCGCCATCGGACTCGTAGCAATACGCTGGTCCTGTGACCCAAGTTTGGTTCGATTCTGAGAACGTTGACAAAATCGCGTATCGTGGGCCCCACAAGCTCCACTTGACGGGCGATTTTGTGATCGGCTCATCGGAATACAATTCTGCAAGTTTCGTTGGGTTCGTATCATCGTTCCTGACCTGTTGATACTAAGTTGGACAAATTTGGCGACCTTTGACCCTGGCACATTTTTTGGTATAAAGCGGCCCACATGTGGACCCCGCCTTGACCCGAAATTGTTATTTTTACCCCTGTATCCAAATTGGACTCAAGGACAGGCATTTCTAGCTGATTCATATTTTCTGGATCTGATGGTTATGTCTATTTCAGCAACCGGAGAACTGCCTGCAAATTCCGCTGAAGTCAGAGCTACAGTTGGAGCTAGAACCCCAGACAAGTGTACCTTGCCAACTTGCAGTCTTTGATACATATTACTTGGACTTAATTATAAACTGTTGTATATGCTTAAACCTAGGACCGTGTGACTTACTTAGCGTCCGATTAATAGTCGGGTGCCAATCCCGTACGCGGAGTTGTGTAAAGTCACCTAGAGATGGACATCGTGACCCTTTACATTCTCGTACTTGCCATATCAAGTACGTTATACCCAGGATACCTGATACGAATCATGAGACAGAATCTTCCTAAAATATTCAAGGTAATTCTGTATAGGATACAGGTTTTATGGCATAGACATTATATCCTTAGATCATTATATGACTTGCTGCATTAGTTTTGATCTTGCGTGTCCTGGACATGAGACGTATGATTTCATTGGGTGGGAAGAGACACACAGGCTACAGGCTGATTATATATATATATAATCTATAGTAAACACATAGTAAAACACATAGTATAACTGCTACCGGCTCCCCGACACAGAGCTTATAGTGGTATCAGCCTAAGTTCTAGTGATGCTCTCAACTTGCATTTCACATAGATGGTTATATATTTACCCTATTATTTCATTTATTGCTGCACTGCATTTATTTTGGCTTATATTATCTGTACCTTGCTATGTCCCCTGAGGTCCTGGATTCGGATTATGTCCCAGGATTAACAGACGAGGTTTATCCAGAGGTATACGAAACATGAGCAATTCTTGGAACAGTACCAGTACTTGAGGATGAGGTGATCGCTGAGGACTTCTCCTAAATATCTGCTTCTCTATGCTCAGTTATTATGGCAAATAAACTCTTTTATTCATGTTTAAATGAATAATTGTATCAGACTTAATATCGGGTTGTTCCCCAATTTTATTTACTTGTGACTGGATGTTGTTTAATACTTTTTGTTGATATTGTTGTGTTTATTCTGTGGATGAGATTAGAAAATTCTGATAGTTGTAATACAGCTTAAGTATGCCCCGATGGATCCATTAAATTGGGTTTGTCCATCGGTGTGTGCTGCTGGCCATTGCCACGTGTCTAGTCCCTCGATATTTTAGGACTGGGGCGTGACAAAACACCACACACCATTTTAGCCTACTACATCACACCAAATATGGTATTTTGCCTCATCAAATCCCAAATTCCATTAATTGTATAATTTCCTAATTGTTAGGGACTTTTATGCAAATATGCAATGAGGTGTCCATCCTCCATTGGACCCAACACATGAAGAACCTCATCCCCCCTCTTTGACCGCTGTCCACCATAATTCTCCCCCCTATTTGTTGTACTTCCTACAACTTTATTTCATCACCATCACCACCCTCCATTTCAAAACCCCTTCATCCTAGCCACATATTCATCATGTAGAGTATTCCCTCAACCCTAGAAAAAAATACCAGTTGGATCTAATCCCAAGGAGAGCCCCCCTCTCTCTCTCTCCTACATATACAACTCTCTCTCTCCCAAAAATCTAAAAACAACAGCCAACTACAAACCTTAAACCTACTTCATCACCATCACCATCATCAACCCGGCCACCTCCCCCTTCACCCAGTCACCCTCTTTCCCTGACCACCTACTGCACATCGCCATCACTACCTTCCTCCACCGCCTGACCATCACAACCTCGACCCCGACCTCGGCCAACCCCGCCACAGTGCCACAATACCGCCGGTCGCCTCCGCCTCCGTTCATCATCAACACCATCATCATCATCACCCGACTCTTCTTTCCCTCGACCCGACTTTCCCTCCGCTCATCTCCACCCCCTTAGTCACCGTCGACCCCGGCCGTCTCCACCACCGTTACCCCCACCTCACCGTCTCCACCACCACCAATAACCATCATCGCCACCACGGTCATCTCTACTACTTCCATCACCATCACCAACATCCCCATCACCAACACCATCATCACCATCACCGCACCCCATCCGTTTCTCCTCCGTTCATCACCGGAGACTACCGCCACCTTAGCCAACCGCTCCCATGGCCATCCCCCCGCCGTCACCGATCCGCCACCGCCAACCCTGCCGCCGCCGCTGCCGCTGCAAGCTGCTGCCGGAGCTGCTGCTGCTACGTGCTGCTGTGGTCGAAACACCACCCTACTGCCACTGTAGCTGCCGTAGCTATTGTACACGCTGGAGACTGGCCCCCTCGTGCAACAGACACCCCCTCGGACACGAATCAACTAGGTATTCATACTTCCCTCTTTACGTCATGTACGAATACGTCGATGTATTATTGTTTGAACTGTGTGTGGTGAACCCTTGTGTTGTGTATAAGTATGCATGTTTAGAATAGAAATTAGAGTTGGTATTTACCTCATAGAAATTAGGGTTATTTAATGTGAACATTGTGTTGACCTAAAGGTTTAGACGACTGGCCTTGTGTACACTAACATGTTAGCTAGGACTTGTATTTTGTATTAAATATTATTTGGGTTCGTAATGTATTTTGATAATTCTTTATCTTGTTATACACGGTAATTGAGGATATGACACGTGTACGTCTTAGCTGCGTGCACACGCGAACCTACTAGTTGACTAGTCGTGACCCTCCTGCGTCAGTTCCTATGTGCAGCATAGTTGTGTTCTTGTGCGTACTATTGTAATGACAGATAATTATATTATATTATATTATATTATATTATATTATATTATATGTATAGGGTCGCTGGACCGTTCAGGCGAGACTTCGGGAGCAGGATTTTGGTACTCGCAGCTTGAGGACCCAGGCAAGTATACCTTGCCTGATTTACTGTTTAATTTAAAATGTTGTATGATATCTTGCTGCAATATTACATATAACTGTACGCGTCCGAGAATGACTCGGGTGCAGTCGATGAATGCGTCGATGTGTAGTATAATTGACTTAGTCACTAGCAGACTCAGCTACCATTGTGAGGATATTCTGATATCTTCTTAGACCCTAACACTTTTACATGCATCACGATGACAAACTCATGTTGGGATACGGGTTCGCGTACCCGACTAGCTATCGGTGCGTATGACATGCATCACGGTTTAGTACGTAATCAGGGTTATCTAGATTAGTTGAGAATTGGCATGTAGTTGCGTGGTATGCACGTCGTGTATTTGACTTGTATATCTGTATTGGGTGGAAAGGACAACTGGTAGGCGTATGGAATACACACATTAGAATCTGTAGTATCCAGAGGAGTCACAGATCCAATAACTTTCTTTATTCAGATACCGCGTTCTTCGAAGCGATACAGACATATATATTTGCAGATACCTCGTTCTTTGGAATAATGGACGTTACATGCACAGATACCATGCTCTTCGGAGTATGGACGTTATGCCTACACCTACCCATACGTACCAAGGTTGTCCTCATATTGTATTCACTTAGATGGTTAGCACACCCCTTTATTTTATTCAGTATTTATATTGGCATATATTTTTTTATCTTGTTACGTCCCTCTGAGGACCTGGTTTCCTTTCAGATTGGACGAGACTTACTATCCTACCGTGTACGAACCCGGGCAGAAGACGAGGTACGCGTCCGAGGAGGAGCTTGAGGTGCTACCATCAGAGTTTCCTTGATCACTGGTAGGCCTTTCGCCTAGGGCTGGAGCATCCTTATCTAGTTAGCTGATGCTCTAGTCGCATTCTTTTATCTGTCTTTCAGTACTCTTATTTTATCATTGTAGTAGGTTTGTTCCCATCAGACATATCTGGATTGTACTATGACATTTCAGACTCAGCACTTGTTTTTCAGTATTTATTTTAGTACTTCTTGTTTATATTGTGGATGGGATTAGACATTTACCTGATGTATGTTAGTATTAGAGTTGTTAGTATTTTAGGACAACGTAGTACGTTTCGTTGGGTCCATTAAATTGGGTAATCCCTCGGAGACGTATTAGCTGGCCATTGCCACGTGGCCTGGTCCCGAGTATTTTGGGACTGGGGCGTGACAATTATTGGTTTAGATATTGAAGATCTATATGATTTTATAATAGATCTACATCATGAACATTGGTTTTCGAGTACTTGTACATCTATATGTTTTTATAGCAGATCTATATATTTTTATAGCAGATCTATTTTTGTAGTTTTGAACATAAACAGTTTCGTTGGTTTATTAAAAAAAATTTCTTGGTTTAGATCTTGTAGATCTATATGTTTTTAAGAAGATCTAAATCATAAGCATATGTTATTGTAAGATTTCTTCTAGATTTAAATAAATTATGTAGATCGAGTAGATCTATATTTCTTATAACATTTTGGGTGTACTGTTTTGTTTAGGTCGAGTACTTCTTGGAACAATTTTTTTTTTATCTTGTAAATCAACTATTTATATGATGTAGATCTAAACTTACAACATATACATGAAGTATGTCTTGTTTCTGTTGTAGAATCGTGGCATTAAAACGTATAATAATTATTTGTCTCATTAGTGAGTTGTTATGTTTAGATCCAGTAGTTTGAACTACATATTTCTTTATATCTTGTAGATGTAGTATTATATGTTATAGATCTATTGTGATATGGTGTAGATCTATTAATATTTAGTGTCATATTTCCCCTTTGGATTGTAAATTGCAGGCATTCGAGCAATAGATCTATATTATTTTGTACATTATGTTGTGTGTACAAATATGTTTGCATGTTTACATATGTTTGCATTATCTTCTAAATGATGTATTTAGAACTGAATGTAGGAATATTTTTTGATTATATTGTTTACATGAGTATACAACTTCCAAGTAAGAATATTTTGGGAGGTTGATGTAGTGTTTGGGAGGTTGTATTGGTGTGAATTAATGCTATATAATGCAGTTTATATTCTGTAGTTTATATTAGTTTGTAGAAGTATATAGGAAATGTGTAGAAAATTAGGTATGTAGGAAAGTCAATTTATGTTTATGTTTGTAATGAAATGCTGTAAATTTACTAGGGTTAAAAGTTGTATATTTATAAGATAAAATATTGTATTGTTGTGTTTATTTCTATGCAATGCTGTAAATTTATCCTTTCAATGAAATACTGGATTGTTTTGTTTACTTTCAATACAGTCTTATTAATTTAATGTACTTGACATTTCGCAGCCATGTATCTTTCTATATGTTTACTTTCAATAAGTTTATATTATACAGTTATATTTTCTACTTATTTTATTAGCTTTTGATATAATTTTGGACTGTGATGAGGAAGAAAATATGAGGTATTTGGATATCCCAAATGTTAGTGACTTTTGTAGCATTCCACATCTTGTGTAATGGGTTGAAGTGATAGAAAATGTTAGCTTGAAGCTTGCTTGTAATATATTAAATTTCTTTGCATTCTTCATCACACTATGATAGGTGAAGAGGTAACAAAGGCATACTGTAATCACCTGAATTTTTAGAAATTTAAAAAATAAATTTTAAGAAATTTTTATATATTTTTATGTTTTTTTACTAAATAAAACCAGGGTATTTTGAATTTTTAAAATAATTTTAAATGATGTTACTTAGTATTAAAATATTATGAAAATAATATTGTATGTGTAAAATAAAAAACTAGACATATGATAATTTTTCGGGAATTTATTGGACCCTGAAAATATTTTTAAAGACCTAGAAACTAAGTTGTAATTAACCCTAAATAAACCCTAGAAATAAACCTGGTTCAACTAAACCAAGCCAAACCAAAACAAGTTAAACCGAACCGAACCGAACCCAACTCTTAACGGGTCGGGTCGGATCCGAATTGAACCCGACCCGGACCAGTTAACCCATCAGAAACCCTAACCCCGAAACCCTTTTCTTCTCCGGCTACCTCTATATAATCCTCTCTTCCTCCCCTGCCTTAGCCTCGGCCGCCCTCTCCTCATCGTCTCCCCGACCCACAACCGACTCGACGACCAGAGCCCCTGCAGCACCCTAGTTCCAGCGCCGCCTCGAGCCTCCGGTGCTGTCCCCGAGCGGCTTTGCCTCCGCCTTAGTCGCCTCCGACGAGCCGACGACACCAGCGCCTCCCTCCGGCGAAGCCCAGCCCTCCAGCCCCTCCTTCAGCTCCGGCTTGTCGACGAAACCCTAACCCGGACAGCACAGTCCTATGCAGTATTGTGTTTTGTCGCCTCGCGGATACGAGAAAACCCAGTTATGCTTAGCCCTGTTCAGGTACCCTTTTCTCTCTCCTCACTGCCCCGTTTTCTATTCTGTCTGTTGTGACACAAATCCTGCGTGACCCTCTCGATGCCCGTGCAACCCGCTCGGTGTGTCGCGTCCTGTGGCGATCGCGAGCCGCGATCCAAAAAAAGAAAAATAAATACCCCAATTTTCCCCGGAACTGAGTGCGCCCCGCCAAACGGGACGACTTGGTCGCGTGTGGTCTTCACCCGTTGATACTGACATGTGAGATTTTGCAGAAGTTGATTTGGATGTGCGTGCACACCAAAATCGACGCGTATCCGCCACCAACACCCTGTATCGGCCCTGTTCCAGAATACGTTGTAACTCTGTGTACACACGTCAGATCGAAACGAAACTTGTACCATCGGACTCGTAGCAACACGCTGGTCCTGTGACCCAAGCTTGGTTCAATTCTGAGAACATTGACAAAATCGCGTATCGTGGGCCCTGCGGTTCCACTTGACGGGCGATTTTGTGAATGACTCATCGGAATCCAGTTCTGGAAGTTCCGTTGGATTCGTATCATCGTTCTGAATCTGTTGACACTAAGTTTGACGATTTTGGAAGACTTTGTCCCTGACACATTTTTCGGTGCGAAGCGGCTCACATGTGGACCCCATTTTGACCAAAAACTGTAATTTTTGTCCTTGTGTCCAAATTGGACTCAAGGATAGGCATTTCTAGCTATTTAATATTTTCTAAACCTGTTGGTGATATTTATTACAGCTTTTGGAGGAGTACCTGCAGAATCCACTGATATAGGGACAGTTGTTGGTATTCAAACCCCAAGCAAGTGTACCTTGCCAACTTTACAGTTTTATTATTTATTTCTTTGACTTAAATTAATTGTTGTACATGCTTAACCTAGGACCGTGTCACTTACTTAGTGTCCGAATAATATTCGGGTGCCAACCCCATACGCGGAGTTGTGTAACGTCACCTAGAGATGGATATCGTGACCCTTTACATTCTCGTGCTTGCATTATCAAGTACGTCATACCCAGGACACCTGACACTATTCATGAGACAGAATCTTCCTGAAATATTCAAGGTGATTCAGTGTAGGCTGCAGGATTGTGACATAGACATTATATTTATAGATATTATATGACTTGTTATATTAGCTATGACCTCGCGTGACATGGACATGAGACGTTATGGACATGAGACGTGTGGTTACATTGGGTAGGAAGAGACACACATGCTACAGACTATTTTATTTATATATATTTATTATTGTGAGGCTGTAGACTCTACATCAGAGCTAGGCCCATTACGTGATATTACTGCTACCGGCTCCCCGATACAGAGCTTGTAGCAGTCTCAGCCTGAATACTAGTGATGCTCTCACTTGCATTTCACATAGATGGTTATATATTTACCCTATTTATTTTATTTACTATTGTACTGCATTTATTTTGGCTTATATTATTTTGTGCCTTGCTATGTCCCCTGAGGACCTGGATTTCGGATGATGTCCCCAGGTTTAGCAGAGAATTTCTATCCCAAGGTTTACGGGACAGCAGCAGAAGCAGAAGCAGGAGTTGATACAGGAGATGTACAGATTCCCGAGGACGAGGTGATGGCTGAAGACTTTTCCTGAGTATCTGTATTTCGTACTCAGTATCTACTTTATTCAGACATTTATGTTTTGATCTGTTGAAACATTGTATCCGATTTATATCGGGTTATTCTCCGAAGTACTTTGTTGGGACTGGTTGTTGATTTTCATTTCTTATTGCTGTTGATAATATTTATCTTCTATGGATGAGATTAGTTTATGGCATATTTTAGTAGACTTTATTTTACAGCTTAAGTACGCCCTGATGGATCCATTAAATTGGGTTTGTCCATCAGTGGGTGTTGCTGGCCATTGCCACGTATCTAGTCCCTCGATATTTTGGGACTAGGGCGTGACATGGTTTTTGTGGTGGCCTATGCAGGTCTACGACTAAATCGTTCGGTTTTAACTTAGGGACCGAGCAAGCCTGCACTAAGGTAGGATAAGTTATAGGATCTCATCCATTGTTTGAATCATTTTTGAACTCTATATCGAATTCAAATTAATTACTTGATTTGCATCCTGCTTTGATTCCTCTGCACGTTCTTATAGTTTATTTTTGGATGCAGAGTAATGGATCCAAGAATCGGATATGAGAATCCCTTGGGTACGCCACACGATGCTGTGGTTACCTATGAAGATGGAGTGACCTCAGAGAATAGAGGACAATCTTCTCAAAGCGATCAAGCCGGCCAGCATAATTTAAGGTTCCGGCGTGATGACCTCCCACCTCCGCCACAGTTCACTCCACCGATGCCTGTTTTTCCACCAGGGCAAGCCATGGACGGGCAGCAGATGTTTTAAATATTTTATGCCATGATGCAAGCCCAACAGCAGGTTCAACAAGAGGCTCAGCGTCACGAGGCAGAGTATTTGAGAACCAGCCTAGTAACCGCATTGGAGCAGGCGAACCCACCAGCTAGGCGACCAGCGACGGGATCTATCACTGATTTTTGTCAGCTCAAGCCTCGTACCTTTTCTGGCAAAGGAGGGGCCAACTGAAGTTCACGAGTGGCTCACGAACACACAACACCAGTTGGAAGCAGCTGAACTTCCGAGGAAGAGATGGATGACTGCTGTCAGGATGTAGTAGACTGACAATGCACATCATTGGTGGCTATCAGAAGAGAGGAGGCTCGGACAGGACCGAGTCACTTGGGAAGAGTTCTCCAGACTCTTCCAAGAGATGTATATCCCAGCTGTTGCTCGGTTGAAACTCTGAGACAAGTTCAACCGCCTTATCCAAGGCAATTTGTCGGTGGAAGAGTACAATGCTGAATTCATTCGCCTGAGTCGCTTCGCCCCTTCTCTAATTCCTACGGAAGAAAAAAAGGCGAAGAAGTTCTTTGACGGACTCAAGTTCGAGCTCCAGAGGTTGATCGGATCTGTTGCACCTACATCGTACACTGACGTCCTTGCTGCAGCATGACGCATGGAGCGTGTCACTAGAAGGGAGTCAAGTCTGAAGCGGCCATTCACATCAGCACCATCCAGGGCATCACATGGGGATTCTGCAAAATGACCCCAGAGGAATCTACCAGAGAGAGCAGCACCTAGGGCCATATCTCTTCCTACTTGTCACTACTGTGGCAAGGTCAGCCATATCGAGAGGGAGTGCAGACGCAAGTTGGGACTATGCCTGATTTACGGATCTAACCAGCATACAGCTAAAGACTGCTCTGAACGCAGAGAGGGAGCACCAAGACTATCTTTACCTGCACTAAGGCCAGCTTATCCAACATTGGGAGCACCACAGACGGAAGTTGAAGGAGTCAGACCACCAGCCCCAGGAGGGTATCAGCAGAGGCCACCACTGGTACCACTGGCAACACTATTTCAGCAGGCTCGGCAGCAGAGAGGTCCAGCTCAGGAACGAGGACAAGCATTTGCATTGGCTGTTGAGGAGGAAGCTACTGCAGGAGAAGTTATAACAGGTACTATATTAGTAGCTTCATTACTTGCTGTAGCTTTATTTGATTCTGGAGCATCGCATTCATTCATAGCTGCTAGCTTCGTAGCCACCCATAGAGTAGCTACCGCACCTCTTCCGAAGACCAAGAGAATTCTTACGGGAGGAGGAATTATCCCAGTTAGTGACATCTGTAGATCTTGTTCGATAGTAGTCTGTGGAAGAGAGATGCGAGCTCAATTTCTGATCTTTTCTATGCCGGATTATGATGTTGTACTTGGTAAGGATTGGTTAAGTCAGTACCATGCGACCCTAGATTGTCGACTTGGACGGGTTATATTTAGACTGCCTGGACATCCAGAGTTTGAGTTTCTTCGGAGAGCTATAGAGCAAGTTGTTCAGCCTACTTTTAGGGTACTATCTGTAGAAGGGGAGTCAGGTTACCCAAGAGTCATATCAGAGTTTGTGGATGTATTTCCTGATGATCTTCCAGGTTTATCACCTGATCGGGAAAAAGAATTCACAATAGACTTAACTCCAGGAGCAGAGCCTTACTTCACCAGTATATCGGCTAGCACCTAAGGAGTTGGTAGAATTGAAGGAACAAGTTGATGATCTTCTAGAGAAGGATTTTATTCGGCCCAGTGTTTCACCTTGGAGATCACCCATACTATTTGTACCGAAGAAGGATGGAACAGTACACCTGTGCATTGATTACAGGACACTAAACGCTGTAACCATTAAGAACTGGTATCCCTTACCATGCATTGATGACTTATTCGATCAATTGAGTGGTGTTAGGGTATTCTCAAAGATTGACCTTAGATCCGGTTATCACCAGATTAGAGTGAGGAAGGAGGATATACCGAAGACAGCCTTCAAGACCAAGTATAGACATTATGAGTTCTTAGTAATGCCATTTGGTTTAACCAACGTGCCAGCTGTGTTCATGAGTTTGATGAACATAGTTTTTTATCAGTACTTGGACAAATTTGTGGTTGTGTTTATTGATGATATTCTAGTATATTCCAAGAGCCACGAAGAGCACGAGGAGCATCTTAGAATTGTGCTAGAGACGTTGAGGCAGGAGAAGTTTTATGCCAAACTCAGTAAATATGAGTTTTGTATGGATAGGGTGCCTTTTCTGGGACATATCATCTCAGGAGAAGGACTTTCAGTTGATCTGGAGAAGGTTGCTGCGATAGAAACTTGGCCTACACCTACATCAGTTGCAGAAGTGAGAAGTTTTCTCGGACTTGCCGGATATTACCGGAGGTTCGTAGAAAATTTCTCAAGGATTGCGGAGCCTATGACAAAGTTGACACGTAAGGACCAAGAGTTTGCATAGACAGAAGATTGCCAGAAGGCCTTTGAAGAATTGAAGAGGCGATTAACAACAGCACCTGTCTTGACTCTTCCTTCAGGGTCAGAAGGTTTTGTTGTTTATAGTGATGTGTCAGGTAGTGGACTAGAATATGTTTTGATGCAACATGGCAAAGTTATCGCTTATGCATCGAGACAGTTGAAGGTCCATGATAAGAACTACCCAACGTACGATCTTGAGCTAGCTGCAGTAATATTTGCACTGAAGATTTGGAGGCATTATCTTTATGGAGAGAAAGTAGAAATCTTTACTGATCACAAAAGTCTGAAGTATGTATATACTCAGAAGGAGCTCAACATGAGACAGAGACGTTGGCATGAGTTGATGGTAGACTTTGATATAGATCTGCAGTATCACCCGGGAAAAGCGAATGTCGTAGCAGACACACTCAGCAGGAAGCCCACAGCTTATTTCTTGACGATGCAGCCTCAGCTATTGAAAGATCTACAGGAGCTCCAGATAGAGGTTATTTTACCAAGTCAAAGTGGCTTGCTGGCTAATCTCGAAGTTAAGTCATCACTGGTAGAGAGGATTAAAGAGGCATTGCCCACTGATGCTAGATTTCGAAGACTTAAAGAGAAGACATAAGCAGGCATGCAAACGGGACTTCGCATACATGAGGATGGGACATTAAGGTGCAGAAATCGCCTATATGTTCCAAATAAAGAATTGAGACATGAGTTAATGACTGAAGCACATAGCTCTATGTACTCTATTCATCCAGGCAGAACAAAGATGTACCGAGAGTTGAGGCAGTATTATTGGTGGCATGGAATGAAGAGAGAGATTGTACGGTTTGTGGCAAAATATTTAGTCTGCCAACAAGTAAAAGGCCGAGCATCAAAGGACTGCTGGTATGTTGCAGCCGCTTCCCATACCAGAATAAAAGTGGGAACATATCACTATGGATTTCGTCAGAGGATTTCCAAGAAGCCCCAGTAGAAAAGATGTAGTATGGGTTATCGTGGATCGACTCACTAAATCGGCACATTTTTTGCCATTTAGAGTTGGACAGTCCACGGAGGTACTAGCCGACATGTATATATGATAAATCGTAATATTACATGGAGTGCCAATTAGTATTGTGTCGGATCATGATTCAAGATTTACATCTCATTTTTGGCGAAGCATGCAAGAGAGTCTTGGCACCCGACTCAAATTCAGCACTGCTTACCATCCACAGACAGATGGTCAATCCGAGCGCACGATTCAGATCTTGGAGGATATGCTGCGATCGTGTATGCTAGACTTTGGAGGGTCTTGGGAAGATCATTTGCACTTGGTGGAGTTCTCTTACAACAACAGTTATCAGGCAAGCATTAAGATGGCACCATTTGAGGCATTGTATGATAGAAAGTACAAATCACCGATATGCTGGAGTGACGTTGGCGAGTGTCAAATACTGGGTCCAGAGTTGGTAATGCAGACAGTTGAGAAGGTAAAACAAATTCAGAATCATCTCCGTGCAGCTCAGGACAGACAGAAGCATTGGGCTGATACACACAGGCATCCCCTGGAGTTCAAAGAAGGAGAGCACGTATTCTTGAGGATTTCACCCACTCGAGGTACTATTAGATTTGGGAGCAGAGGCAAGTTGAGCCCAAGGTACATCGGACCATTTGATATTCTTGAGCGCATTGGTGAGGTGGCTTATCGTCTTGCATTACCTCCATCCTTAGAGGGAGTGCATGATGTATTCCATGTCTCACAACTGAGAAGGTACGTGACTGACCCAACTCACGTAGTCGATCATTCTGAGATCGCAGTGGGCCCTAGCCTGAGATATGAAGAATAACCAGTTGGCATACTCGACATCAGTGAGAAGACATTACGAGGACAGACAATTAGACTGGTTCGTGTAGCTTGAAAACATCACTCTCCTAGCGAATCTACCTGGGAACGAGAGGATATCATGCGCCAGCGTTATCCTCACTTGTTCGCAGATGCAGGTATAACCTAAGCATTCTTGTAATTCCCATAATTCTGTTCCTTTAGTAGTTTATTCTTTGATTGCGAGGACGTAATCTTCTTAAGGGGGGTAGATTGTAATCACCTGAATTTTTAGAAATTTTAAAAAATAAAATTTAAGAAATTTTTATATATTTTTCTATTTTTTTACTAAATAAAACCAGGGTATTTTGAATTTTTAAAATAATTTTAAATGATGTTACTTAATATTAAAATATTATGAAAATAATATTGTAGGTGTAAAATAAAAAACTAGACATATGATAATTTTTGGGGAATTTATTGGACCCTGAAAATATTTTTAAAGACCTAGAAACTAAGTTATAATTAACCCTAAATAAACCCGAGAAATAAACCCGGTTCAACTGAACCAAGCCAAACCAAAACAAGTTAAACCGAACCGAACCGAACCCAACTCTTAACGGGTTGGGTCGGATCCGAATTGAACCCGACCCGGACCCGTTAACCCATCTGAAACCCTAACCCCGAAACCCTTTTCTTCTCCGGCTACCTCTATATAATCCTCTCTTCCTCCCCTGCCCTAGCCCCGGCCGCCCTCTTCTCACCATCTCCCCGACCCACAGCCGACTCGACGACCAGAGCCCCCGTAGCACCCTAGTTCCAGCGCCGCCTCGAGCCTCCGGCGCTGTCCCCGAGCGGCTTTGCCTCCGCCTGAGTCGCCTCCGACGAGCCGACGACACCAGCTCCTCCCTCCGGCGAAGCCCGGCCCTCCAGCCCCTCCTCCAGCTCCGGCTTGTCGACGAAACCCTAACCCGGACATAGCACAGTCCTGTGCAGTATTGTGTCGTGTTGCCTCGAGGATACGAGAAAACCCAGTTCTGCGTAGCCCTGTTCAGGTACCCTTTTCTCTCTCCTCACTGCCCCATTTTCTGTTCCGTCTGTTGTGACGCGAACCCTGCGTGACCCTCTCGATGCCCGTGTAACCCGCTCGGTGTGTCGCTTCCTGTGGCGATCGCGAACCGCGATCCAAAAATAGGAAAATAAATACCCTATTTTTCCCCGGAACTGAGTGCGCCCCGCCAAACGGGACAACTTGGTCTCGTGCGGTCTTCACCGAAAGGTGCGTACCGTTGATACGTACGTGCGAAATTTTGCAGAAGTTGATTTGGATGTGCGTGCACACCGGAATCGATGCGTATCCGCCGACAACGCCCCGTATCGGTCCTATTCCAGAACATGTTGTAACTTTGTGTACACATATCGGATCAAAATAAAACTTGCGCCATCGGACTCGTAGCAATACGCTGGTCCTGTGACCCAAGTTTGGTTCAATTCTGAGAACGTTGACAAAATCACGTATCGTGGGCCCCGTAGTTCCACTTGACGGGCGATTTTGTGAACGGCTCATCGGAATCCAGTTTTGGAAGTTCCGTTGGGTTCGTATCATCGTTCTGGACTTGTTGACACTAAGTTTGACTATTTTGGAAGACTTTGTCCCTGACATATTTTTCGGTGCGAAGCGGCCCACATGTGGACCTCGTTTTGACCAAAAACTGTGATTTTTGTCCTTGTGTCCAAATTGGACTCAAAGACAGGCATTTCTAGCTATTTAATATTTTCTAAACCTGTTGGTGATGTTTATTACAGCTTTTGGAGGAGTATCTATAGTATCCACTAATACAGGGACAGCTGTTGGTATTCAAACCCCAGGCAAGTGTACCTTGCCAACTTTGCAGTTTTGTTATTTATTTTTTTAACTTAAATTAATTGTTGTACATGCTTAACCTAGGACCGTGTGACTTACTTAGCGTCCGAATAATATTCGGGTGCCAACCCCGTACGCGGAGTTGTGTAACGTCACCTAGAGATGGATATCGTGACCCTTTACATTCTCGTGCTTGCATTATCAAGTACGTCATACCCAGGACACCTGACACTATTCATGAGACAGAATCTTCCTAAAATATTCAAGATAATTCTGTGTAGGTTGCAGGATTGTGATATAGACATTATATTTATAGATATTATATGACTTGTTGCATTAGCTATGACCTCGCGTGACATGGACATGAGACGTTATGGACATGAGACGTGTGGTTACATTGGGTAGGGAGAGACACATAGGCTACTGGATGTTTTATTTATATATATTTATTATTGTGAGGCTGTAGACTCTACATCAGAGCTAGGCCCATTACGTGATATTACTGCTACCCGGCTCCCCGACACAGAGCTTGTAGCGGTCTCAGCCTGAGTACTAGTGATGCTCTCACTTGTATTTCACATAGATGGTTACATATTTACCCTATTTATTTTATTTACTATTGTACTGCATTTATTTTGGCTTGTATTATTTTGTACCTTGCTATGTCCCCTGAGGACCTGGATTCTGGATGATGTCCCCAGGTTTAGCAGAGGATTTCTATCCCAAGGTTTATGGGACAGCAGCAGAAGCAGGAGCAGGAGTTGATACAGGAGCTGTACCGATTTCCGAGGACGAGGTGATGGCTGAAGACTTTTCCTGAGTATCTGTGTTTCGTACTCAGTATCTACTTTATTCAGACATTTATGTTTTGGTCTGTTGAACCATTGTATCAGATTTATATCGGATTGTTCCCCGAAGTACTTTGTTGGGACTGGTTGTTAATTTTCATTTCTTATTGCTGTTGATAATATTTATCTTCTATAGATGAGATTAGTTTGTGGCATATTTTAGTAGACTTTATTTTACAGCTTAAGTATGCCCTAATGGATCCATTAAATTGGGTTTGTCCATCAGTGGGTGCTGCTGGCCATTGCCACGTGTCTAGTCCCTCGATATTTTGGGACTGGGGCGTGACACATACTAAATTGTCCATGAGAAAAAAATTCGAAGAGGTCTGAGACCATACTTTATTTAATTTACATACACTTGCTATATTTTATTTTCTATGTTTCATGACTTACTTTTTTTTATACATTCTGCCGCATTATGACTGAACTCAGCACTATTAAATTGAAATTTCTAAATTTGGTACAATGTACCTTAATTTTCTCCTTTGTAGGTTTTAGATGGATTTATGTGATCCTAATAATCGCACGATACTTATTGTTGTTTGGTACCTTAATCATTTCTCATCATACTACGAATGTTGAGGTAACCATGTTTGGTACTTTTCTAATGATATAAAATCATGTGTACTCTGAGCCAATATTTATTTATTTGCTTTGTTTCATTGATTATGGGATTGGAAATACCTTTCTTGCTTCGGTTCTTACTATGCACTCTAAGCCAACTTTTTCTTCTTTCTATTCTTGTTGTATTTCTTGGTTCATCAGGTATTTGTATGCCGAAGTTTTTATTTTCTTATATTTTCTTCTTTCATATGTAATTTTATTGTACAAATATAGGCTATGATGAGGGGACAGAAATGAGATATTTGGATACATTTGCCCTGTCATGAGGGGGCAGAGTAGTGTGGTGGGTTAAAAAGGTACTTTGTTGCATTCCTCATCATGATACGAAGGTTGAAGAGCTAACCATCTTTGATAGTTTTTCAGTGATATAAAATCATGTATCCTTTGAGCCAATGTTATCCAATTGCTTTGTTTCATTGATGATTGTCGTTTTATTCTGGAAATGTTGATTGTTTCATTGTTCACTGATGCTTGGTTGTAACAATCATGTTGTTGGTTTTTTGAGCTCTTCTCTGCCCTGTCGAATACATGATGTTGGCTGCAAAAGCAATATTTCATCCAAAATTTTGAATTCCAGGCCTACTTTCAGTTTATCAAACAGACCCTATATCCCCAAAACCAAGCCACTTTACTCTACCAAATAGGCGAACATGCTGTAATTTATTTATGATCATGTGATGAGGCTATCTGCAGCCTCAATTACTTATTTTGTTCTAGTGAAGCTGTCCTAAACCAAATTTTCTATTTTGGCAGTGATGAGGTAGAAGCAGGAGATCCAGCGTGTTTGGAAATAGCTATCATAGCTCCGGTTATTACTATGCACTCTAAGGCAAAATTGAATTCTTTGTATCCGTGTTGTATTTCTTTGTTCCTCGGGTTATTATTTGTGTGTCGGTAGTTCTTTTTATAATTTTTAGACATGTTTGGGGCAGTTTGATTCTCACTTTTTATGTTATGTTCTGGGTTGTTTGTGAAAATTTGAAAATTAGATATAAGGAAATATAGTTTGTGAAATTGGATTTGAGTTGCCAAATATTTTTATCAAGTTTGCCTATGGTTGCAGGTTTTGTATGTATACAAGCATATTTTTATTTCTAAGTAGTGGTAAGATGACCACTTTCAAATATGGTGAGCCCTAGCCAAACAATGAATGTGTATAAAGTGTAAATCCCACCCATTATCCAACTTGGCTATCCAAACAATAGATTTTGATTTTGATAAAATCTAATGCTAAAATCCTACTTTACCAAATACTTTGTTTGCATTTGGAAATGTAGGATTTAACTTGGAATCCAAATCCGGATTTTCAAGATCCAAATCCAAATTCACTTTACCAAACAGGCCCTAAGCTTGACATATACTTATATATGATATTTCTCCCAATTAGAATTTTTTTTTTTCTAGATGCCCGACGATACGCACATGACTTTATGTAAGTTGCGGTGCATGTAATTTGGGCCCACTGTCCCACACCTCCCCCGCGGTTTGATCCCGAGACCGTCTGAGTAGCCAGGAAGGTTATACCTCTTCTCACTAACCACAAGAGCCAATTGGGTTCGATTATTTCTCCCAATTAGTTTTTTTTTTTGAATTCCCGGCATAATGCTCGGGGCCCGGAGTAACGCTCGGAACTTTGTGCATACTGCATTGTATGCCTTTGGGCCCACTGTCCCCCAACTCCCACCATTCTATAAATGGAAGGAATAATACGCTCCCGTATCTAGATCTACTGACCTTCTGCTACCCAGCTAGGGTCTTATATCTCGTTTCAGTAACCACAAGAGCCACTCGAGTTCGGTACCAATTAGTTGAATAGAGGTACAATAAGGACATGTTTGGTAAACATGATTTAGAGGTGAATTTCATCATTCACCGGAAAGTGGAGAGGGGGGAGGGGGCCCGCTGTTTTGGTTGAGATGAAGTAGGGGGGCATGATTTTGGATTGCAGAGGAGTACAATTACTGTCCCCCTCCAAATTCATGTTTTCCACATCCTCTCAAAAAGAGAGGATGTGGGTTGGAACTGGCGGCCAGTGTACCATCCGAGCTCCATGGCGGCACCACCATGACCACATCACCAGAGGCGTCGTGTTCGGTCGCCTGCTTTCCGACGTCGTCGACCTAACGTCGATCGATCCTCGGCGATGTGGTGAGGTCCTGGAGAAGGGGAAGCGACGACATCGCCATATTTTCGAAGAAGAGGGAGCGACGAGGTCGCCGGAGAAAGAGAGCAGCGGCTTGGGGAAGAGGAGAAAAGGTGGTGTGCATCGTGGATTGGGGACGTGGGGAAGAGGAGTTTGATTTTGTTTTCTTTTTTTTAGAGAGTGAGAGAGGTAGGTAGGTGTCTGTATTGATATACATTAATTAATTGTATTAACTATAATTATAGTAGCTAACGGTACACATGTGAGAGAGATGCGAATATATATTAATTAATATATTTAATTCATCGCATTAGCTAATACAATTATATCATTAATATATTAATTAATATCATTAACAACTATAATTATACAATACTAATTAGTCATTTTGTGAATATTAATTAATTATTTTAATAATTATTTTAATTTATTAACTAAATATTTAATTATAATAATTACTACTATTATTATTATTAAATTTAAGTAATAATAATAATTATTATTGTGTAATTAAAATTAAAATTATTAAAATTATTATGATTTTAATTTTAATTAAAATAATTATCATAATTATTATAATTTTAACATACTCTTTTACTTCTAATTTTTTACTTTTTTTATCTCAATCAAACACCTTTGATCCCTATTATGGGGACAAGAAAGTGCATGGATTCCTATCCTTCTTTCATATTGAAAGTGTAAATTCAAATCCAAATATATTTTCTGTTTATCAAACAGCCCCTAAAAATATAATATAATACTTGGTAAGTCTAATACTGAGTCTTTATCAAACATTATGTGATTTGAGTAGAAAGTTGAACATAATATAATCTTCTTTAATAATATGTTGTCAATAGTCCTGATTAGCAATGTAGGAGTTATTTTATTATTATTCTTTTGACAAATTAGCCAATCAATCTCTAAGTCGATGATAATAATTAACGATGAACAATATTAAAATAAGTGATACCCTCAGTATTCAAGAACTTCATATTTGTATTAAATATGATAACAAATTTCAATGATTATTCGACATAACAAGATCAATTTGCATCTAGATAAAAGAATAAAGAAGTGAAAATAGGAGTTGTCACAAATTCATCTCACATTTTCTTTCCGTTTATCTACTTCTGTACTAATAAATATGATCCACAAGACATAGACATAGACATAGACATACGACCAGAGAAAAAAATAAAAATAAATGACTATAATAAACTAATTTTTTGTTGTCTTACTTGTACATATTTAGAAAAGAAAAAAAAGGTTATAATCTTCTTTCTCGATGTACAAAATTAGAATCTTATTAAATCAATTATTGTCAAATGTAGATAACACAATATTTTTTTTTAAGGGATATGTTAGCAAATATTTTCACTAGAAATATATAAATTAGCATATATCTCACTTATTTAAAACTAACAAATGCTCTCATTATAAGTAAAATAATATTAAATAGTGAAGATATATCTTAAAATTTTAAATAATGTATAAAAAAAAAATTTACTAGTTTTTAAAATAAATTAAGATATATATTAGTTTCTATATTTATAATAAAAATATTTGTTAAAATATTTTAAATTTTAACTTTGAAAAGAGCTTTATATACACTTCTATTCGGATATTCTCTTGCATCGTTGGTTGTTTCTGTTAACCTTTTATCAAAAATCTATTTTTTTTCTTAAAGAAATAAACTAGAAGTGGCACAATGGTAGTAATTAGTAAACACAAGGGCAAATGTCAAAAACGCACATCTCATCTTCCTCATTCTTCTTCTCCACTCCCTTTCATCCTATTCTCGATCAAAACACCAAATAAAAACACCACTCCTCCCATCACTCTCTCAAAGAAAGAAAACAAACACACAAATTTCCGAAAGAACTCCCTCCCACAATTATTATTTGTTGATGAGTCCCTCGTTCCGCAGAAGAAGTGCCAATGCATCAGAAGAAGTCTGACCTCCAGATCGGCACGGACAGCTCCGTCCTATCCTCCGATTTCCTCCCTAACCCTAACCCTAACCCTAACCCTAGCCATGCCCTCCCTTCCACTCCCCACAAGCGCCCAGTCATGATGATCCCCAATTCAAATCCTAACCCTAACCCTAGAAATCCTCCGATCCCTAACTCTAACCCTAACCCTAGCCCCAGCCCTAGCCCCAAGTTCCTCTGCTCCGCCGCCTCCTCCCTTCGCCACCTCCTCCTCCGCCTACACCTCCGCCTCCGCCTCCGCTTCCTCCTCCTCCTGTCCCTCCCCTCCCTCTACCTCTTCTTCTCCTTCTCCTCCTCCGATTCCTCGTCCGCTTCCTACCTGCTCGCTTTCCTCTCCGCTCTGTCGCTCTCGTCGGCGCTGCTGCTGTTCCTGTTCTTGTATCTGAATCTGACACCTTTCCCTTCTCTTCGGCTACTCCTGTCTCGATCCTCCGCGCTGCTTCTTCCGAGAAATCATTCCCATTCCCATCCACGTCGCCCCGTCCTCTGGTCCATTGGCGGCGACGCGAAACCGAGGACGGACTGCCCGAAGCCGTCGGCCGGCTGCTGGGTTCAGGTCTACAGCAACGGCGACGTCTACGAGGGGGAGTTCTTCAAGGGGCGGTGCGCGGGGAGCGGGGTCTACCACTACTGCATGAGCGGGCAGTACGAGGGCGACTGGGTTGACGAGAGTTACGACGGGCATGGGGTCGAGACGTGGGCGCGGGGGAGCAGGTACCTGGGTGGGTATCGGCAGGGGCTGCGGCAAGGGTTCGGGGTGTACAGGTTCTACACCGGGGACGTCTACGCGGGGGAGTGGAGCGGCGGGCAGAGCCACGGGCGCGGGGTGCACACATGCGGAGACGGGAGCCGGTACGTGGGGGAGTTCAAGTGGGGACTCAAGCACGGCCTTGGGCACTACCATTTCAGGTGAAGGGATTGGGAAATTGACTGATTTTTTTTGGTAGAAGTGTTGTTTATTTAGACATTATTAATTATTTGCAAGTTCTGCTACGGATTAGGAAAATTTTAGGATATGCCATGTTCGATGAAAAGCCTGTTCAATGGGTTCTTGATCTAGTTGAATCAAAGTACCTTTTTTTTGTGTGGTAGAGATTAGTCTTTCACATAAGTATCCTTCTAGTAGTTCAATGGGTTCTTGATCGAGTTGAATCAAAGTACCTTTTTGTGTGTGGTAGAGATTAGTCTTTCACGTAAGTATCCTTCTAGTTCGTCATTTCTGTTTATAGACATTGTCCGATAATTCATGTAATTGGGCATGAATTTACACTACTGGAATTTGCGACACATTTTTATTTAGGTACTTATTTACTATATCCATATGTATTTTCAGTATTGTTCATTTGTTCTATATTTATCTGGACTAGGTTTAACATGCATCCAACTTTAATACGTCCCTAATGAAACCTTAATCAATAACACATTCTGAAGTTTTTGAAAGCTAAATTTGCCTTATCTGTGTCCATGATCTTCACTATCAACCCTCAAAAAGGAAAATTAATGAGCATTACTCGCTGATCGACCTCAAGAAGAGAGTAGACTGACTTAAATAGAATGAAAATCCTATGGGGGAAGGTCATGTTATATGATAATCATAACCTTTATAAAATAAACGAAGCTGACTTTACAGAGAAATTTCCAGTCCCAATGCATTCAGCTTGCAGGTTAGTATGGTTAATTGGTTTGGCCCTACTTAATTGGAGTGAACGATAAGCATTCCCAAATCCAATCAGAGATTCCTAATAAACTACTAGTCACAAAAGGGACTTCATTGTTGCTTGTCTCTTGTATGCTTAGTGAATGACATGATAGATTCAAAGAAATTGCATTAAAGGATCAGCTAGAAAGATTTTTTGAAAGAGAACAGCAAATCATTATGGTTACAATGCTCAATAGACCCCACCCAAAAAAAAGAAAAAGAAAAAAAAAACAATAAAAAAAAAAAAAAAAAACCCAATAAAAAAACCCAATATATTGCTGAGTTTTCACTCAATATTACTAATGCTTAATCAGAATATAAATATTAATGATAGAAAAACCAAGTGATAATGAATGATAAGTAAAAAGTTCTTCAGAGAACGACAACAAAGGTCAAGGTCATTGACGAGGTTGAGAAATTAAAGAAAAAAGTGATTGTTATATATATATATATATATATATATATATATAGCGGATCGGCCCTAAGAATAAGCTAAGGATTAAGATACAATCAAAATGCTAATGAAATAGTCCTCCTATTTTATTCGGAAAAGGAACAGATAGAATGAAAAATTTTTTTTTTTTTAATAAGATATCTAGACAAGCCTGTTGGAGAGTATGGCGACAGTGCAACACAGTACTACAGTAGATGCTAGAGTTGAAGAAGGGGAGACAATGTATTAGGCCATGAGTTGCACTACTGTCTGAATTTGTGGAATACAGTGTTTTTTTGATTGCATCCTAACCCGATGTAATGCATTGACCTAACAGCTGTTAACTGCATGTGAGTCGATTATCTGGTCTGTCCTCAAATTGTCCCACATCTAGGTTCTCTAACTAGCTAATGTTAGTATCCATTAATCTTTTTTTTTTTTGGCTTACCTTCCTACTGATTGAACAACTACCAGCACCTTTTTCATTCCTCCCACTTCATTTATCCATGCTCCTAATGTTGTGAAAGAAAAGCCTGAGGCCACATCCAGGTCATGAAGCATAGGGCCTGTCAGGCCGTCCATGGCTCACTTTTAGAGGATCCTGGCCTGCATACTCGGGTCGGGTGATTTAGGATGTGTATGTTGTTAATTTCACCTTGTTTAAACTGATGCCCTCATAAATTGCACTCCATTGATATCTCTCTGGTCTTCATCTAACCCTTGAGTACCAGTTGTTGAGCCATAGGCCCATAGGAGATCAGGTCTTAGAAGCCAGAAACTCGTAGGTGGTCAACGAATCTCAGTAAGAATCTCGATTCAGCGGTTCTTATTTGGACTCGTTTCCTCAATGATGGGAGCTCGTTTCTCCGGCGAAGGGAGCACATTTCTCTAGCGACATGAGTACCTCTCATATTATGACCATAATTTTAAAAGATGACAAATTTTGGGAAGAAATAAAATTTTTAATACACGTTTATTAAAGTACCAAGAAACTAAAAATTACTTACCTTCACATCATAAAAATCAACATGCGGATTATGTCTTTGTAACTTTGTAATGAACTTTATAAATTCTAATAAATATTAAGATATTTATAAGTTTTGATAGCAATAATTAATAAACATAAAAAAATTATTAGCGCACGAACCCAACTTTAGACTCTTCTAAATAGTCGCGTTCCCCGCTCCCGTTTTTGTCTTCTAAGGATCAGGTGGCAGTGGCCTAGGGTTTCTTTTTAATCTTCAAGATCTACTCCTATTTCCTCTTTTATTTTATTTTCTACTTTTCATTTCTTCCTTCATCCTCCTCCCTAGTGTTACCTCTTTCTCTCATTTTATTCTCAGTCCATGTACAGTAACGGGAAAATTTTCTTCCTTTTGCTATAGGCTGGTACCAAAAAGTTTCTTTATTTGCTTTCCAATTACTAGGGAGGATTGTCCTCAGATATCTTTACAAAGAAAGAACAGTTCTTTGTTCTCAGAATTGGCAACAAGAGTAAGGGGAACTGAGGGGCTCAGGGAGAGGAAAGAAGGAAAACTTAAATTTAGGGAACTCTGCAATTGGAATAGATAGTATTTGTAACTTCCCTAATTTCAGGTCCTTTTTTCAGCATTTTCCAACATCTTTAAATATATTGAGTTTTGTTTGTTTCCAAATTCATGATTTGTTTGATGTTGCTAAAGCTTTGTTCCCTAGTGGCATAGCAGCTGTCTCTGTTTTTTCCGCAACACTGGCTCAATGTCAAGAACTGGCTTCGTTTGGTTCATTGGATATGGTAATATACACAGGTCCAGTCCAGCCAACAATGAGTTAGCTGGAATGCGAGTGGGACACATTGTTGCAGTTTGTCAGATGTTCATTTCTTCCATGGACATTCGTTGATATAAGCCTTCCTACAATCTTTCTCACTCTCCATTCCACTCATTTGCACTCCTAGTCAACCTCCTCCATTGTTACTAGTGAAGATCCTACGCAATACAAACTCTCTATTCAAACAAATATTATCTTTTGTGATTGGGTATTTTGTCTTCCAAGTGTATATACACTTCTTTTGTACTACAATAACTTCCACTGTCTTCATCTAGTAAGTACATAGTTAAAAATTTAAATTAGCGTGTGCCAAACCAACTACTTTTCGAATAAATAAGGACTATTTAGATTTTGTTGGAATCTCACGAATCTTAGACTAATACATATAATTAGGGTGTATTGATTATAGAAAGAAAAATATAGACATTGCTTTTAATGAGTTTGTTGGATTCATAAGAATCCTAGGTTGGTATATAGGAAAAAGAAAAGCTATCTTGTCTTCTCCTTTTAGGTATTAGCTGAAATGTTTTGACCATTTCACATTGTAATTTGAGGGTACAAAAGCAGCAAAATTATTAAATACGACTGATTCTCGAAGCCGCCGACACCCCCCTCCTCTTTTTTCCTCATTGCCAAAATGATACTCATAGGAAGGGTCAAATTTTGAACCTTGGATGGTACACTTCAAACTTGCATGGCACATGAACTTGCCTAGAATGCTTTCATGTACATACACACAGATTCTTGTGCGAACGACGTTAGGGTTATATACTAAAAACATCACTTTGTATTAACTATATTTCTTTATTTTTGAATGAGAACCATATGGACAAATGTTTGCATATTGTAATTGTTATAATGTTAATGCAAATGTCTGATATTCTATTTTGCAGAAAATATGGTTTGTGATATTATACAGAAGATCATATTATCAGTTCCCTGTCGAATATATAAATGGTTCAACCTAGATGGATTTGGACAAACCATTAGTAATGTTGTAGTGTAATATGGTATTAGTCTATCTTGACTATAGGTTTACACTAGTACACTTTGTGTGTATTGAACATGACCACTTGAGATTGTTCTTTTTGTACTGACTACATAAGAGATCAAGCACCTTTGTTATTATGGATGATTGTGCTTTTAATCCGGATATAATAACAGACATGTATATCAATGTGCATTACTTTGATTCATAAAATAATAAGATTTATTATGGGTCAACAACCTTTATGAATTGGGTAATGACATTGTGTGTATGATGGGTTGTTTATTATAAAAGGAATTTATGTCCCGATATGTTGGGTTGATGATGTCCCCTTAAGGAGCTCATAAGGATTGTTATGTAAACTCTGCAGGTGGATTATATCCGACATGACAAATGAAGTTGAGTGGTGCTACTTAAGGATAAAAGATGTCGATCAATATAGTTGTCAGTAACTTAATTTAATGTTCTAAAAATTGCTAGGCGACCTCGGTGCGACGGAAGGCCGCACATGGATTTTTTGTTTTTTTTGAGAATTTGGTTTTTTTCTGAATTTTTTTGAATATTTTGATTTTTTTTTGAAAATTTTGTTTTTTTCTTAAATTTGAAATTTTTTTGATTTTTTTTTCGAAATTTGATTTTTTTAAAAAATTATTATTATTATTTTTTTCCTTAAATCTGCATTTGTTTTAATTTGTTTTATTTTTTTGAAAATTTGAAAATTGAATTTTTTTTGATTTTTCGCCTAGCCGCTTAGGGCCGCCTAGCTGTCTAGGATGGCCGAATATAGGGTTTTCGTTGCGGCCGTCTAGGCCGAATTTTAGAACATTGACTTAATTTGATTGACGAACATTCGATATCTTAACATGGGGAGACGAACATGCATATAATAAGAATGAGTCCATAAACGTAATTTGAGATTAGGAAGGCAGTGCAACAATAGCTCTTTAGTGGACCGAGATATTGTTAACGGACCTGGGTTGTGTGTTCGGGCTGAACATGGGATACCCAGATCTGTTAGGAGACCTAATTCTAATTTTTTCTCATGGTCCCTGCTGTAGCCTATATATATATATATCCTCTATTCTCTGACCGTCATAAGATATCCAAAAGTGCAGCTTTCTCTAAACTTGTTTTCACGTAAGAAGAGAAAGAGAGGTCAGTCAAGGAGAAGAAAATGTTGGGAGATCGTCGTCCACACAACGTCCAACTCGAAGAAGGAATATGGTAGAAGATCTTGAAGTCGCTGACTGATCGAGGTTGCTGAAAACCTTTATCTTCTTCTCATTACTTCAGGTATAATTCATTAACCCTAGTTTCTGCCTTTGAAGGATTAGATCATGCCTTAAACCCGTTAATATTCTATCGATCGATACGCACACAAATCTATGGTCCTGGGATCCCCAGTTCCATCAAACGGTACAATTGCTGGATTGATATTCGAGATTTGTCTTTGCTTCATTTTCTGCAAATGAATAGTAGTAGCAGTTATTGATATGTCACGTGGTAATACATTTTTCTTTAATATGGGTTCGTAAAAATTGGAAGGCATGTAGTCATTCTTTATTCACCATCAGTTAAAATTTTACGATCAATGCAAACATTTCAAATTAAGGAATTGAAAAGGTTGCATATGAAATATGGCAGTTATATCTGGCTGGTTACTAACATGAAAAACCACAATATTACAATGATAATATTTATTATTCATGCACACAACAAAAAAAGATGACAAGAAATTGTATGAGGTGTTCCGGACATGTGCATGGAAGACCAATACATGCACCAATTAGGAGTGGTGATGGGATATCAGTGAAAGGAGCTATTATAACTAGGGGTAGACCTAAACAAACTCGGATTAAGGCTATGCCAAATGAGATGAAATTTGATAAGGTTAAAGAGATGACCCTTGATACAGCAACATGGAAGACAAGAGTTGTGTTATGGCACCCAAGATTTGGGAGAGAGTCTTTCTTCTTGTACTTCTGCACAAAAGGTTGGCATGATTTGTTCAGGAGAATCAGGTCAAGGTTAACTAAATTCTTTAAGGTACTATATGTTTGTCACGTTAAAGGGTATGAACCATGATCGCAAATGATAAGCATGAAAGACAGCTATCCAAGGAGCTGTTTTGATCACAAGCTAGGATGTACGTACACTCCAAGAGTGGTGTCCATGCCACGTTGTCAGTGACACACATGCTTTGAACATGACATAGACACTCCGAAATAGACCAGGACATGCCAAAATATGTCGTGTCTCTGCTGCCATGTTTGTATTGTCATTTTATTTTCGTATCTGCAAAACATAGATCGCAAGTGGTAAACACAAAACTCATGTAAAGCTGGAGATCTTTGATAGAAGTGTATTTAGAGTATTAATACCCAAACTATAAATGCTCCATGGTATGTATTTTGCAATGGTTTTCAAGGAGTTGGAATTTCATGCTTAGAAGTCAGAAACTCCTCGGAGGTCAACGAATCTCAGTAAGAACATTTGATTCGGCGTTTCTTACTTGGGAGCTCGTTTGGAGCTCGTTTTCCCGATGACGGGAGCTCGTTTCTCCGGAGAGGGAGCTCGTTTCTTCGACGATATGATCACTTTCCATAATATGACCAAAATTTTAAAAGAGAACATAAATTCTGGGGGAGAAATTAGAAAATTTTCAATACATATTTATCAAAATACCAAGAAACTAAAGATTTATTCCCTTGACATCATTTATGCGAATGATTTCTAAGTAACTTTGAACTGAACTTTATAAATTATTATAAATATTAAGATATTTATAAGTTTTGATAACAATAATTAATAAACATTAAAAATTTATTAGCGCACGTTCCTATCACGTTTCCAACTTTAGAATCTTCTAAGTAGTGGCGCTTCTCCGCTCCAGCCCCCGCTTCCGTCCCCGCTCTCGCTTCTGGTTTCTAAGATTTCATGTACTTGGTAGCTCCATGGTACTTAAGAATGTATCAGTGGCAGGCAACAAAATAAGTGCAACTCATAAGAGGGTGAATCTGTTGATTTTGCAATCCAAAGTGCAAGCGAGCACCCATAATTTATCACAGTTGTTTAAAAGCAGTAGGATTGTTGGATCGTTATGTAGTTTGTGGATTCTTTATTCTTTTCAGTGTTTCCGTTAATTAGATGGTTTTAGCAGCATAAATGGCTTTTCCTGGTTCTTTAGATAAGAAATCATTACTTGTTCTTGCTACTGCTATAGCTACAGATGATATTATGTTTCTTTTCATTTTGTCCATGTATCTATTATCTAGCTTAATAGTCGGCTCAAGGTATAAGCATTGACTATTTCTATGTTAAGCTATAAGACGGCTTATTTTGGAAAAGAGAACTGCATCGGCTTATTTTGGAAAAGAGAACTGCATTCTTCGTGTGTAGTGTAGGTATTAAATTATTAATTGCACTGATCTTGCACAAATTCTTATGTTGCAAGTGATTTTGTTTTACGAATTAATGATTTATAGACGTTGATTACGCCTTCCTGCCAGTTTAGGTGGCTTCGTTTTGTTTTGCATGATCAGAATACTTTGACCGCAAAAAATTGGGATAAAGGGTTTGTTGCTATTGTTGTTGTGATCAGAAAATTGCATACTTATTGATTTCAATTTCTTAACAATGTAATTTGTGTTGAGCCGCAATTGGAATCACATACTCATTTTACTTCTGCAGCAAAGAACATGACCTGGTGAAATGAAAATGTTTTCATGCTGGAGAGGAGTTGTTGGACACTAGTAGGGTGACAAAACAAAATATTTTGTTTGAATAGATTTGGGATAGGCATTTGTTTAGTATCTTCTTAGTTGAAGAAAATTTTGGGTCGTATATCCTGTTACTGTATGATGACTGACGAGGGATAGGAAGATAAAACTTCATCTTTCTTGAGCACCTGTTGGCCTGTGGTTATTTTGGGCATCTGAGGGAAGACAAGGACAGATGCCACATTTATGACATTGTAGACTTAAGCATTTAGAGTGCATTCAGTTTTGATTTACTTTCAGTTAGTTCTTTGTCATTTTATACGAAACTTACTTTGGGCTATTTGAAGGATACCATGGCAGCCTGTCATCTTATATATTATTGTTTGGTATGAAACCTTGGTAGGTGAAGGAACCCGGGCAGGTTGTCATCTTATTTGTTATCGAAGTGGACGGAGGCATTTAAAGGAACATTTAGAAGTTGTTGGTTCATCTATTTAGATGATGTAGTCTTTTATAGATAATGCTGTGTTGCAACAGCATTACTTGGGTGAGGTGCACTCAAGCACCAAATGATACACTATTCTTTGGCTTAAGCATTACAGTTGTCAATGTATCACAATACCCCAAATCGTGTCTACTATTTCTCTATGTAGTGCAAGTGCAGACGCAGTGTAGGATTATTAGAATGGATAAGAGTTTTATAATTTTCAAGCATAGATGTGGGTATTTTGTTTGCAAGTGACAGCTAATAGATGCTTATATCTACAAAAGTCTAAGCTAAATGCATGAAATAAGTATGGTATGAATTTCAGATCTCTCTCATTCTTTTGCGATACTGATATAGTGCAAAGGTATTTAATATATATATATATATATATATATATATATATATATATATATATATATATAATTGTTGTTAATGGTTAGCAACTAGTGCTTCCTATTGAGCTGGAACTCTGCCCGACACACCTGGGCCTTATATTTCCAAAATCAACCACTTGGGCTATTTATAGGTAGGGGTGAGCATTCGGTTTATTCGGTTTCAACCAAACCGAAATAGTCAAAACCGAATAAACCGAATTTCTAAAAATCAAAATCTGGAACCGAACAAAAATAGCCTAAACTGAAACAGAACCGAATAATCTGTTCGGTTTGTTCGGTTGAACTATTGCTATTGTTTAATGGATCAGACCTAAAGTTGGAATCGTGGTTAAATTATATTAAAATTATAATTTTTATACACACATTTGTATTTCAAAGTTGTGTCCAAAGTTGGACTAGTTGTTAAATTACCAAAGTTGGACTTCAAAACATATAAATAGAATTGTTGTTTTCAAAATATTCACATTTTTAATTACAAAAATTATGAATATATATATATCATGTGGGACCTATATGATTTTTTATAATGTATTATCTTATAAATTTAGCGAATTATTAATTTAGCTCATTATCCCCAAGTTGGGACCGGCCAAAAATATTATTTAACCGAGGTTGTTAATTTATCGGGTATTAAATTATCGAGGTTCTGAAATATATATTTTTTCTTTTCTTTTCTTTTCTTTATATATATATATATATATATATATATATATATATATATA
Source organism: Iris macrosiphon (assembly GCA_036927795.1). NCBI lineage: Eukaryota > Viridiplantae > Streptophyta > Magnoliopsida > Asparagales > Iridaceae > Iris > Iris macrosiphon. The sequence continues at coordinate 26,126,587 of JAYESA010000011.1, forward strand.
TAGTGGTCATGCAACATTTTCCATGATTCACTGCAATATAATTATATGTTGTTATATGCTGCAATGACAAGAACTGTCTTATTATATTGTTACCTAACTTAATTGCAGCATATTTCACTAGTTTCTTTGATGTGGATAATGTATTCATAAACCGCAGCAACGTATAAGTTGCCTCTTCTTATTGGCCCAACTTTGATTTGATAAGTCATAGATTATCATGGTTTGCTCTCTGGATGTAGTTTGTGTGTTCTGTTAGGCTGGTTGCATGATTTCTGTCATGGACGAGTTATGGTGTTCTTTGTCAACCTACGTGACTCATAGATCTATTGTGATAAAAAAAATGCCAAGTGTTTTGCTAGAAATTGGTAGCCTCTAGCCATACCTGTTCAGATGCGTACTTTCATGGATTAGTATGATAATTTTAAACCACTGAGCATCAAAATGAAAGTTGTCCCCTCTTTTTTGGTCAAAGAGAATCCAAATTTAGTTTTCTCATGTTCATTACTGGTAATCATCAATATTTCCAAATTGGCTACTAATATACTTACACAGTCTAATATTCATCTTGCCTTCTGCCAACTGTATTTATGTGAATGAAGTATTGGTATAGAACTAATTATGTGATGGTTGCTATGTATAGGAATGGGGACAACTATGCAGGAGAATACTTTGCTGACAAGATGCATGGTTTTGGAGTTTATAGTTTTGCTAATGGGCATCGATACGAGGGTGCATGGCATGAGGGGAGAAGACAAGGCTTGGGGATGTACACATTTAGAAATGGAGAGACACAATCGGGTCACTGGCAAAATGGTGTTCTTGATACTTTGAGCACACAAAACATTCTTCCTGGATCTCCTATTGCTGTGAACCATTCCAAAGTGCTCAATGCTGTTCAGGTAACACACTTTGTTCCTACTTAAATAGGGAATTGATGCTTGTCACAAAATATCAATCATTACTGAAATTCTATGGTGAAAATAGAATATACTAGGAAAAGAAAACTGCTAATTGATTTGCATTATCAGGAAGCAAGAAGAGCAGCAGAAAGAGCATATAATGTGCCAAGGGTGGATGAGAGAGTAAACAGAGCTGTGGCAGCAGCAAATAAAGCGGCCAATGCAGCAAGAGTTGCAGCAGTTAAAGCTGTACAGAAGCGAGTTTCCAGCAGCAGTGATGACTTGCCGATTCCTATCGTGTGAGGCTTCTGCTTGCTTTGTCCGAATTATTTATCTATAACCAGAGAACAGAAGATCACCACATTTGCTGATGCTGAAAGACAATGTGTCAGATTTCCCCCCCAAATTACTGTAATTACTATAACATCCAATTTTCACCTCGTGTGAGAATGCCACAGGGATTCCCTGCTTTGAGCCACTTCAGTTGTCGAAGATGACTGGTCTAAGTGGATAGGCTTTTTTTCTTCTTTTCATTTTACTTTGTTCTTGGTGTTGTGATGTGTTTATGATGAGCGTGTCGTGTATCGTCTCATCATTGTATATGGTGGTTGTCAATTGCTGGCGTGCAGGTTAAACCTCATGCTAGTCTGTTGTACGTGGAATGCGGTTTCATCAAGTATGAAGAGCATTTTGCTACTGTACATGCTCCTCTTTTTTTTGTGTGGGGGCAACCTTTTCCCAGCTTAGGTTTGTATCAGTAATTCTGACGCTTATGGAATAAATGAGTGGCATTTGGCTTAGAATCAGTGGAGGGATACTGTTAACCTTTTACTTTTATTGCTTTGCTTATTATTATTATTATTTTTTGGTATATATATAATCATTTAAATGATTAGATGACTTAGATAAGATTTAACTTTGGTGATCATGGAGATGTTTTGGTGATAAGATAAAAAAATATGAGAATCTTGATCCCTCATATATATATATATATATATATATATATATATATATATGAAATAGAAAAAAATAAAATGAAATAGAGTAGACGGAAGGTGCCAGAATCTTGTTTTGGGATACATGGAGGATTTCCCTAAGCTGACTTGTAAGAGGATTGTTAAGTAATGACGGTTTTCGACGTCCTATTTTCTTCCAGAAGATTGAGGTGTGTATTAAAAAGGCAAATTCCAACAAATCACCAGTCCGGATGGTTTTACTGTCAAGTTTTTCCAAATTCAATTGGAGGTGATTAAGCATAAGGTGTTTGAAGCCGTATAAGAGTTTTTCAAGTATAAGAGTTTTTCAAGACGGGTTCTCCATTGAAAGAAATGAACCATACGTTTTTTATGCTGATTTCGAAGAAAGGAGCGTCAAAACTTGCAGACTTTCGTCTGATTTTCTATTGCAACTTTATATACAAGATTCTCTCTTTCATTATGTCTGGTAGAATGTAGGAGTTGACGCAGAGGCTTATATCAGATAACTAGTCGGCATTCGTCAGAGAGAGCCATTTCAGATAAATTATTATTGGCACATGAGATGGTTAGATATTTCAACAAACCGGGAGGAGACAAGGCATGTATCAAGCTAGACCTTCGGAAGACATACGACATGGTGAATCGTAAATTCCTATGTCGACTTATGCGGGATATGGGATTTGATGACTGGTGGATGAAGATGATTGAGGAATGCATCTCGTCGCATACTTTCTCTATTATTGTCAAAGGGGAGCCACACACGGATTTATCTCTAGCAACAGAGGACTACGACAAGGGGACCCATTGTTCCCGTATCTGTTCACACTAGTTATGGATTACTTCACGAATTTGATTGGGGACATAGTGGAAGATTGGTTCCTATCTTTAGTAAGGTGCAGCCTATCATCTCTCATCTAATCTATGTGGATGATTTGTTGGTGTTCCTCTCCCCCACGACTGCGGAAATGAGAAATCTGAATATGGTGCTATAGGAGTTTGGGAGGATAGTGGGTTTGGAAATAAATATCGATAAAAACTGTGTGTACTTCAATAGGCTATGTGTTAGCATACCTAATTATAGTTAGTTAGTTATCATAGATTGATTGTGAATATCTCTTAGCATATGTTAGCCTACCTAATTATAGTTAGTTAGTTATCGTAGCGGAAGGTTTCCGTACGTTGAGACTGTCTCGAAAATCATCAAAGAGTATATGTGGAAGCCCTTTGGTAAAAATATCAGCAATTTGGTACCGAGATGGAACATGGAGTACTCGAACATGGCCTTGAGCAACTTTCTCGCGGACAAAATGTATATCCATTTCGATATGTTTAGTGCGTTGATGTTGAACCGGATTGCCTGAGAGATAGATGGCACTAACATTGTCGCAATAAACGATGGTAGCCTTCTGAATCGAAAAATGAAGCTCAAGAAGCAAATTACGTAACCAACATGATTCAGAAACGACATTGGCGACTCCTCGGTACTCGGCTTCGGCGCTGGAACGAGAGAGAGTAGGTTGACGTTTGGAGGACCAAGATAGTAAGTTTTCGCCAAGAAAAACACAATAACCGGATGCCGAGCGTCGAGTGTCAGGGCAGCCACCCCAATCTGCATCAGTGTATGAAATGAGACTTGAAACTGATGATTTATAGAGTTGCAAGCCAAGGTCAAGTGTGCCTTTAATATACCGAAGCACCCGCTTTAAAGCGTGCATATGCACGACTTTAGGATTGTGCATGTGTAAGCATACTTGTTGAACTGCATAAGATATATCCGGCTGGGTGAATGTGAGATATTGTAATGCACCCGCTAAACTCCGATAATGAGTCGGATCGTCGAAGGGGGGATCCGAATCATGAGTGAGTTTGGTTTTTGTGTCAACAGGTGTATTAGAAGAATTACATGTCGTCATTCCCGCCCTGTCGAGAATCTCCTCCGCGTATTTTGATTGACTCAGAAAGAGTCCGGAAGAATTTCGTGTAACTGCAATTCCCAAAAAATGGCTAAGAGGTCCCAAATCCTTCATAGCAAATTCTGAAGCCAGAAGAGACATAATAGACGTACGTAAGGCTGTGGATGATGTCGTCAAGATGATGTCATCAACATAAAGTAGAAGAAAGGCTAGCTCGGGTCCTTGGTTGTAAATGAACAGGGAGTGATCAGATTTGCTATGAACAAAACCAATGGTAGCGACAAACTCGGTAAACCGCTGATACCAGGCATGGGGTGCTTGTTTGAGACCGTAAAGCGAATTCTTCAATAGACATACGTAGTCAGGGTGTGTAGAATCCCGAAAACCCAGTGGTTGATGCATGTATACTGTTTCGTTAAGGTGGCCATGCAGAAATGCATTTGTGACATCCAATTGGTGAATCGGCCAAGAATGACACAAGGCGATGCTAAGAACAGTACGAATAGTAGCGGGCTTTACCACGGGGCTAAATGTTTCGTCACAATCCACGCCAACCTGCTGAGACCTGCCATCACCTACAAGTCGGGCTTTATGCCGCTCAAAAGAACCGTCAGAATTCTTTTTGTGACGAAAAATCCACATAGAACGAATGACATTCACATTAGATGGGTGTGGAACTAAATCCCACGTATTATTTTTAAGAAGAGCATTAAATTCGTCGTTTATGGCGGATTTCCAATTTAGGTCGGACAAGGCAGCTTTTGGGTTGCGGGGAAGAGGTGATGGTGTGATTGAGGAAGAAAGATTGAGAAGATATGTGGCCATTTGCAAGGCGTGATGCCAGAGAGCGGATGGGACTGAAGAGTGGACAAGAAGAGTTCGCATGATGTTATTAATAGCGCGAATTTTGCGTTCGGCTTTTCCATTTTGGGAAGAAGTATAGGGACAAGAGAAACGGAATTCAAGACCATTTTGTTGACAAAAAGATTTGAAGGCGTTATTAGAAAATTCTGTCCCATTGTCACATTGGAATGTTTTTATGGGTTTGTGAAATTGGGTTTGTATAAATGTGCTAAAGGCCGAAAAAGAGAAAAAATTTGCGATTTCTTGCCAATAGGAAAAGTCTACAAAAAATCACTATAGTTATCAAGAAAGAACACATAATACTTATGTCCTGCAGAGCTCAACACAGGGGATGTCCACACATCACTATGCACTATATCAAAAGATGACAAAGTGCAAGCATTAGAAGAATAAAAAGGTAGTTTCATATGTTTTCCAAAAACACAAGATTGACAAGTACTAGAATGGGAGATGGGCTTACAATCAATAACCCTCTTATTCTTAAGGGAATGTAAAATAGAAACTCCTGGGTGTCCTAATCGATTGTGCCAAAGAGTAGGCGATAAAGCAACAAATGTGGATGGCGAGGCGGTTTGTTGGCGTGTGTTGGTGTTGGTGATGGGGTAGAGGTCGCCAGTGCTATTACACCTTATGATTTGCCTCCCAGTCTGAATGTCCTTCACAGAAAATCCACAAGGATCAAATTCAATGGTCACATTATTATCAGTCGTGAAACGACGAACAGAAATAAGATTTTTAATAAGTTTCGGGGCATGAAGCACATTTGTTAAACGAAGGGGTGGGAATGGCGTAGGAGGGGATTTCTGTCCATAACCATGAATTGGGATTTCCTGACCACTACCGACAATAATATTTTTATTTTTGCTCAAATTAAAATAAGCCGTAAGATTACCTCCATCGCTTGTCATATGAGAAGTGGCACCCGTGTCCATGTACCAATTATTATCTGGAGGGTTTAAAGCCATCGTTTGAAAAGCCTGTTCCAAATCCGTTGGATGAAACTGTGTGGTGTGAGCCTGTGGTGGACGATGACCCAAGATTCCGGACTGCCTGGATGGTTGTGGAGGGCGTGACCACCCGCTAGTGGGATAAGGACACGGTGGAGGTGGAGTCCAAGTTTGATTCCACGGAGCAGCCCAAGGTGGGTAGTACTGCTGGCATTGATGCTGATTTGGCGGCCAAAAAGGAGGTGGCAGATGGTTGCGCGACCCGCCCCCATTAGTCGATCCTCCATTATGATTCGATCCTCCACGACCTCGACCTTTCCCTTTACCACGATATGAGGTCTGATTTCGGGTTGAGGAATTGGCCGAACCTTTGTTTTGTTGATGTCGGTTTGAGTTCGTTCCGGGCCTGGAGGTTGGAGGGAGGGCTGCATCATTGGAGGGCTGGGCGACAAGAGCCTGCTGTGATGGTACGCGAGCGGTAACCTCCGCCTGGCGGGATTTGCGCGTCTCTTCCAAGAGCAAACGAGACCGAGCGGCGTAAAAATCCGGCAAAGGATCCATTTGAGAAATAGTAGAAGCTACTGTGTCATAATTCTCATTTAATCCATTGATAAGGCGAAGAACTAACCGATGGTTGTCAACCGGAGCATCAACGTTTGTAAGTTGATCCGATAAGTCTTTGAGTTCCTGACAGTAAGAGGAGACGTCGAAAAAATTATCAAGAAAGGTGTTGGCAAACCTGGTTTCGAGAGTCGATGCACGCACGTATTTGTTATCCAAAAAAAATGCTCGTAAGTCGATCCCACTGTGCCTTGGCGGTAGAATTAGGCTTCAAGATGGTGATGAGTAATTCAGAGGAGATCGTGCCGTACATCCAAGTTAGGACGATGGCATCGAGACGGGTCCAGAGATCCTTATCAAAGGCAGGATCTTATTCTTTCTCCGATAATGGTTGTGACGGGATGATGTGCTCGTAGACGTTATAGGCACGATAATGAATTTGGAATAATTCAGCCCAAGAGGCGTAGTGTCCTTTCTCTGATTCAAGACGAATTGGGATAGAGTTCTTGATGTTGGAGACGGCAAGTGCTGGGTGGAATTTGTTGTTGGTGGATTCCATCATGACAGCAGAATTGGTTGTTGGAGACGCCATGAAAGGAAAGAGCAGCAGAATGAGAAGAGGACGGCGGAAGCGTGTTAGCATACCTAATTATAGTTAGTTAGTTATCATAGATTGATTGTGAATATCTCTTAGCATATGTTAGCCTACCTAATTATAGTTAGTTAGTTATCATAGATTGATTGTGAATATCTCTTAGCATAATTATTGTTAGCAAAGTTTAACCAAACTCTTGTATATATATCTCTGTTGTTAATATGAAGGGAACGGGTTTCAATCTCCTTTACTATGTATTAACAAGGAGGGTTTGAAGAATGCATTGCAGATTGATGAAGGATCCCTACCTGTTAAATACATGGGTTTGCTACTGACTCTCTCTTATGCCAAATCATGTGATTGCAATAATCTGCTTGAGGTCATTCAAGTGATATTGGATGGTTGGCAAGCGAATATGCTTTCGTTTGGGGGGACGGATTGAGTTGGCTCGATCGGTAATCACGGCCGTTGTGACCTACTGGATTTAAGCGATCTAGCGGTGAAGACGGTAGACAAAATTGATCGGTTATGCACAAACTTTATCTGGAAAGGAGGTATCCATTCTATCTCATGGAAGGGTTTGTGTCGCCCGAAAGCAGAGGGTGTGGTGGGGCTAAGGAGCCTGGATACATTGAGTAAGGTTATGATCTATAAGCTAGCGTGGAGTGAGGCTCCCTCTGGACGAAGTGGATGCGGAATAGATATACAAGGATGAGAGAAAGGGCAGGGTTTTGAGAGGCAAGGATTCGACTATCGTGTGCGGCGTGGCACATCTGGAGCTAGCGCAATATACGTATTTTTGATAACACTAGTACTTCGGAGAGATAGATAGTTTATAAAATAGAGGAGGAAGTAAATTTTCGGAATTAGGAAATGTTTTGTGCCTCGATATTCCTGGATAGGGCTGAGTCTTTGTAAGCTTTTGTCTGTGTTGCGGGATTGTGTTCCCGGTTGGATTAATGTACATTTACCTTTTCCAAAAATAAAATAAAATGAAATAGAGTTGAAAGAACATATGAATCTATCGTTGATCAACACGTCTTCATCTCATGGGATGAAAATGATGAGTACGTATCCCATTGCATCCCTCACGTGATTGAGTCCACGCCTAAAAAGATTGTTGCGACCAGTAGGAAGAAGAAAAGACGAACGAACTAAGAGATATGAATTGAGTGCCATTTGATGAATAAGATTGAACAAGGTAGAGGGATATGGAAATCGTAAAGTAATGAAAGAGGAAGTTGCTACTAAGTAACAATTTGTTATGATACATTGGTTCATATAGAATTTATGTCCATGGTCTATCAAAATTTTTTTTTTTGGCTAAACATATATAAACAAGGTTTGCACAAATTAGATTCAGTATCACACACTTTCTATGAGTATTAATAATTTTTGATCAAAGTATCATATATATATATATATATATATATAAGCAAATAATTATTCATAGATTATTAAAATTTTTAAAAAAATATCTTATACATTCAGACATAATTTTAAGTATATTTCGTGTTGTTTCTTATTAGTTATAAAATTTTACCGATGATAATTTTTTTTTTATATGCTTTTGCAATCTTATTATGCTTTTACATCCTTGTTGATGGTCTTTTTTGTACACTTTTTTTTTCTTTCTGCAGAATTGACTAGTAAAGGGATCCCAAACGTTGGTATCGGTCAATATCGATATCAGATCGGAACATGCCAAACTGTTTCGTATCGGTCGTATCGTATTTATACCGACAGATACTACAAGCTATGGTATAAAATAAAAAAGAGTGTAAGCAGTATCTGTCGGTCAATATCGACATATACTTTGAAAGTGATTCATTGGTCTGCCTCTCCTACACAAGATTAAAATTATAAGGTGTCTTGAGTTTGGATTCCTAATTAGGTAAATGAAGGACACATTCCATATTTATTAGTTTACGACATCGACTCTTCTTAAAATAGGACTCTAGTAGGGAAAAAATAAATCCTAAGAAATAGGGAAAAAATAAATCCTAAGCATGGAAATTATTTTTATCCTCAAGCAAAAATGGAAATCACTTCGACCCGACTCTCCTTTCTTACCAAAACCATTTCTGGAAATGATCGTAAGACCCTAGTAGAAAAAAAAAATGAATCCTACAATTTTGTGGAATCAAGATTGAAGTGTGAAACCTTAGTTTGTTTATCCCTTTCTAGGTCTGCCAATAACTTCGATAGCTCTTCATTTCTCACTGTTATTCTGTTATTACCTTTACTGTTGTGATTTGGGATAAAACAAAATATGGATGTCCTTATCCCTATCTACAACCATCTCTATCTATTCTCTTTCTCTATATATATTATCAATGAGAAAGTCCCAGATGATTGATTCGGCTACAATTTTTTGTTTCTCTTCCTCTTTTACAACACGATATCAACACAATCGTTTGAGGAGTTTCAGGTTACAACCGAGAAAGATTCATGATAAAAAATTTGATTGAACAATCCAACCAGGTTCATAGATTACACATTTTTTTCTTTTGATAAGAATTATGTTATGCTAGTGTTGAAATCATAAGTATTATATATTCAGATTATGCCAATGCTTAAGCGACACCGGGCAAGTATAAATTGTGAACTCCTACTTCTAATATATATAACTGAGCCATTGATCTTTATTTGACCATCAAAATTTTATTGTCCTTTAAAATTAATTCCTTTCTAATGTTGGATTTATTCTACTACAAACATTGGAGATTGTTTTTGTTTTTACTTTATTTTTTTCCGACTGGGCAATAAAAGATCTCGAATCTTCATTTATTATTATAGAATACTTTAGTTTTGATTTCTATTTTACAAGTTCAAAGTTCATATGTAAAAGCTACTATTTCCTGGGGTAACAAGGCAAGGTTTCAAGATAAAAATTAAGATTAGGGCTCATATATTATTATATGGATTCCCAATTGAGTTGAATTTTTTATTGCTTGAGACCTCTCCATTTTCACAATATATTAATAGTAACAAATCTGACATAGAACTTGAAGAAATGATGAACTTATACTACCGATGCATGTGCCTACCTTGTTTGATTTTCTGGATCTCTTTCCACTTCTCTCATTCATTCATCAGAATGTATATCAATCAAAGTACATTATTCTCTGACCAAACAATATGTCACGTACCAGTTCCAAAAATATGCGGGACTAGACTACGTAGCAATGGCCAGCTACGCACCAAGCGGACTCCAGTCTAGCTTAAGTACGTATATGCTGTCCATGTCATAAAAACTATACTTACCAAATATCTAGATACATCCACAATGCAAACTATGAATCATCTAAATAAGAAATAAATTGTGAAAGAACAATGTAGAAGGTAACATCCAAGTATACCTCAAACTCAAAGAACTAGTCCCTAACACTCCCCTGAAAATAGCTCAACAAATAACCATGAACGAGACCAGGTCCTCAGAGAGATGTAACAAGATACATAATATACATGTCGAATGATAAACAATAATTACAAATAAGAAAGTTTTCAAGTCAATCAGAAAACTACAACCCCTAACTAGTCTAGGTGTAATATACACTTTGAGGACAATGTTCTACATAGGGGCTCTCCGAACAACTAATCAATACATGACACACATTGCACTCAACTGAGTCACTAGTGGCCAACTAGAGGAGAGTAAATAAATAGTAGCCCCTACGCTAGCAGCTGTCCCCTCCCACCCCATGATATTGTCGATTCGAATCGATGACACGTCCAGTCAGTCTCTAAAAGGTAAAGGGTCTAGTCAATCAATTACACACATTAAGTCGGGCCAGCTAGCATGCAATGCAACACTCAATCTGTATATCTCGACTAACAGGTGTCAACAGGAATAATCATGTAACATATCATGGTATCAAAAGTAACAAGATAGTAAGAATATGACATAAGACATATGTGAAACATATAAATACTGGGTATCAAAATAGGCAAGGTATACTTGCCTGGAATTCGTCCAATCCTGCTGAGTGCAAGACAAAAGTCTAGCCAAGTTTAATCATGAACCATGATCTATGATCATCTTGTATATCTACCAACCAAATTACAAATAATATATCACACGCAAATAGTTATAATCAACAAAATAATATTATTTCCAACAACTCCTTAATCAAGAACATTGGATATGTCAAGTCGCCTATTACCTATGTTGTTCTATTAGACATACTACATAGAACTAAGTCACACTAGTCTCTATAATTATTATTTATTTATTAATATACTGATTTACAAGTTTTGGTTTTCAATACCAAGTTTGTATCTTGTAATTCATGCAGCGAAGACTACAACATGCAAATCGAGACAAGAAAATCAACTACAGGGTTAACGATCTTATCTCGATGATTTGTACTGTCACTTTATCAATTTCAGCAATACGAGATTACTGGAATCGATAAATCTCAGTTTTGATGTACGAATTTTGAAACACGAACATGATACCAATTTATTACAATTAGTGGTAACACAAAAAGAAAGTTCTGAACATACATCACCGGATGATGAGACAAGCATCACCAATGAGTCTAGAAGGGTTGAGACACTAAGGATAGCCTACCCATAAGTCCAATTTGGACACAACGCAAGAACACCAGTTTCGGGTCAAAACGACGTCTGCTTTGCACCAAAAAATGTGCCAAAATAAAAGTCTTCAAATTCAGTATATTATAGGTCAAATAAGTCCTAAACAACGATATGAATTCAATGATATGTCCATATTTTGATTCCATTGAGCCGATCATAAAAACGTTCATCGAGTTGGATCGTGGGGCCCACAAAATGATAATTCAGTCGACTCTCTCAGAATTGAACGAAACTTGGATCAAAGGACCAGCCTAATACTATAATTCCAATGGCGCAAGTCTCATCATGATACGATGAGCGTACACAAAGTAATTGAGAAGTTTTGAAAAGTCACGATACAATAATTTTTGACAAATACGGGTCAAGTTCGTCGCAAACACGCAACTAATTCGAATTTGGCCAAAGCCCACAAGTCAAGAAATACCATACGCGCATTTTGATGTAATTAATTTGCTTCTAAGTGGTCCGGTTTGACGGGACCAACCCCGATCTGAGAATTTCTAATACTTTAACCTAAGCTTTTCCTAGATTTGACAAAGATTTAAACTGGGATTTAATTCGATTTAAAGTAAACTAGTTACTGGAATTTGAAGGGGGTTAAGTGGTCTTTTGACCTGAAGAAGTTGCTTGGAATTTGATCGAAAGTTGGAGAAGATTTCAGTCTTCTAAAATAAGATCGATGAGCACGACTCCTATGCACCACAAAGTGCCCTGAGTTCAACGGGGTTGGCATCCCGTCTACGGCTCAGTGATGGTCATGGGGCTTAGAGTGGGATCCATCCAGGTTCAAGGAGGGGAGGCGTGTGGTTGTTCACGCATGGCCGATGCGTGGTGATCGGGGCAGCGCTGACGCGCGGGAGGCGCACGCGGTTGCGTGGTCGAGTAAGACCAACCACGTGCTGCGAGGGCTCGACTGCAGGGAAGTGTGGCGACACAGTCCGGGGTCGGCCTGTGGTCGACTGCGAGGAGATTGGGTTGATCTCGCCTAGAGAGGTGGTTTGGTTTCTTCAAATTCTCAACAACAGGGATATTCATATTGGTTTCTATGAAGGTTTAAAAATTCAAATATAGAAAGTATTGATTTTATTATGGGGATTTGATTTATTCTAATTTGGTTTAATTTGTTTTAGGAAGAATTTGATTGGAATTGAACCAAGAAAGAAAGAATTTGAATTTGGAAGAAGTTTGAATATGCTACAAGGGTCGGGTCTCCTTAACGAAAAAGAATGAATAGTGGGGGCACTCTTCATTCAAATATTCTTTTAATGTATTCTATTACTAATTACTATATTTAACAAAAAAAATTCCTAAACAAATCTACACACACACACACACACACACACACACACACACACACACACACACACATATATATATATATATATATATATATATATATATTAGGTATTTGATAAATAAATATACTAAGTATACTTATGTATTTGAAACTCAATATATACATTAATTAACCTAATAAATAAATATAAAAAATGGGTGATCACATTCTACCCAACTTACAAAAATTTTGTTCTCGAAATTAAGAATTAGTCCACTTACCGAACTATTCTCTAACCCATATGTTACTCCTTGAAATACATATATATTTTATATGTACTCAGTCATTAGAACCATACTAATTTTTGATTATATAACCTCAAAGTTAAGGTGCAACCCTTTACTCGGTTGTCTTGGTAGCCACTAACTCCTTACGCTACCAAACTTACAAGAATTTTGCTATAAACAAAAATATTTATCTTGATCCTCAAGGTTCATTTCCTCTTTGGACTACCAGTTTTCTCTTGAACCATTGTTGCTTGAATATATATTACCTTCTAAGTCACAAATGACACCATCTTCATCAAAATCATGTTTCCTCAATTATTAGTAAACGCTTTCCTCGAAAGTTTATAGCCTAACTCTAAAACTTCTTTCCTAAAAAATGAAGGAATCCATCCCGTGTCTTAATACTTATTTTAAACCTCAATGATATAAACATCTCTCATTATTTGTTATCCCTTAACATTCTATCAATGTCAATCCTTACAAGCCCAATACAATATTGAAATTTTTGACCACTATTGAATCTGCAACTTTACGATAGATAACTAAGTCTCTTTAACCCTTAGCAAGAATCTTTTATAACCACTTCCACATGATTTATTTTTCTCAAAGCAATTATCGTTCTCGAAGTTCTAGAACCTCTTAACTCGTTTATCTTGTTGTCTCGAGCTTACTTTACCTTTAATTCTTAACTTTTAGCATGTAAGCCTATCATAAAAGAGTTGTACCCTAACTTCCTTCATAATTTCTTTATCTTAATTCTTCTTCAATCAAAATCATTAACTTATGTATCGACTATTCTCCACATCATATTGTATTCCTTAAAATCATATTTATTACCTATCCGTCCTTATTCATCATCCGTTAATAAACCATAATTCTAAATAAACTTAATTCTAAGATTCCATCCTATACTCTATATCCTGAGCATTCACTATCTCATTACTCTAGCCTATTTCAATGTCATTTGACTATATCATCAATCAAGGTATTTCCTTTTATCTATCTTGTTCAAAATGACCTTTCCTCCACAATATAGTTTTTAATCCTTAATCTTAATCCTTTTATATACCTCAAAGACATGGATATAACCCATCAATACTTATTTACCAAGATATGCTTAGACTTAAAAATTGCAATTATAAAATCCTATTTATCCATGATTTCAATATACATTTATTCGGTAAATTGCTAGGTCCTCTAACCTGAGCACTAATCGTATATAACCACTATCGTACTATCTATTTTACTCAGGCAATAATTCAGCTAAAAGTTTTTAGAAACTTTCACACTTTTTGTCTTGTCCTCGAGACACTCATTCACCAATTCCCACTAAAAGCAGTATCTACAAACCTATCATAATTGAATCATGCCTAACTCCCATAATACTTTATTTATCTCAACTCTTCCTCGGTTTCAATAATAAATTTTACTCATTCCTCAAATATTTATTGCACTGATTTGTTTTTATGTATTAACTCTTCAGCTTCTTATGGTCTTAAGTTATGCTTACTAAATAGTATTGTAATCGTACCTTAATATTTAACCTCAATCACAATTCTCATCAATCACCCATCATCTTCGAAAATTTGTATATACTTTCCGGCCTTAATCTTTACAGTTCACATTTCCATATTAGCCTTACTTACTATTTTTAATATTCATGTTGATAACATTGACTTTCCTTGAAAATTCTCATATAGTGGTTCATCTTATCCATCATAATCGCTATATAAGCCGACTATTTGATTATTCAGGATTCTTTTGTCTAACTACCCACAAGTTCTTGATATTCTTAAGGACAACCAATGGCAATAAGACATACTTAACCTAGTACTTACTACAGGCGTACCCTTAACCATTATACCATCATAATAATACAAACATCTCTATCCAAATTTTTGCTAAGAAATTCTTCTATGGGGTTTACTAATTCAGTCATTAATAAGTAAAAAAGTTACAAGGTCCTAGGGCTAGACTGAATAAACCATACCAACACCAATCAAGGTTAGGGTTAAGCAAAACATGATGATAGTTGAAGTGTTTTCAAGAACGACATAAAGACAATCAAGATGCATAGGACGTAGTCCAGGTAAAACTCGACAACCGTATACCTCCGTGATCATGTTACCTGAAGTCTGTTGCGATAGCACGCATGTGGCTGCAAAACTTCTGATTCCATAATTCAGCGAATGGCTGTAATGCGTGTCTGCCTCGCTAGATAATATAGGTTCTCGAACTTGCACTTGGCCAAATCCATAAGGTATTTTTCAACCACTTTAGCGAAATAAACAAAAATAATCACTCAAGAAGTCAATAGAGGAAGGTTCAATCAAATCACGGGAAGGAAGGAACACAAGTGCATTCATGCTGAGAAAGAAAGTAGCATAAAGACAATCATGCTGGAAGTATCCTAGTGAAACCTATAAACCTAGTTGTGGATGTATTCTCAAATATAATCTTATCTGCAAGCCCGTTCGGTACAATAACACAACCGAAATGCCTAACTTGACCTATATAGACCACCACAAAAACTATGTCATACCCCAGTCCCAAAAATATGCGGGACTAGGCCACGTGACAATGGCTAGCTACGCACCAAGCGGACTCCAGTCCAGCTTAAGTATATATACGTTGTCTAGGTCATAACAACTATACTTATCAAATATCTGCATACATCCATAATGCTAACTATGAATCATCTAAATAAGAAATAAATTATGAAGGAACAATGTAGAAGGTAACATCTAAGTATACATGAAACTTAAAGAACTAGTCCCCAACACTTCCCTGAAAGCAGCTCAGCAAATAACCTGGAAGGAGATAAGGTCCTCAGAGGGACGTAACAAGATACATTATATACATGCTGAATGATAAACAATAATTACAGACAAGAGAGCTGTTAAGTAAATTAGGAAACTACAACTCCTAACTAGTCTAGGTGTAACATGCACTTTGAGGACAACATTCTACGCAAGGGCTCTCTTAACAAGGAATAAATGCATGACACACATAACGCTCAACTGAGTCACTAGTATCACGTCCCAATTTCGCAGAATCGCTATTCGTCCCTCGGAGCATGATGTCGTGCGAGCGTAAGGCACGCCCGCACAAGGCCTAGCATAATAATAATAATAATAATAATAATAATATATATATATATATATATATATATATATATATATATATAGTGTACACAAGTTAAAGAACACACATTCAAGCGAAAAAAGTTCTCTTTATTGATAACATACATGTTTGTTACAAACACTTGACTCAAAAGTAAAGGGGTGCCATGCAGGCTTATAAGATGGACGCAAAATGAGATAGTCGTTCCATACATTACATCTTATACTAGAACTTCAAAAGATAATAGACCTACGGGCGAAGATATCGTCTTGCCTCGGTGGTGCATAAAGAGTGGACACGAGCTCCGGAAGATTTGTACAAGCGCTCCAAAATCATGAACACGAGTGCGTCAAAGTTTGGTGGACTGGTTGGAGGAAAGCTTCATCTTCTCGCTGCATCGTCTTGGCTCGGGAAACCTGTTGCAACGAGGGTCAGTACTTTAAAAGGTATCACTAAGGGCGAGCTAACCCAACTCACCAAAATTGACACAATATTCATGTGAAGCAATACAAGTTATTATTGTGGTCTTTCTATCTTGTCTTAGTTCAAGTTACAGCATGCAATATATATGAAATGATTAAAATAATATGCTACCGTTTGGTGACTTTTACCTGCCCATCTGAACCACCTGAACAAAATTTACCATGTCCTTCCCTGCCACGAAGACATAGTTAGCTTGCATAGTTTAAATATATATCGGTCACTGGCACCACAAGCCATTTAAGGACATAGTCTGGATGGTCGGCGATCCTTGCAGCGCGGGTAGAGATCCCTCGCTAGAAGCCCCTGCCTCGTCCCATGCTAATTATACTACTAGCACGACTCTCCGAGTTTCGCCTAGGTCGAATCGGGCCCGGTGCCCCGACGGCCGTTCGCAGGAACCATAAACCTTGTGCACAAGTTGTCCATGACCAAACGACGTCTAAAATACTAAGTTATCATATGAAGTATTTTAAGACATCCGAATGAACATAACTACTTAGCACTGTGCGATGACATAATCTATCTGTTCAAGTGATAATATTGTAAATTATGTTATACATATTGTACTGTTATAGATGAATAACTTCTAGCTACAACTGAAACATAAAATAAATACATATATAGCGGACAAGCACGCACAATATGATCGTACAATAAATTTGTGTGACAAGCATAAGTGTTCCAAGTTTTACTTCTTATTATCTTGACTCAATTATTATCATTATGGTATCGTTGATCGGAATGCACAAACGAGTCAGATTATTAGGAGTGAAGACTTGGAAGAAGGGAGCTAATCGAAGGTAAGGCCACTCACAAGTTGGTGAATCGGAGAAGAGAAATGAGAGATCTTCAAGACTTCACTCGCGCGTCGCCTACACGATCACCTGAACGCACCAACAGATGATCAATATCTCCTGTCTCGGTCAACTAGAGTTCGATACTAAATGTGAAGTCCAAAGAACAAAGACAATAAAATCCATCAAAACCATTGAAGAAAAATGCAAGTCACAAAACCAACAAGAACAATCAAGTGACATAAAAAATGGGCAAAGAAACCAGTGCAACGGAAAGGCCCCTCGCGACTCTGCCGTCGAGTCCTTCTTTGAGGCACAATCCGTTGAATGTGGGACTTGATTCCAAAGAAACCAATCCATAACGAGAAAATGATCTTAATTTAATATGTCCCGATGAACGATATCAAGTATTTCTTAGTCGCGTTCCCCGAACAGGGAGAACGGGGCACTACATCTTAACCAACTAAATAAAAAGTTTTATCCTCAAAACTTAGGAATGGAACCCACCCCTAAAAAAATAATGAGAAAAACTTTTCCTTCATGTCTGATTCGAGTTCCCGGGTCGACTCCTCGACTGCGTGGTTCCGCTAGAGTACGCGTACGAACGGGAATGAACAATTTCATAGCTACTTACCCTTTCGATCGATGATCTGCACATGTTCTTGTATATAGGACAAGTCTGCTTGCAAACCCAATTGACAAAAAATCTACCACATGACTAAGACCATGTACGTACTTTCGCAGCTATGACACGTGAAAGATATCATGCACGTCTGATAGGCTCGGTGGTAGGGAAATTTGATATGTAACTGGGGCGACTCGCCTGGGAATCTCGAACGGACTAACAAATTGCGGGCTTAGCTTCTCCTTTACTCCAAATCTCGTAGCTACTCGAATCGACCTGACCTTGAGAAATACGTGATCGCCTTTGACAAATTTAAGAGGTCGTCGGTTGGCTTTCAAATAACTCTTCTGTGTACTTTGTGCTACCTTTAATCGCTCTCGGATTAGTCGAACCTTCTAAACAGTCTGCTCTACTAGCTTCGGGCCGAGGATTTGTCGCTCGCCAACTTTATCCCAATAGATAGGTGATCTGCACTTCTGCCTATACAAAGCCTCGTACGGAGCCATATAAATGTTGGACTGATAACTATTATTGTACGCAAATTCTTCCAACGGTAGATGGATGTCCCAACTTGACTTCGATTCGATCACACAGAGGTGTAGCGTGTCTTCAAGGATCTGGTTCACCCGCTCTGTTTGGTCGTCGGTCTGAGGATGGTACGCAGAACTGAACTTCAACTTGGTACCCATAGCTGACTGAAGGCTTTCCTAGAAACGTGATAAGAACCGTCCATCATGATCTGAAATGATAGATACTGGCATGTCATGTAGTCAAACTATCTCATCAAGGTATATCTGAGCCAGGCGATCGATGCTCCAAGTAACTTTGATGGTAATGAAGTACGCTGACTTGGTTAATTGGTTGACGATGACCCAGACGACGTCGTTTTCCTGTTGCGTCTTCGGCAAGCCAATAATAAAGTCCATCGTGATATGGTCCCATTTCTACTCCGGAATAGCAAGGTTCTGCATCTCTCCGCCCGGCCTCTAGTGCTCGGCCTTTACTCTCTGTCACCCTCACTTTTCTAAATGAGGATATTTTGATCATTTTGAATATCTATTTATTTTTAGTGATTAATACTTATTATAGTGCTATTTATTTAAATTTGTGTTTATATTATTTATTTATAGATAGTTGACTAGTTTATTATTTAGACTTGACACTAGTGAACCAAATAAGACTTGTCATGACAACTAGTGAGCCCAACATGGACTAGGCCCATTAGACCCATTTTCTCTAATTAATTAAGATGATTAGACTAATTTGCATTAGTGTAGAAACTTTTCAAAATAGCCATCATTAATTACCCTTCATAATTCATCATATAAGGGCATTGTAGACAATTGTTGGTGACTTAGAGAAGGGGAAAGGGGGCCGGCTACATATAGCCTCTCATCTCTCTCTCTCTCCTCTCCATTTGTTCATTCATTTTGATATCCCCAATTCACTCATCCCTCAACCAATTCACCCACATTTCCCTCTTAATTTCATTAGCAAGGAGCATTGGAGCTTGGATTTGCAAGGAACACTTGGAAGAGAAGCTTGTGGCAAGGGGATCGTGTCCGGATCGAGTCCATTATGCATTTTATTGGGAATCCATCTCCCAATAGATGCAGATCTAAATTTATCTCTAAATTGATTTCTAAATCATACATTTAACCATTAGGAATTACCCCTCAGCTTAGAGCTACCCATAGGATCAAGAATTGAGTCCATATGACTTGTATTATGAAAGTTCATGATAATTTGTGTCCAAATAGAGGAAATTATGAAATTAACACATCAATTATGTGTCATGAGACAAATTAGATCTAATTAGACTTAGATCGGGGTTGTGGAACTAGGTACGTATCCACAATTAGATACGAGTATGTTGTATTACGACACGGTATGATACGGTGTGATACGGGACTCATTTTGGTTTATTTGTGCAATTCTCTTTAATTCCTATTATAGTTAGTTATAATATATGTTATTATATGCAATTGATGTGCATGAATGATTATTGTAATGTATTTAGATTTTAGTATTCTATTTGAGTTTGTACCATAGTACACCACATATGGCATGTTACCTATTTGATGTAATGTTCTAATATGTCTTGAGTGTATGTGATATATATATATATACTTGTATATGATTTATATGCGTGGTTATATATAATTGTGAGTGTGTGGATCTATGTGAAGGTGGCAGTGGTGTGATTGATACTTAAGGTGCAGGGTGTTCGGGTAAAGGCAACTACAATGCAATTTACTGCACTTGCAGTGAGGAGGAGTTGTGTGATATGTGGATGTATGTACAGTTATGAATATACATTATTTATGGATGAAAGTATGAGTGATTGTGAGGTGTTATAGCAGTTTGTGTGTGTGTGTTATGGTAATCAGTGTGATATTATGGTTGTGTGCACATGAATTAGGTGTAGCAGCAAATACAAGGAGCAACTGTAATAGTTGCAGGATAAGGTGAGTATCAGTCTTGTATCAAAGTTTATGAAAAAAAAAAACTCGAGTAGGTAAGTGGCAGTAAGGGGGAGATACTCAGTGAGTATCAGGTGGTTAAGTGTCACACCCAGTCCCAAAATATTGAGGGACTAGACACGTGGTAATGGCTAGCAGCACACACCGATGGGCAAACCCAATTTAATGGACCCATCAGGATGTACTTAAGCTGTAGTACAACAATAAGGTTCTAAATATACTAATCTTATCCACAGAAATGAATACAACAATATCAGAATCATAAAGCAAGATCAATCTCAATAAAACATAAACTCGAGAAATAACCCGATAATGAGTCTGATACAATAGTCAAGATACAAGAATAAAGATAACAACAGCAAATACTGAGTATGGATAAAGCATATACTCAGAAGATATCCTCGGTGATCACTCGTCTACTGGATCTGGTACTGCTCCAGTGCCTGCTCCTGTTCCTGCTCCTACTAATGCTCATATCCCGTATACCTCGGGGTAGATCTCGTCTGCTAATCCTGGGGACATAATCCAGATCCAGGTCCTCAGGGGACATAGCAAGGTACAAAATAACTCAAGCCATAAATAATGCAGTGCAGAAATAATGAATCAAAAGGGTAAACTATATAACCAGCTAAGTGATATGCAAGATGAGAGCATCACTAGAACTCAGGATGAGACCACTACAAGCTCAGTGTCGGGAAGCCGGTAGCAGAGATATCATGCAGTTGTCTAGCTCAGAGTGAGACTACGATGCAGTCATAATATAATCAACCTGTAGCCTGTGTGTCTCTCCCCACCCAATGTAATCATACGTCTCATGTCCACAACGTCTCATGTCTATGTCACGCAAGATCATAACTAATGCAGCAAGTCATACGCTATCTAAGCAAAATAATATGTCATGAAACCTGTAACCTATACAGAATCACCATGAATATTTCAGAAAGATTCTGTCTTATGAATAGTGTCAAGTGTCCTGGGTTATAACGTACTTGATAATGCAAGCATGAGAATGCATAGGGTCTCGATATCCATGTCTAGGTGATATTACACAACTCTGCGTACAGTATTGACACCCGAATATTATTCGGACGCTAAGCAATGTCACACGGTCCTAGGTTAAGCATGTACAACATATCAAGACAATAATATGAAGTAGGTACTACAAGTTTTGGCAAGATACACTTGCCTGGGGTTCTGACTCCAACCGTTGCTCTGGTATCAGTAGGATTTGCAGGTACTCCTTCGGTTGCTGAAATAAACATCACCATCAGGTTCAAAAGATATCAAATAGCTAGAAATTCCTATCCTTGAGTCCAATTTGGACACAGGGGCAAAAGCGACAATTTCTGGTCAAAGCGGGATCCACATGTGGCTCGTTTTCACACCGAAAAATGTGTCAGAGACAATGTTCTCCAAATTCGTCAAACTTAGTGTCTACAAGTCTAGAACGACGATACGAACCCAACGAAATATTCAGAACTGGATTCCGATAAGCCAATTCTGGTGTGCATGTACATCCAAATCAATTTTTTTGAAATCCAACACGTCCGTATTGACGGCGCGCACCTTTCGGTGAAGTTCGTACACGACCAAGTCGTCCCGTTTGGCGGGGCGCACTCAATTTCGGGGAAAAGCAGGGTAAATATTTTTCTAATTTTGGATCGCAGTTCGCGATCGCCACATGATGCGACACACCGAGCGGGTTGCACGGGTATCGAGAGGGTCACGCAGGGTTCGTGTCACAAGAGACGGAACAAAAAACAGGGTAACAAGGAGAGAGAAATAACTACCCGAACAGGGCTCCGCAGAAACTAAAAAAACTCGTGTCCGCGAGGTGGCGCGACACGACACAGCGGCTAGGGTTAGGTTTTCGTTACTCGCCAGGGAAGGCGGAGGCTGCCTGAGCTCTGGCAGGTCAGGCGGAGGGATTCGTTGAGGTCGGCCGGGGACGACGCTGAGTCAGGTGGCTGGATCCGGAGTGGCGGTGGCCGGCGTCGTCGACTCTGGTGGCAGTGGCAGCGGGTCGGGGAGGCTCGCGGAGCGATGGAGCTCGGGGTCTGAGGCGGCTGGGTCAGGCTCGGCGGAGGCGGCCGGGTTCGAGGATGAGGAGGATGGCGGAGGATGGAGCTGCAGGAGGTGGCCGGTGGATAGAGGCGTTGGAGAGGGGTTTAAATAGGCGGAGCGGGCGGCGGTTGCAGGGAGGTGGACCGGCTGGGGGAGGCGAAGCAGCGGGCGGCCGTTCTGGCGGAGGCGAAGGGGAATCGCTGCGGCGGCCGACGGTTATAGGCGGAGGGCGGCGGAGCTTAATCGCCACGGTCAGGGAAATTGGGGGTTAGGGTTAACGAGTCGGGTTTTGGGTCGGGTCAGCAGTTTAGGCCCGGATTCGACCCGCTAAGGTTTGGGCCCGGTTCAGCTAGACCGGGTCCGGTTCGGGTTGGTTTAGTTAGGAAATAAAACGGGTTTATTTTGGTTTAATAATTAATTAGTTTTTAGGTCTTTAAAAAATATTTTCGGGGTCCAATAAATTCCAGAAAAATTACTTTATGTCTAATATTTTATTTTACCCCTAGAAATATTATTTTCATAATATTTTAATATTGATTAACATCATCTAAAATTATTTAATTCCAAATATCTTAATTTTTAATTAGTTAAAAATTACAGAAAATTCCAGAAAATTGTGATATTTGATTTTTTTTTTTAAAATTCCTGAAAAATCAGGGAGTTTACATTAAGAGCTTATGAATTTAGGATGAGAGGGAAAGATTTGAGTTGCCTTGAAATTTTAGCAGCAGTACACATCTGTGCACTGCTTTACCTCAACAACAACAACAACATGTATCAGGTAGATGGATATCACATAGCAGCAATGGTAAGTGATTTAGGATATTTAAGATGTGCATAGCTGGTGAGTTAAGGGAAAAAATCTGTAAAATAATCAGTGACAGTAAATAGAGTGTGTTAAGTCAGATTGAACACAAGAAGGTATCGGGCAAATGATAACTGGACATGAACGAAAGGAAATTGATTATGAAGTGAGTATCAGGGGGAGCAAGGTACTGAGATCACTGATGGGTGTATGATGATTGGAGTAGACATAAGTCTGTGTGTGTGCCATTCTCTTTGTGATTGTGAGTATCAGTTGTATAGTGATAATAGGTGCAATCTGAGACTGAATGCCTCAATTAGTTATAACCCAGTTAGTATAGGTAGGGATATCAGTCAGTGTTAAGTTAGTAATGGTTAGTAGGTATTATCTAGTGTCAATTAATTGAGTATCAATTAGTAGTTAGTATTATTAGAGGTAAGTTAGTATATTAAGTTAACTCTTAGTTAGTGTATTGATATTAGTCATGTAGTATCAGTTATTAATTAGTGTATTAGTTAGTATCATTTCTAGGTTAGTTAGTTAGTTAATTATACACTAGTTATTGTGTATATATACATGAGTAATGACCAAACCATTTAGGATTGACCGAGTATAAGCTAGTTAATAACTATTATAGATTATAGACTAAATAACTTAGTATGGACCTAGTACGACTTAGTTATTCTAGAATGACATATAAATTGACCTAGAAGCATATTAGTGCATCCTTTAACTAAATTCTCATTTATTGCACCATCTGACATAATATTTTCTAAACATGATTGCGTGACACCAGCTTGGGCATCGAGAGATACCTTTGCTCAGGACCCGAGGCGAGTATATCTCTCTGTTAGTTTTTATTTTATGATAGTGTATATATCACTTGTTCTAGAACTGATATACTTGATTCTGACACATTGTTACATGGACTGGTACTATATGGATCCTGTCAGGAGGTGTTATTCCCTACCGTGTTCAATGGGTACTCCCTATACATGTATTTCATCGTGTGCATCAGATATTGTTTTATGTGCTTTCTATGCAACCACTATTTTGTGTGCTAGTGTGACTATATCGTATTCATGTGCGTAAGGTATCGTGATTGGATCCATGAATATTGGTTGGGGAGGGGGAGTAGAAGTTGGTTATGTGATCAAGCCCTATTTACCTCATGTGTATGTCGATTGTACACCTCACGTATAATCGAGTTACCTTATTTACCTCATGTATAACCTAAGACGATCACATAATGAACTTGCGCTCTAAATCACATAGCTAGTATTCCAGTTTCTCTACTTGTATTTATTTTTATATCGCTGTATTTATCTTTCCAGTTTATATTGTACTTATCTGCCTGTTCCAGCTATATTTCTATTTCTAGATACTTATGCATCTTGTATTCTTTTTTATTGCTTGTCATATATTCTCTACCATGTATTTAGAATTGCTTTCAGATTTTTGTACTTTGCTCCAATCCTGATTGGATATATTTTTCAGATGATTGGCTAGAGGAGCTGTGTCCCACTCATTATGGGCCGCAGGACGGTGAGCCACTAGAGGGTACTTCCCTAGAGCAGGAGGACTTAGTGCCAGCGACCGATGAGGTTTAGGCATTTATTTTTGGACCTTGTATTAGTCTCATTATTAGACTTTTAGCTTTTATATATATATATATATATATATATATATATATATATATATATATATATATATATATATATATATATATATATATAATTTGAGACTTATATTGTACCTAGACTAGTGGTTTTGGACTTGTGATGTATTCTGACTCATTTTTCTCTCTTCTACTCCATACGTGCTTTTATCCTCCTCTAGTTTATATTGTGATTGAGTATTGGTTAGCATTTATCATATATCATATTGTTCCTCTATTTAGAGTTGAGATATCATTGACAGGTATATTATATTTATTATGTGAGATATTTAGATAGTATTGATGACCTAGACAGTGTTCTACCGTCGATGCTACGACATAGGCTGGACGTACCTACGTACTTGTACCCTTACACCGGGTGCGGGTCGTGACACATTTTTGTGGTGGCCCATGCATGTCAAGGTAGCAGTACTCAGACTTAGAGTATTACTACAAGCCTGCTATATGATATAGGACTGAGGATCTAGGATGAGAAGTATACTCAATCACAACTAGGAAACATTTTTAATCTATTGATTTTGTAATATTTATCATTCTGAATATTGATTTCTTTAAAATACTACTGTCATTCTTTGATGATATCATATCTTGCGCAATATTGACTTCTTTGTTTCAATCTGTCTCAGGATGCCTCCGAAGATCAGATTCATTCGCTCGGGAGCAGCGACAGCTTCCTCAGCTACTTTCTAGCCTACTGTGGAGAGAGAAGCTACTACTGCTTCTTCTCCGGTTGAGAGGGTCACTTCATCGGTCTAGGTGGGGGTTTCAGCATCAGCCTTTGGGATGCTCCTTCTCCACTTTCGAGGATAGTCCCAGCTATTTTCGAGGGACTTTCCCCGCCACCTCCAGTTCCAGTGGATGCTACACAGTTATTCACACTTTTCAGAGAGATGATAGAGTCCCAGAGGGCCCAGGCTGAGGCGCAACATCGATAGTTCGACGTGATAAGACATGTCATTGAGAATGCCCACTAGGTGTCCATTGCAACAGTCGGAAGCGGGGCTCCTTTGCAGCCCCAGTATGCACAGCCCAGGCTGGGCAACAGACAAGACTTCAAGAAGTTGGATCCCCATAACTTTCAGGGGATAGAGGGTATTATGTATGCTGATGGTTGGCTTGAGCACATCGAGCACGTCATGCGCTTATCCCGCCTAACATAGGATCTGAAGGTGGAGGCGGCAGGGTTGCAGATGTCAGACGTTGCTAGTACCTGGTTTCGAAATGAGCCGTAGATGACCGATCCGGGATTGACTGGGAGGACTTCAAGGACTTGTTCCGGAAGAAGTTCTTTCCGCCTACATAGAGACTAGACTTGGAACGATAGTTCCAGTACCTTCATCAGGGGACATGTCGGTCAAGGAGTATGACGCAGAGTTTGGCAGATTAGGCAGATATGTTGCATACATGGTACGGGAACCTGAGATTCGGGTAAATTAATTCAGAGAGGGCCTGAACTGGGAGGTAAAGGCTCTCATTTTTTTGAGCCATGAGACATACGTACACAGCTATCCTGAAGGAGGCCCGCATGTGTCATGACCCACACCCAGAATTTGGTCATGAGCCATGGGTACTTCCAGCCTATGCCACAACATCGGTGGTAGAACACTGTCTAGGTCTCAAAAATACTAACACAACTCATAAAATAACCTTTCAATGATCTTAACTCTATAAGGAGGACAATGAATATACATATGATCATTAATTCATAAGGCACTCAATCACAATAACTATAAGAAGGTAAATGACATGATAAGATATAAAAAGATACAAAGAAGTTCCGACATAAGTCTAGAACAAAACTCAAATAATAATAATAAGTCTAGAGTCCAGCTATCTCAACATAGATAAGGTCCCAACATAATACAACCCAAGTCTCAAAGTTTGAAACAATCTAATACATAATTAAACTAGTCTAAGTACTGTCTAAACAACTACGGGTGGTGTCTCCTCTAAGGAGAGTGGCTCCTCTAGAATCTCTGGGATATAATCTCCATATACTCCTGGACCATAATTGGTAGAACAGAAATCCTCAAGATCCTCTGAAAAATATTATCCAGTCAAGAATGGAGCGAAGCACAAACACTAATAGTAATTTCAATTATGTTGATAAAAACTATAAAACAGTGTAAGAAAATACATGATGAAAGAAATGCTGAAAGATAAGGAATACTGTAGAGACATGTAATCATTATATATGACTAACTAGCAATGAATATATATATATATATATATATATATATATATATATATATATATATATATATGCTAGAAATGAATGTACTGAAATAAAAGAATAAAAATTCTAGCTAAGTGTTGTAAAATATCACTTTGCTATATGATCAACTTGGGACTAGATCAGGCTTATTATATATGATTGACTATGATACATGTGAGGTCAGGTTAACCATCTGGTTAGCTATGATGCAAGAAAAAGTTAGGCTAATAATATATAATAGGCTATGAGGTATGTAAATGGTCATGCTACACCCTACGTGATGTGTGGGGTGAGCTATGATGAATGTAAAGTGGGGTATGATCACATAACTTGCTAATATTTTCCAGCTATTACAATGGATTCCAATCATGACTCCTCATGATAGGTATCTATGATACTAGCCCGTGTATCCGCTGTGTCTGAGTCAAGTATACACTACAACTAGAATTATAGTAATGATCAAAATAATGAAAACAGTCAGAGAATGTACTCGCCTGTGGTCCTGAACAATGTGTGGGGATAGATGTCCAAACTGGAGTTACTCTGACCTAAATATAAGATATCAATGTTAAATGGTGTTTGGAATAATAAACATGTGAAACTAGTCAAGTATGGTGTTTCTAGGCCATGTCAGATTCTATACTAGCTTAACTAGGTCTTAACAATGACTCTAAGGCAATATTAGACTACTATTAGTTACTACCTAGCTTATTCTAGTTAGTACCAAATCCTTCTAGCTATATTAGTTAAGGTTTAACTAATACTAGTTAATATCTTACTATATAAATTAATATTTAACATATACCTAGATTACTCTATTCCTTACTCTAGTCTAATCCTTGATACTTCTCATACAACACCTACCTTCACACTAACTCACATGCAATTGATACTCACTCTCTAATCTGGAAACCTACACATACATGCTCAATGTGTAGGAGACAACTGATACCAAATTGGTATCAGTCCAACCTCCATCTCACCTTAACATCTGATGTAACACTCACTATATTTACTCCCCTTCTAAATTGTTACTGGACCTTACCTATTACAATCAGGTATACCCAATTGCACTGATGTCAATACCCGAGCCTACCCTAACCTGGCAACAAATCATCACATACTTCCCTCATCCTCGAGTATTACTGATACAACCCACCATTAAGTGATGTCTCAAAGCCCCCTTTACCTTATTTAATGTCATGACCCGCACCCGAAAAATCGGACATGAGTTGTGGGTACGTCCAGCCTACGCCGCAGCATCGGCGGTAGAACGCTGTCTAGGTCCACTATCTAGCTAACAATCTCACACAATAATATAAGTACCTGCCAAGATCTCAACTCCAAACGGAGGAACAATATGATAAAGATAATATAAATACTCAATCACGATCTAAGCACGATAAGATAACAAGGAAGTCTAACAACTACAAAGTCTAAACAACAACTACTACTAAGACAGCAATAATAATAATAATAACAACAATATCCTGAATCAAATATAATACAAAGTCTCAAACCAAAAGCCGAAGACAAATCCGGTACCAAAAGCTAATAAATACAATTGAGGTCCTAGTGATCCCGGCTACCAAACCAAAAATTACTCCTGAACTAGGGGGTCCATGTCTGCACCATCGACAGGCTGAGGTCCATAAAATGTCGGACACCAATCTTTCGGATCCTCTGAAAAATATATCCTGTCAAGATTGGAGCAAGTACACCTCTAACAGCAGTTCTAGTTAAATAAAAAAAACTATAAAGCAGTTGTAGCAAGTAGCACAAGGTGAAGGAAATAAAGTATGAACAAGGAAATATATATATATATATATATATATATATATATATATATATATATATATATATATATATATATCTGTCAGCTGGTACATAAAGGTAAAGATGCATGAAAATTAGAAGCAAGATAATAATGACTGCAGGATACAAGAAATCTAAACTAAGAGCAAATGTGTGCACAATAACGTGAAGTGAGTCCAGCAAGAGTAAATATAATGAGTCCAGTCCATAAAGTATAAGTGAGACCAGACTAGAAAGAATGAACTAGTGTCTCTGAAATACCTGTTTCGATATGTAAACGGCTAGGGGTAAGTACGGCTCACCGCACACTTGGTGTGCGGCTGCTATCATTCCAGATTAGACCAGAGGGAGTGATTCCAGATTTGGGAATATTTACATGTCTACTCGAGTATTTGCCCGCCCCGACTAGTACAAGTGAATCCAAGACCCGGCACGTAAAATAAATATGAGTCCAGCCAAAAATATGAGTGATGCCTGTAGTGAGTCCTGATGTGATGCCAGTAGGTGATTCCAGAAATAGAGGCCAGAAACATGAAATATACGTGTCGCAAGTAAATGAATCCAGAAATATTAGTCAGTGTCGTGCCAGAAAATCAGATAATACTATACTAGAAGCTGAATCATAAGAATTATCAGATAATAAAAACTATCAAAGAATGTACTCACCTGACGTCCTGAGCAACTGGCGAAGATCGAGGTCCGAACTGGCATCACGAAGAACTAATATGGAAATCCAAGGTTACTTGGTGCTCTAGAGAGATAAATACATTTAAATAAACTAAAAACAAGCTTCTAGGCCTTTTCTAGGTCAAACGGGTCAAATGGGTCCATTCTAGGTCAAAAAGTCAACTCGGAGCCCAAAAAGTCAACTCTAGGCCGAAACTAGGTCAAATGTTGACTTTGGCGGTCAACCGGGTCAACTACGGTCAACTCTAGGTCAAACTAGGGTGCCCCTAAAATTCTAGGTCAAAGCTAGCTCATTAAGCTAGTAAACCCTCAAACTCGCCTCTTTGAGATACCGGGATACCCTCGGTATCCGATATCTCAACCTACGCTATATACCCCATCTAAACCCACTAATATATATCCTAACATGTATATATATATATATATATATATATATATATATATATATATATATATATATATATATATATATATAAGCATCACTAACTCCATACCTAGGCATAAGCCCAATACCTCACCCCGATACCCAATACCTTGAGTATCTCAAGATATTGAGATACCTCTAGCCTTACCCCTCTCTAACTCTCTCTCTCTCTCTCTCTCTATATATATATATATATATATATATAAGCATCACTAACTCCATACCTAGGCATAAGCCCAATACCTCACCCCGATACCCAATACCTTGAGTATCTCAAGGTATTGAGATACCTCTAGCCTTACCCCTCTCTAACTCTAACTAACTAGCTAACTATCTATATATATACTTATATATACTACTATATGTAAACATCAATATATATATATATATATATATATATATATATATATATATATATATATATATATATATATATATATATATATATATAGGCAATACCTCATCTCCGATACCTAAACTTACCTTCAATACCTTGATATCTCAAGGTATTGAGATACCTTACCTTACCATTCTCATCGCACTAACTAACCTATATATATACTTATCTATACTAGTATATATATATATATATATATATATATATATATATATATATATATATATATATATATATATATCCTTCTCTCAACTCAACTGCTGCTGCTACTACCTGCTGCAGCTACTTGCTGCTGCTGCTGCTGCTGCCACTAGCTGCTGCTGCTGCTCCTACTAGCTGCTGCTGCTCCTACATGCTGCTGCTGCTGCTCCCTCAACCTTACTCACTCACTCACTCACTCACTCACTCACTCACTCACTCACTCACTCACTCACCTCGACACTCACACACACTACACACATAACATATATATATATATATATATATATATATATATATATATATCATTCAAATTCTATACACACACACACTAAATCAACACACACACTCAAACTCACAACTACACACACACCCACACTCACCCTCACACAACCACACACAAACAAATACACATAACCACACACACACACACACACACACACACACACACATATATATATATATATAAACTCGAAAACCCTAATACACACTCCCCAAGGCTAAACTAACCCGCGCACAAGTCCGAAACCTAGAAACCAAGTCGAAATGGCTAATTGATCATTTTGACGAACACTTGGAGTGCGTCTCGCGATACCTCATGAAACGTACACCAAACCTAATCAGAATCGACCCAAAATTTACCCACGAGTTCTAATCGATGTCTAGAATCTCACAAAAATATTAATTCCCCGATTCTAGGTCCATGGCAAAATTCCACATGTATGTGGAACCCATGTCGAAGGAAAACCCCCCAAATCGCCCGAAATACCCAAAACTCTGCGATACGATCTCACGTGTCCGAACGGGGACACGAACCTACCCTCAAGACACCCAAGGACGTCTACCTAGGTCCGTCTAACCTAGGGCAACACCCAAAATGGGCCAATCTCGGATTTCACCCGAAATTGATACAAAACTCTATGCCAAAGTCTCCAAACACATCCAAACAAGCTCCAACTTCCTTCCATAGGTAGTCCTAAGGTCTAGAAAGATTCTAAACTACTAATTACACTATATTAGAGTAATCACTAAGAGAAAAGTTAGGGTTTACCTCTTGGGATTTGAAATCCCAAGACCAAAGTCTCCAAAAAGCCCTAAAAGCTCCAAACTAGCTCCCAAGCTCCCAAATTCAAGCTCTACTCCCAAAGTAACTCCTACACAACTAGGTTAGAGGAAAATGAAGGGTTAGGGTTTGCATTAAAGAGGGAAGTAAGTAAAGGAAGAGAGGGAAGGTGAAGAAACGTACTTGGATTTGGAGAAAAATAAATGGAAGAGGTGAAGAAAGAGAATGGAAAGTGGAAAAATGGAGAAGAAGGAAATGGGAAGGAAGGGGAGGGGAATATAATAGAAGTAGGGTTAGGGTTAGGTACAAAGTCTATAATACCCCTCAACTTAAGTCATGCTAATTAGGGTTTGGGTTTGGGGTTCCAAATATATTCTAACTAAATCCCAATCACTCCAACTAACTAATTAGGATATAAATAACTACTCTAAACCAATAAATAAGTCTGACAAGGGTGTTGGTTGGGTCTGGCAAGGGTCCACTAGGGTCTGACATGGGTCCAGACTAGCCAAAATCCTAAAACAACTAATAAAAATAAATACATGCATCTAATTAAATATTAATACAAATATTTATGATCAATACACAATTTGCCAAATTAAAATTAAAAAATATATCCTGCCCTGGAAATAGGGTAGTGACATCTAATACCCTTTCACCACACATTAATCACTAACCTCATGATGCACCCAGTTTTCCCTCCTCACACTTGTGCACCAAACCCTCTACCTGGAAACCTTATAACTAAACTGAACGCAGTTCAGTTCCTACTCCAACTAAAATAATACTCACACACAGTACAACAGATCCCCCCTTCTTACTGTGCAACCAACCGATCCTTGCTCCTCTAGCATACCAACAACACCAACTGGTAATAACAACTCCTATTATAACAATACTGACACCAGTATTCCTGCACACCAACCCGATACCACCACATCTCCTATTACAGACTTGAGCCACTGGTCTAACTAATACCATTGCATATATATACTAATACATAGACTAGTACCCTTTCATGACTTCAACCTCATATCTAAACTGTTGGTATCATAACCTATGTTCAACACCTTAGCTAATACACCTATTAACAAGTTCTGATACTCAACTGATACCCCATACCCAACACTGTTACAATTCCCCCTTGCAGTGCACTTGAAGTGCACTGCTGCTGCTGTATCTGGTTCAGATACAAGTAACCCCCTTTAATCTTACCTCTTCCTCATACCTTCATTGTATCGATGCACACACTCACACACCAAGTAATCTCCATACTGCACACATACACCTGCAGCAACCCAGATATCTGATACTAATTATTTCCCTTGACTTGTCGCTGAGATCTGCTACCAATATCCCACACTGGTCACACTAATGCAAGGCCAGTAACCCGAGTCCCCATCTATCTCAGGTTGCACACATACACCATAGTTAACACCAACTCAGCTAGACTCAACACATACGGGGATACTCATTGATACACCATGTATCAGTGATAATCGACCTCTGATAGCAACTCCTAACCTATCCTGCAGGTTTACAACTGCAAGAGCATCAAGATATCTATCTAGCTTTCTAATCTTGCTATCATTGGCAGATACCAGGCCCCCAATATACCTGCACATGCTCCCCTACTCCATACATACTACCAACACTGCTTCATGATACTAACATGATTTCCTAAACCACACACATATGTTCATACACCTACAGTTACTTCCCCTCACTCCAGTTCACTCTCCCTTCTAGTCCCTGCATTGGTTGTGACATGCAACCCAACTACACCTTACATACTCGAGCAAAGCTGCCTGCATACCACTGTATTGCTACTGCTACAGCCCAAAACTGCTACTCCCCGACTGTCCACACCACATATTCAACTGATACTCTCCAAACACTCATGCCCGAGCAATCAACTGAGCAACAACACCTCCCCTTCCCACACACTACAACATATAATCACTAATACGTATATATATATATAAACACACCGACGTGATGCTATGAGTAGGTGCACACCCCTATAGGTCATTTGATCAAACACCTTGTGTGCACAATATGATACTCATGATAAACTCATGCCAAAACCCCCAATATACAACTAATAACATATATATATATATATATATATATATATATATATATATATATATATATATATATATATATATATAGTTGTTATGAAAAAAATAGGAGATAAATACCAAAAACCCCAAATATGCATACATCACCATAAAGAAAATACTATGAAATAGAGACTCTCTCTCCCCTTGTGGGTATTCCTAACCATGGGTGGGCTCCTAATGGCCAACAAAACCATGAAAACATAATTTAAAGGAAAGATTTTTGAATTTACCTCTTAAGAGATGGATTCCCAATGCAAAGTCAAGGGTTCTCTAGCCAAGCCTCTTCTCTCCAATGCTCCTTGTGACCTAAGCTTCTAGGCTTCTTAGATGGGGAAATGAGAGGGATTGGGGTTTAATTTCTGAATTTAGTGAAGGAATAAGGTTTTGGGGAAGAACTAAACTTAAAATTTTATGAACAAATGAATGCACTTGAGGGAGGCTCCCCCTCTCCTATATAGGGCTGGCCACATGAGGACCTAGGGCTAGCTAATGCATAAAGTCCCATTTGACCTCAATAATTTTCTTGGAGTATTTTCTAATAAGTAGGGTTTAATTTTGTCATGACCCGCACCCGAATATTCGGACACTAGTACGTGAGTATGTCCAGCTTACGCCACAGCATCGACGGTAGAACGCTGTCTGGGTCAACTCTACTAACTAAATATCTCAATAATATATACAAGGTACCTGTCAATCATCTCAACTCCAAACAGAGAAACAATATGGTGTCTGACAAATGTAACTATAAACAATCATAATGCAAACTAAGGAAGATAGAGCACGAATGGAATAACGACGAAAAGAATCACAATACAACCACAAGTCTGAAATAATATATATACATGCCATAAATCTCAAAAATAGTCTAATACAAGTTTACCCAAATAATCTAAACCTCCTCAGGTGCTGGTACTAAGTCCTCCTGGTCTACAGGAGTATCCTCTAATGGTATGCCCTCATGTGGTCCATAGTACGTAGGACACTGGTCTACGAGCAAATCATCTAAAAAATATATTCAGTCAGGATTAGAGCGAAGTACATACCTCTGAAAGCAGTTTCAAATACATAATCGAGCATATATAATAGATAATAGAAAAGAATACAAGATAACTAAACAACAGAAAAAAATGAACTAGAGTGAACAGGTAATGAACTGGAAAGAAGAATAAACAATAGAATAACTGCAATATAAAGGAAATAACTAAAATCTAACTAATGTGCCATAGAATTCAAGTTTATTATGTGATCGATTTAGGTTGAACATGAATATAATATGGTAACTCGATTGCACGTGTGATATGTAATCGACATGTACACGAATACACTGGGGCTTGATCACATAATCAACTCCTACTCCCCATCCCCATCCCCAACCAATACCAATGGATCCAATCACGACACATTACGAACAAAAATATGGACACACTGAACACGAGCAGTGTGTGTACACAAATATAAGCACACTGAACACGAGAAGTGTGTGAATACGAAGTACACTAAATCAATACCCGATACACACGATAAAATACATGTAAAAGAGTACCCGCTGAATATGGTAAGGGATAACATCTTCTGACAGGATTCATGTAGTACCAGTATATGAAACCACTGTGTCAGAATCAAGTATACAGTTCTAGAATATGTAATATATACACTATTATGAAATAAAAACTAACAGAGAAATGTACTCGCCTGAGGTCCTAAGCAAGGTGTGTCTCTCGATGCCCAAACTGATGTCACACAGTCCTATATATTAAATATTAATATCATTTATGTGTAATAGATGATAAATGAGTTAAAATATGAATTTCTAGGTCTATTTCTAGCTTATTAGGTCTATGCTACGTTGATAGGTCTCAAATGATCATTAACTAGCTAATACTAGGTATACTAGGTCTTGGTGGAGTTTCTAAGTCAAAACCTTAGATAATTAGCTATATTAGTTAATAATAGTAAGTAATATAGATAACTCATATATACTAGTTACTGCTACTACCTATTAACTTAGTATGTAAATATATTACCTAATATTTAGCTCTCTTCATGACCTTGGTGATAACTGATAACTTAGCTAACTTACCAATCTATTATATACCTAGTATTATATTACCTTAGCTATATACATATATGTCACGCCCCGTCCCCGAGGGCGTCCTGTAAACCCCCTCGATTTATTCTATAGATAGTCAGGTTGGATTTGGAAAATTTTGATTTTAGCAGCAGATGTTGAGGTTTAGAGTGGAGTTAAGTTGTATGGTATTTTAATTCATTTAATTAAAATCCTTGACGCGCCCTATCATTGTTTAATTATTCGAACCCAATATCAGCCCCTAAATTTTATCGGATTATTGTACTTCTGACTTGACCCGCCAAATTAGGCACTGGATTTTCCGTCTTCATAAAATCAGATTTCGTTGTGCTCTAAATTAATTGCACAATTTTCCGAAACCGTAATCCATATTTAATTCCGTGTCGGACACCTGTGTCGTTACCCTAAATTTTGAGATACCAACTTAATCCGTTGAGCCGGACCAACTAAAGGGTCCAAGACTGATTCCGATCCCCCACTATTTTTGACCTTTGCGTCATTTTTGAATTTTGAACCCTAGTGCCTCCACTTAATTTAAAAGCGCGGGACACTTTAATTCTATTTAAATCGAGGATACCGATTTTGCCTAATCCTATTTTAATCCTTAATTAATCCCGATGGCCATTAAATTAAACCCGTGCTAAACCCCCAATACCCCCTCGCCATGCAAACCATCACCTGCGATTTTCTCCACAATTTTAGCATTATTTTATGTGTTCGTGCAATTTCCCCGAATTTAAGGGGCTAAGTTACAATTTAGTGATTTTAGGTGCCCTCATCCCATTGGCCAAACCAAATGGAGAGGTCACAAAATTGGGTTCTAATTTCACCCATCCATTCACCACTCTTCATGAAGAAAATAATTTTTTTTCATGACAAATCCTATCCCTCCATTTTGAATAGGAGCATCTCCACCCTCCATCCATTCACAATCCCTTATAAAACATCACCTCACCCACCCTCACAAACTCCAACCGGCCCTAATCCCAACACATGGGGAACCCCTCTCTCTCTCTCTCCTGAATCTGGCTGGCTCCATGTTCTCTCTCACCACCGGATCCGGAAGCAGCCGCACCTTGCTAGTGGTGGCTACTCTTTTGCTGAGGGATCCCCACCACAACAAAGGTCTAGCCTTCACCGAGAAAGAAAGGGATTCACACTACTTGCAAGGTCTTTTGCCTCCAACATGCTTCACTCAGGAGCTTCAGGAAAAGAAGCTCATGCACAATCTTCACCAGTATCAGATACCTCTCCAACGGTACATGGCATTGATGGATCTTCAGGAAACAAATGAGAGGCTTTTCTACAAACTTCTTATTGATAATGTT
Organism: Iris macrosiphon; assembly: GCA_036927795.1. Lineage (NCBI taxonomy): Eukaryota > Viridiplantae > Streptophyta > Magnoliopsida > Asparagales > Iridaceae > Iris > Iris macrosiphon. The sequence continues at coordinate 26,163,905 of JAYESA010000011.1, forward strand.
GAGGAGTTGTTTCCAGTTGTTTACACACCAACTGTTGGTGAGGCTTGCCAGAGGAATGGGTCCATCTTTCGGAGTCTCCCGGAGAGCCATGGCTAGAAAGAGGACCAAGCTTATCTTCGGACTGCTCAGTTTCATCACCGCCGGGATGATCATAGGTTCATTGTTTCAGTTAGCAACTATTCGCCTGTTGGAGGAGTCATCTGGTATTTCTCATTGGGAGAATGATAAAGCAGCAGCTGAACTTCGTATTGGATTTATAGGTCAAGCCTGAAATACTTAGCTGGTTACCAAGAATAATTCTTTTACAAAACTTCTTAAGCAGAGGAGTATGATTTTCTCAGAGCAATTGCCAAACCACGTCTTTAAATCTCCACTATTGTAGATACCAAAACAGGGAAGGGCATTAAGAGCCAAGTTCGTACAAGTTCTGGTATGTTCTTAAGTTCTGAAGAGAAGTTATATCCAATTGTATAGGCTATTGAAAAACAGATTTCAGTCTTCTCTCAAGTTCCTGTTGAAAATGGAGAGCTCATTCAAGTTTTACGGTTACAGGTATGAAGCCAATCAGTACTACAAGCTACATCATGATTATTCATATTTAATTTGAAGCGTGGAGGCCAGCGAATAGCAATAATGCTTATGTATTTAACTGATAATGTTGAAGGTGGTGAAACACACTTTCCTATGGTACTACGGGACCTGAGGACTTGTACGTGGTACCGGATTCCCGTCATCAGCAGCCGCACGCAGGCAAGTATACCTTGCCACCCTGTATTTCAGTTTACAGATATTTATTATTTCGTTATGTACATTGTGCACGTAGTTATGCTGACGTTCGATACTTCGCGACCGGTTCACAACCGGGTGAAGACGTACGTCGTAACGCCTTAGTAGGATTGTTGGATGTTTTATAGCATCCCGATATGCGTACCTGAGTATATCGACACCCCAGGACACACTCATACACTGTGATCATGCCAGATTCCTGTATCCTGATACTGACATCATGACCAGAGACTGGGACGACCTTAGGGTCGCGTCTGTTGAGATATCTTCTGTGTGTCGAGATTGTTAGATAGAGGTTCAGGTTCAGCGCACAATCGTTGACCACTTGGGATGGAGAAGACAGTTACTAGACGTTTGGGCTACTCTGCACGCGCTTATATATATATATATATATATATATATATATATATATATATATATATATATATATATATATGTATTATTTCTGTAGTGATCCTGTATCTAGTGTAGTTGTATCACCTGTGTGACTCTTTGCCCGGAGCTACGGTACGTGCCGTATATTTCCGTGTCCGGAGCTACGGTTTTATTTTAGAAAGCCCACGCGTCGAACATTGTCTTTAAATTGTGTCACTAGTTTGGTTATAATAGAGTACCCTGTCGTGCACTTGTACTTCTGTTACCTGGCTTGTTGTATTTTTCGTACCTTGTTACGTCCCTCTGAGGACCTGGTTCCCTGCCAGTTTTGCAGCATAGGTGATTACGGAGCATTTGGAGTTGCTGTTGGAGTTGCATGTGTTGCGGGTATGGTACCAGGTACTCACATTATATCTACCAATATTATGGTTATTTTACGTTGTTTATTTCATCTGCTGTTGTAGCCTAGTTTTTATAGACTCATACTTCTTCTCGAGTCTATTCGAGTTAGTGTGATATTGGGCGGCCGACTCTAGCACATATAGCTCTTCTTGTATACTGTTGTACATTGTGGATTGAGATATAGAGGTTTACATTTATGGGATATCTAGATAGTGTCCTTTTATATTACAGCTTATACGTATTCGAGTCAGACCAGAGTCTGGTCGAATGCGTAACTAGCGTGTCACGTATTCCTGGTCCTACGTATTTTGGGACTAGGACATGACATATTTTTGTGGTGGCCCATGCAGGTCCGATTTAAATCGTCTTGGTCACCTGACTGTGCCAAGCGAGCCTGCAAATTAGGAATAGATGTTATGATTGTTTAATAGGATCTCAATCCATAATCGATTTTAAAAACTCTTTGTATGTGATTAACGCCCTTGGACTTCCGCTTTGCATTCGTTCAAACTTCGTCAATATCGCTATCCTTGTTTCTCGTCCCCTATTGTTCGGGGAGACGAATGTTTGTGACTGATGGTTTCCCTCCAGAAGAAGATCGAAGACCAGACGGCAGAAGACAGAATTCGTATACCTTCTCTGAGAAGATTGATACCTTATCAGGATAGATTGATGGGTTCCTTGGATTCTAGAACTAGTGTGGAAGGTTGGCAAGAGATTTGGACCCAGTAGTACCCTACCCGTGCTTGAGGTAACAGTGATCTTAGGAGTACTGAGAGCTAGAAAGGATTGTTGATCATGACCTAGAATGATTTATGGGAATGCATAGCCTGATGATGGAAACTAGTGGTTGTATATGATAACAATACCAGGAATGATATTATGGACTAGAGGAGATAAAATTTCAAGCTCTCACTTGGAATATGATGATCTAATACCAAAAAAAATTTAGTATGTGCTTGGGTGACATCATTATTATAATTGCACTATGTGACTTGGACAGATAAATAATGAAAAGAAGGAATTTGAGGAATAGAATTTTAGGGAAAACTTTGAGGAGAAGAGAATTATACATTAGGCGAAGAATTTTTTTCTTTTGAGGATTGATTTTGGAAACTGAATGGGAGAAATTATTTTTACGACCTTATCCTAGACATGGATTAGTTGAGCCAATACCACGCAACGCTTGATTGTCGTCATGGTTGTGTCACCTTTAGACCACCGGATTACCCTGAGTTTGAGTTTTTAGAGAGCCTGGAAGCAATGGTGCCCACCTACCTTTGAGGCACACATTGCAGAAGGGGAACCAGTGTACCCCGTATTATACCAGAGTTTGAGGATGTGGTTCTAGAGAATCTTTCCGGCCTGCCACCTGACAGAGAGATAGAATTTGCTATAGAGTTGACTCCAAGAGCGGAGCCAATTATTTTATAGTCTTCAAACTAGCACCGATAGACTTGGTTGAGTTGAAGGTCCATAGTAGAGGATCTCTTAGACAAGGGTTTCAGTCGGGCTAGTATTTTTCCATGGGGAGCAACCATCTTATTGTACCAAAGAAGGACGGGACGATACGTTGCATAACGATTACAGGGCATTAAATGTCGTAGCGATAAAGAGCAAGTACCCTTGTTGCACATCGAAGATTTAATTGAATCAGCTAAGTGGCGCATATGTATTTTAAAGATCGATCTCAGATCCAGCTATCATCAGATCTAGGTTCGGAGAGAGGCCATTCCTAAGACGACTTTCCGGACGAAGTATGGATACTATGAGTTTTTAGTCATTCCGTTTGGTTTAACCAACGCGCCAGCAGTATTTATGTGTTTGATGAACATTGTCTTCCACCAATACTTGGATAAATTTGTGGTGGTGTTTATAGACGACACCTTGATATATTCCAAGAGCCAGGAGGAGCATGAGAGGCATCTCAGGATCGTGTTGAAGACGCTGAGACGTGAGAGGCTGTACGCCAAACTCAGCAAATGTAAGTTCTGCTTGGATAGAGTACCGTTTCTGGAACACATAATCACCAGAGATGGACTATCAGTTAACCCGGAGAAGATAGCTGCAGTTGAGACCTGGCCTACCCCTACATCAGTTACGGAGGTTAGGAGTTTCCTCGGACTTGCCGGATATTATCGGAGGTTCGTGAAAAACTTCTCGAGGATAGCTGCGCCTATGACGCGACTGATGCCTAAAGGCGAGGAGTTTATCTGGACCGACGAGTGTCAGGCAGCTTTCGATGAGCTGAAGAAGCGTCTGACCTCAGCACCGATTTTGACACTACCTTCAGGATCAGGAGGATTTATAGTGTACAGTGATGCGTCAGGGAATAGATTGGGATGTGTACTGATGCAACACGGCAAGGTGATAGCCTACGCATCGAGACAGTTGAGAGTTCATGAGAAGAACTATCCGACGCACGACTTGGAGCTAGCTGCAGTTATATTTGTACTAAAGCTATGGAGATATTACCTTTATGGTGAGCGTGTGGAGATTTACACAGATCATAAAAGCCTGAAGTACGTCTACACGCAGAAGGAGCTCAACATGAGGCAGAGACGCTGGCTAGAGTTGATGACAGATTATGACATTGAGTTGCAATACCACCCTGGCAAGGCGAATGTCGTAGCAGATGCCTTAAGCAGGAAGCCCATGGCATACTTTTTGACGACGCAGCGACAATTGCTAGAGGATCTCCAGGAGCTTGGGATAAAGATTGTAATGCCAGGCATGGATGGACAGATGGCCAGTCTTGAGGTTCAGTCTACTTTAATCGAGAGGATCAAGGCAGCTTTGCCTACAGATGCGAGATTTCAACGTCTACGAGAGAGGACAGAAGTCGGCATACAGACGAGACTCAAGATTCATGAAGACGGAACGTTGAGGTACGGAGATCGCCTATACGTTCCGAGTGGCGAGCTACGCCAAGAGTGATGACCGAAGCTCATATCTCGATTATTCTATTCATCCCAGAGGTACGAAGATGTACCGAGACTTGAGGCAGCATTTCTGGTGGCATGGGATGAAGAGAGAGATTGCAAGATTGGTGGCGAAATATTTAGTTTGTCAGCAAGTCAAAGCTGAACATCAGAGGACTGCAGGATTATTGCAGTCGCTCCCCATTCCCGAGTGGAAGTGGGAACACATTATCATGGACTTTGTCATAGGATTCCCGCGGAGCCCTAGCAGAAAGGATGCAGTTTGGGTTGTCATAGGCAGACTCACCAAGTCTGCACATTTCTTGCCATTCAGAGTTGGACAGTCTACAGAGATACTAGCGGACATGTATATGAGGTAGATAGTACGATTATATGGAGTGCCTGTCAGCATCGTATAGGATCGTGATTCCAGATTCACGTCACATTTTTGGCGGAGTATGCAGGAGAGCCTAGGAACTCGTCTCAAGTTCAGCACTGCATATCATCCACAGACTGATGGTCAGTCAGAGCGCACAATACAGATATTAGAGGATATGTTGAGAGCGTGCATGATTGATTTTGGAGGATCTTGGGAGGACCACCTACACTTGGTGGAATTCTCCTACAATAATAGTTACCAGGCCAACATACAGATGGCACCTTATGAGGCACTGTACGGCAGGAAATATAGGTCGTCAGTTTATTGGAGTAACGTGGAAGAGCGTCAGATACTTGGTCCAGAGTTGGTGACACAGACAGTAGAGAAGGTCAAGCAGATTCAGAGCCACCTGCGCGCAGCACAGGACAGACAGAAACACAGGGCAGATGCGCACCGCAGACCATTGGAATTCAAGGAGGGTGACCATATATTTCTGAGAATATCGCCCACTCGTGGTACCATCAGATTCGGAGGCAGAGGCAAGCTGAGTCCGAGGTACATCGGACCTTTTGACATTTTAGAACGAGTTGGCGAAGTGGCTTACCGTCTTGCATTACCTCCATCATTAGAGGGAGTACATGACGTATTTTATGTATCGTAGCTGAGGAGATATGTTGCAGACCCTAGCCACGTGCTTGATCATTCGGAGGTTACAGTCAGACCCAGTCTGTATTACATAAAGCAGCCTGTCGAGATCCACGATCGCAGCGAGAAGACTTTGAGAGGGCAGACGATTCGACTGGTCAGAGTGGCATGAAAGCACCATTCACCAGGCGAGTCTACTTGGGAGCGCGAGGATTCTATTCGGCAGCGATTTCCGTACTTATTTGAGGAGCAAGGTACGAATTTACGTACGGCATTTGATTACTAGTTATTTTAAAATTCTTTTAGATATTATCGTGCTTTACTTTTAATTTCGGGGACAAAATTTTTCTAAGTTGGGAAGAATGTAAACCCCCTCGATTTATTCTATAGATAGTCAGGTTGGATTTGGAAAATTTTGATTTTAGCAGCAGATGTTGAGGTTTAGGGTGGAGTTAAGTTGTATGGTATTTTAATTTATTTAATTAAAATCCTTGACGCGCCCTATCATTGTTTAATTATCCGAAGCCAATATCAGCCCCTAAATTCTATCGGATTATTGTACTTCTGACTTGACCCGCCAAATTAGGTACTGGAATTTTTTGTCTTCATAAAATCAGATTTCGTTGTGCTCTAAATTAATTGCACAATTTTCTGAAACCATAATCCATATTTAATTCCGTGTCGGGCACCTGTGTCGTTACCCTAAATTTTGCGATACCAACTTAACCCGTTGAGCCGGACCAACTAAAGGGTCCAAGACTGATTCCGAGCCCCCACCATTTTTAACCTTTGCATCATTTCCGGATTTTGAACCCTAGTGCCTCCACTTAATTTAAAAGCGCGGGACACTTTAATTCTATTTAAATCGAGGATACCGATTTTGCCTAATCCTATTTTAATCCTTAATTAATCCCGATGGCCATTAAATTAAACTCGTGCCAAACCTCCAACACCCCCTCGCCATGCAAACCATCACCCGCGATTTTCTCCACAATTTTAGCGTCATTTTATGTGTTCGTGCAATTTCCCCGAATTTAAGGGACTAAGTTGCAATTTAGTGATTTTAGGTGCCCTCATCCCATTGGCCAAACCAAATGGAGAGGTCACAAAATTGGGTCCTAATTTCACCCATCCATTCACCACTCTTCATGAAGAAAATAATTTTTCTTCATGACAAATCCTATCCCTCCATTTTGAATAGGAGCATCTCCACCCTCCATCCATTCACAATCCCCTATAAAACATCACCTCACCCACCCTCACAAACTCCAACCAGCCCTAATCCCAACACATGGAGAACCCCCCCCTCTCTCTCTCTCTCCTGAATCTGGCTGGCTCCATGTTCTCTCTCACCACCGGATCCGGAAGCAGCCGCACCTTGCTTGTGGTGGCTACTCTTTTGCTGAGGGATCCCCAGCACAACAAAGGTCTAGCCTTCACCGAGAAAGAAAGGGATTCATACTACTTGCGAGGTCTTTTGCCTCCAACATGCTTCACTCAGGAGCTTCAGGAAAAGAAGCTCATGCACAATCTTCACCAGTATCAGATACCCCTCCAACGGTACATGGCATTGATGGATCTTCAGGAAAGAAATGAGAGGCTTTTCTACAAACTTCTCATTGATAATGTTGAGGAGTTGTTTCCAGTTGTTTACACACCAACTGTTGGTGAGGCTTGCCAGAGGAATGGGTCCATCTTTCAGAGTCTCCCGGAGAGCCATGGCCAGAAAGAGGACCAAGCTTATCTTCGGCTGCTCAGTTTCGTCACCGCCGGGATGATCATAGGTTCATTGTTTCAGTTAGCAACTATTCGTCTGTTGGAGGAGTCATCTGGTATTTCTCATTGGGAGAATGATAAAGCAGCAGCTGAACTTCGTATTGGATTTATAGGTCAAGCCTGAAATACTTAGCTGGTTACCAAGAATAATTCTTTTACGAAACTTCTTAAGCATAGGAATGTGATTTTCTCAGAGTAATTGCCAAACTACGTCTTCAAATCTCCACTATTGTAGATACCAAAACAGGGAAGGGCATTAAGAGCCAAGTTCGTACAAGTTCTGGTATGTTCTTAAGTTCTGAAGAGAAGTTATATCCAATTGTATAGGCTATTGAAAAACGGATTTCAGTCTTCTCTCAAGTTCCTGTTGAAAATGGAGAGCTCATTCAAGTTTTACGGTTACAGGTATGAAGCCAATCAGTACTACAAGCCACATCATGATTATTCACATTTAATTTGAAGCGTGGAGGCCAGCGAATAGCAATAATGCTTATGTATTTAACTGATAATGTTGAAGGTGGTGAAACACACTTTCCTATGGTACTACGGGACCTGAGGACTTGTACGTGGTACCGGATTCCCGTCATCAGCAGCCGCACGCAGGCAAGTATACCTTGCCACCCTGTATTTCAGTTTACAGATATTTATTGTTTCGTTATGTACATTGTGCACGTAGTTATGTTGACGTTTGATACTTCACGACCGATTCACAACCGGGTGAAGACGTACGTCGTAACGCCTTAGTAGGATTGTTGGATGTTTCGTAGCATCCCGATATGCGTACCTAAGTATATCGACACCCCAGGACACACTCATACACTTTGATCCTGCCAGATTCCTGTATCCTGATACTGACATCATGACCAGAGACTGGGACGACCTTAGGGTCGTGTCTGTTGAGATATCTTCCGTGTGTCGAGATTGTTAGATAGAGGTTCAGGTTCAGCGCACAATCGTTGACCACTTGGGATGGAGAAGACAGTTACTAGACGTTTAGGCTACTCTGCACGCGCTTATATATATATGTATTATTTCTGTAGTGATCCTGTATCTAGTATAGTTGTATCACCCGTGTGACTTTTTGCCCGGAGCTGTGGTACGTGCCGTGTGTTTCCGTGTCCGGAGCTACGGTTTTATTTTAGAAAGCCCACGCGTCGAACATTATCTTTAAACTGTGTCACTAGTTTGGTTATGATAGAGTACCCTGTCGTGCACTTGTATTTCTGTTACCTGGCTTGTTGTATTTTTCGTACCTTGTTACGTCCCTCTGAGGACCTGGTTCCCTGCCAGTTTTGCAGCATAGGTGATAACGGAGCATTTGGAGTTGCTGTTGGAGTTGCATGTCTTGCGGGTATGGTACCAGGTACTCACATTATATCTACCGGCATTATGGTTATTTTACGTTATTTATTTCATCTACTGTTGTAGCCTAGTTTTTATAGACTCATACTTCTTCTCGAGTCTATTCGAGTTAGTGTGATATTGGGCGGCCGACTCTAGCACATATAGCTCTTCTTGTATACTGTTGTACATTGTGGATTGAGATATAGAGATTTACATTTATGGGATATCTAGATAGTGCCCTTTTATATTACAGCTTATACGTATTCGAGTCAGACCAGAGTCTGGTCGAATGCGTAGCTGGCGTGTCACGTATTCCTGGTCCTACGTATTTTGGGACTGGGGCGTGACACGTCCCGACCACCGTTTCCTCCGCGGCGGACCGGACGCGAATCACCGTACCTCGGTACACCGGACGCAAATCACCGCATCTTGGCGCTCCTGCGGGGCACGTATGGCCATTTGATGCCGGAACGTGATGTCGTGCGAGCCTGGGGTTGCGTCCGCACAAGGCAATATCATTTAACTAGATTGAACGTAGTATCCATGATAGCTGGTCTTGCTCAAATTAATTGAAGGCTTCCGCAAAGCACATTTTACCCAACATATGCATATTCTCACAATTTTAAATATTTTTTACTGAGTTTTGACATAAACAATGGGTATCATATTAAAACTCTGAGCAAGTAAAATAAGAAATATTTTTGCAAAATCACTAGTCTAGAGAACCAGAAGTTAGTCTAGAGAACGAGAAGTTAGCCTAGAAAATAAGAAGTTAGTCAAGAGAACCAGAAGTTCGTTTAAAAAAATTCTTTAGCTATTCACTAAGGATTTACGTCACTTAAATTGGGGTTATCAAGTCATATACTAGCATGAGCCAGAAGCTCAATCCTAAGGATTCATTGTGAGCATGGAGACGAATGATCCCATAACTTTTCTACTGTGGCATGATAGAGCAAGATAATCCGAGACAATAATGATGAGAATTATCATAATAATTTTGTGTGGACCATCAAACCTAAATATTGTATTATTTTTAGATTTTTATGGCTTATATTATTTGAAACTATAATTTTGGCATCTATTTTGTGAATTATAAGATTAAGAATTTATATGATTATCTACTTAGATTATTAAATCTTTTAGTCGTGAGATATCTTTAACGTAAAACTTATAATCTCATGTCACTCTAATAAGATAAAATTACCGCCGTTAGGAGAAGATATGAGGCAGATAAATAACTTGTTCTAGAAGAGCGATATGAATTATCGTTCCACAATAACGTCATGAATTATCATTCTAGAAGAACTTCATGAATCATCGTTCTAGAAGAACGTTGTAAAGCAGCATTCTAGATGAACGTATCATGGCATACTTCTATTATCTAATCTTGACTAAATTAGGAGAAATGATCCCTTGTAATTCATTGCAAATGGATTATTAGATGCTTACTTGATGAATTTAATAATGTTGCATATATAAATAGCTATATCAGCTATAAATGTACCTTCTATAATAGAAGAAAATATCAAAAGAGCCAAATAAAGGCAGCAAATTAATAAGTTATACATTAAGAACGTATAAGACCTAAAGGTTCTATAGATTCAACTCTCCAGTAGAAAAGACTGAGTAATATAACATACCCTAAATGCTCTTGAAGAAGCATCTACTGTAAAAAAAAAGGTTCATAACGGTCCGGAAGATGTCATGGACCAAAAATCTAATTTTTCAAAGTCCATGACATCTTCCGGGCCATCATGAACATATCGCTCTAGTCGAAGATATACATCAGACCCCAAAAGAGACTGAGATATACCGATATCCAAAAAATCTATGTTTTATACATATTCAAGAGAAATTTTGGAATCAAGAAGGATTTGTCATAGATGACATTATCAAATGAGAATAAAGGGGTGATGAAATGATAATACTAGACCACGCATAATCTTTCAATGTTAAGGATAATAAAAAGATAAGATATCTCTCCCACAACATGGAGTATTCAGTATTATAGTGCAAAACCCAAAAGAAAGAAACCCTGTAGGTTTAAATGGAAAATTGTGAATAAATAAATAATAAAGAGATCCAAATGAATAGAGCAATGTTAGCTCAAGGATCACTACTAGAAAAAACGGGATTAGCAACGTATTTTAGCGACATCAAAATAAACGTTGCTAATAATATATAAATTAGCGACTCCTTATAAAAATGTCGCTAGATGTCGCTAAATGGCGACATTTAGCGACGTTTAGCGACTTTTATTAAGATTTTAAAAGATAAGTCGCTATAAGTTCAATTAAGGTCGTTAAACGTCGCTAATATGTCTAAGTTAGCGACGTTTAGCGACGTATATAGCGACGTTTATATTAAAAATATTTAGCAACGTGTTTAGCGACGTCCTTGACGTCGCTAAAATTTAATTTAACGACATTTTTATTTAATGTCGCTAAACGTCGCTAAAATTTGGTTAATTAGGGCTCGGTTTCGTTTTTCCCCATTTATCAAAATTTCAAAAAAAAAAAATCCTCCCCCCGCTCCGTCGACCGGCTCTCCACCGCGGCTACTCTGGCATCCCCTCCTCCTCCTCGAGCTCTAGGTAAACCCTAACTCTCTCTCTCTCTCTCTCTCTCTCACAGGACACATGTGACACTGACACAGACACGACACACACACACAGACACTGACACAGACACGGCACACACACACACACACTGACACAGACACTGATCAGGACCTAGGGTTAGTGTTAGGTTTTTTGACATGGGGTTAGGGTTAGGGTTAGGGCCGACTGGCCCGAGTCGACGAGCGATGGTGATTCATGTGCGACGTCGGCGTCGACGAGGACATGGTTGGTACTCGAGTCTTGAGAATTGGAGGATAAATAAGGATTTGCTTTCTTCTTGAGGTAGGAGTTCCAATGGTTCTTTATTTCGTTGTCGGTCCTTCCTGGTAGGTGTGTTGCTATCTGTGACTACCATGGAGGGAAATACTTATGCTTAAGTAAACTACCATGGAGTTTTAAATCGATTGATTCAAGACAAAAGTGATTGCTTGGTTGATAACTTCTTTAAGAAGTATTTTTGAGAAATAAAAGCGCAGAGGTTTGCGCCATAGGCTCAGGGATTCCCATACAGTTCTTTATCATTTCATGAGATTCCTGTTCCTACTATACAATTAAAATATAGTAGTTTCTTCATCTTGAATTCGCTATTAGCATATGTAGATATTCTTCCGTAAAGTCATGTCTTCAAAACAAATACTCTCAACTCTAACCAAAAAAGTATAGTGTACGCGAGGTTGACAATCGATCATAATTTTTTTTCCTGTCAATTCTTATAAAAGAACAAGGACGAACCGGTTGTTTGTGGTATTAAACGAAAGAGTGAAAGTGTATTTCAATGACGGGGTTTATAAGAGACCCGCGCCCTTTGGTTTACAAACAAACTTGTACAATGTAATCCTATACGAGGATGTGGGAGTATAATTTATTTAATCTGGGTATAAATTGCTATAGGTGTCTGATCTGCGGTCGATCACTTTAGCCCTTGGACTACACGATGTTGAAGAAGTGTCTTGGAAGACAGGATGCAGCCTCGGAGGTGCAGAAAAGGGTGGATGCACGATGCCCTGGTCGCCGATCCCTATCCTTTGCCTGAGCTCCGGGTTCCTCTCTCTCTCTCTCTCGATCTCCTCTCTCCTTGCTCGATCTTCAATTGTTCGACCTCTTCTCTGAGTCTTCAATTGTTCGATCTTTCAATTTTTTGACCTTTTTCCCCATTGATAGGGGTCTCTATTTATAGAGTTTTTGTGACAGTGACCACTTAGTTGGTGTAAAAACCGAGGAGCGGACAACACAGCACCCTTTTACACGACGGTTAAAGTAACCAATGCCTGCGTATGGATGATCTTTTGAATGAGCGTGTGACGCGGGTCCAACTAAGGGACACAACGCGTACAATTGCTACGAAGATCACGGCGTAAAAGCCACGTAGGTAGGTATCCCTTGTGTAGCAGAGGTTGGCGTAAGAGCCAAGTGACTGTCACCTTGGCGTAGAAGCCAAAATAGGCATAGAAGCCGAACAGGCATAGAAGCCGAATAGGCATAGAAGCCGAGCAGGCATAAAAGCCGAATGGGCATAGAAGCCGAATGGGCATAGAAGCCGAATGGTCGTAGAGACTGAGAGGGCATTGGAAGCCAAGGGAGCACTGATCCTGAGCGGGCGTAGAAGCCACTGCGTATCGTGCCAAAGTGTTGATGTGGACGTCTTAGCCGAAATTACGGCTTTCGAAGATATAATCAAATCTTCTGCAGAGATTTGCCATCATCTTGTGCATTAAATGCGGAGACGTGTTTTGAAGGTCTGTAGCCCTTCTGTGCATCCGTCGCAGAGACGTGCCTTGAGGGAAACTGTCACTGCTCTGTGTAATTAGACGTAGAGACGTGCCTCGAGCCCCATATGAAGTGCAGCTTTTGACGTGGCAGCGGTTTATCTTACCGCGGAGCGCAAAACAGCTCATGTTTGCCTGTGTAAAGCAAGGCAGCGTATTCCCTTGTACGCGAAAGAGCGGTTTACGCTGGGGGGACTTTGGTAAACGACGATTTAGTGATATTTTAACCAAATCCTCTGTATTAAATACAGAGATTCGCCATCATACTGTGGGGTACGTCCCGAGGGGTCTGCCATCGTTTCCAGCCGTCGTCTGGGTAGCCGTGCAGCACTTTTTTTTGTCAGGAGTCAGAGGCCAGGTTCACCGCGTGACTTGACAGGTTCATTTCGGGGAAGACGAAGCGTTCCTCGTACGCATTAACGCTGCTTTGAGAGCGATTGAGTTTTACGCCATGGAGGCGATAAAGAACTCTGTTTTATGCTGGGGCGGCCTGGACGTACCGTACTTACGCGGGTGGTCCTTTGAGCTCATTTTTCACGCTGTATTTGGCGAAAGAGCTCTGTTGCATGTGCGACGGCTCTGGAGGCCTCTGCTTACGCTGCTCTGCATTAAGATGCCGCGTGGATCCTCCCAGCGTATTTTTCATGCTTCTACAAGACCCCCTTCAAAGCTTTTAAATTCCTCGAAATTTGAAATGCTTTGAATGAAGCATGAATGGCCCCTCGTAACCCGAAACGTTTCTGAGTGGAGCGTGGAAACGGTCAAGTTTGACGCGTTCTTTCAGGCCGGTCTTGATGGCAGATTTATTGGGGGTAGGTGTGACCTCGCTTGCCTATAAAAGGGCTGAGGAGTTAACCTGTTTCTTCCCATATTTCCTTTCACCATGCTGAGATGATCGCCGGAGTTCGTCGGGTCGACCTGAGGAAGAAGAAGTCCATGTTCTTCCAGCATGTAAGGAGCCGAACAAGACGGCGTCTTCGAGCAAGTGTCCATTGCAACGATGGATCATGGAAGGATATCTTAGCCTCCCTTGCTCGGGATAATCAGCAACTTTGTATGGCGTTGCACCAGGAGAGAGGAAGGGTCGTATTAGACCACACAGCTTGTAGACTGTTTATTTCTTCCTGAGACCCCTGCGGGCGAGATCGGACAAACCGTAATCTGTCGTCCTGATTGGGTTGGGTTTGAAGAAACCCCAACTGGATCGGCCATGGCGAATGGAGGATCTTCTTGTTCATGACTGTGGTGGTCATGAACAGCCATGGAGGAAGAGGAAGACCGGCACCGGCGCGAGAATCTGTCAGGACAGCTTCTGGGCGATCTTCTGACGACGATGGGGGGGAATCCTTTGTTGACGGGATTTCCCTCATATGTAATCACAAAAATAAAGAAAACCCCTGTAGACAGGATTTTCCTCATATGTAATTGTGATTTTAGCTTTAAATAAAGCCGTCTTTCTTCTCTGCATATGATCGTCTTTGCCATACGTTGCTGTGAAGTCTAAATATGTGTAGCTTCGACACGTCTGAATCTTTACGCCGACTGATAGAAAGAGTATTAGGTCCCGTCTTTTACGCGTAGCGAATAGTCCATAGAACGCCGCTGAGCGTCTTCGAACATTTAGAACTGTCCTGTTGCTAGGACTGAGGGACGGCATAGAATTCTGAACTGTTGCTTCTCTGATGAGCAGGATCTTGTTCAGACTTCGTCTTCAAGAATGATCTCTCGAAACTCCCTTGGAACAGGGTCGAGGTTTTTGGCTGTCAAATTGAGTTACCACCTTGATAGACGGGATGTTCAGACTAGAGTCTGGATGAACCTCCAATTTTGGACCCGAGAAGAGTATTTTCTCGATGTTTGAACTCTGTATGCTTCGGGTACTTGGGATGCTCTGGGTCAAGAACGAGTATCTTCTGTGTGAACTTTTTGCAATTGACCGCCTTGGGGACTGTTCGGATATACGGAAAGTCGTGGAGCGTGAAATCATCAGTCTGTAGCCTCTGAGCGTAAAAACACCACCGAGCGCGAAATCGTAGACTTGTGGTTCCTGAGCGTGAAGTCATAGGTTTGTTGCCTCTCGAGCATAAAAGTTACCGAGCACAAAGGCATCCGGGCATAAACCGTAGACTTGTAGCTGTCGAATGTGAAGTCGTAGATCTGTTACTGTCGAGCGTAGAAAAGCTCCTTTAGCGCAGAACTGTAGATCTGTAGCCTGTGAGCGTAAGAACACCATCGAGCGTGAAGTCATAGGTTTGTTGCCTCTCGAGCATAAAAGCTACCAAGCACAAAGGCATCTGGGCATAAACCGTAGACTTGTAGCTGTCGAACGTGAAGCCGTAGATCTGTTGCTGTCGAGCGTAGAAAAGCTCCTTTAGTGCAGAACTGTAGATCTGTAGCCTGTGAGCGTAAGAACACCATCGAGCGTGAAATCGTAGACTTGTGGTTCCTGAGCATGAAGTCATAGGTTTGTTGCCTCTCGAGCATAAAAGCTACCGAGCATAAAGGCATCCGGACATAAGCCGTAGACTTGTAGCTGTCGAACGTGAAGCCGTAGATCTGTTGCTGTCGAGCGTAGAAAAGCTCCTTTAGCGCAGAACTGTAGATCTGTAGTTCCTGAAAAGAAAATTTCTTCGAGCGTGAGGTTTTGCGGATCTGTTGCTTCCGAGCGTAAACTGAGCGCCACCGAGCGTGAGATTGTCGATTTGGTATCTGCTGAGCGTAAAGTCATAGCTTTGTGGCCTCTCGAGCATAAAAGCTACCGAGCACAAAGGCATCCGGGCGTAAAACCATAGACTTGCAGCTTGCGAGCGTAAAATCGTAGATCTGTTGCCGTCGAGCGTAGAAAGCTCCTTTAGCGTAGAACCCGCTGAACCGTCTTGTACGAAAAAACCTTTCGAATTCGCTGACTGTCCGTTTTTTGAGGGTAGTGGGCTGACGTAGCATCCAATCATAACCAACTCTTAATTGCGAGATCCGATTGGGGTCTCGAGGGGTTCGTCCGAGGATTCGAGGAGTCGACTCGGACCGTATATATACCCCAAGCTTTTGAGAGAAAGAGCTTTTTATCTGTCTTCTGTGAAAGAGAGCTTTCCTTCGTTCCTTCTCCGAGCACTTCGAGTCCTCAGAAATGGCGTCGAAACAAACTTCCTCTGCTAAGGGAAAGAGCGTAGGTTCTTCTTCTCGTTCTTCGGTACCGACGAGAGATTCTTCGGTCGGGCAAGGTGAACCTCCTTCTGAGAGGAGTATCCCGCCGATGAGCAGTGCACCCGGCTTTAGAGGTAGAGCTTTTTGGGATGACAAACGACGAAAAATCCTTCGCACACGTTGAACGTGATCGCGCTAGGTCGTCTTCTGTGCTGATAGCCTCTTTTGAGGAAGATGACGCACGAAGATGTTTTCATCTTTTACGCCCACATTTCTAATGTGCCAGCGTAAAAACTCCATATTTTCGTAGTTCTGAGCGTAAAAGCTCTGGATAACCAAAATTGGGGTATGTCGTAAAATTTTGAATTTTTACGCTTGCGGAGGAGACTTCTGGCGTATAGAGACCAAATTTGCGCAATCTTGGCGTAAAGCACAGACTGTCGTTTCTTTTGTCCGTACTTCATGCAGGATTTGTAATGACCTATTTTCTTTGCACCTTTGCAGTTGATTTGGGTGAGTCTCCGTTGGCTGAGGTGATGGGCTCCGCTGCCGGGATGCTGCACTCGAACTACCTGGAGGATTTGTCCCATGTGGCCTTTCCCATCTCTGGACCCCAGTATCCTGAGGGCAGGGGGTTTCTGATATCGGCCCAGGGTGAGCGAATGCTGTTGAGCATGATCAATGGCGAACCCTTGACGCATGCCGACGGGGAGTAGTACATAAAGCCGGCTTTCCTCTTTGGGGATATGATCGATAAACAGTCCTAGACGAAGCCCAAGAGGGAGCCTTGGGTCTTCCCTGCCGAGAATTTGGTCTTGTATCTGCCGACGATGCCGAGGGATTATCCTATCTCGGCTTTCTCCCATGCGACGCATCCTAGGAAGATGTCGTGGAAGCTGACTCCTGATCTTCACGGGAAGCCTGGGAAGATCTTTCATCTGAAAGGAGCTGACCAGGGGTCGTTTGTCAGTCATCCCTCTGGCGTTGTGACGCTGTTTCGGGGGTTGTGCCCGGGTAATGTCCCGAGTGAAGTTAGCTCGGTGATCCAGCCTGTCCAGTTGCTGACCTTCTGCAACGACTTCATGGGTCGAGGTGGGGTATATCCCAAGGAGAATCCTCGGTGCAACGAGTGGATCGCCCCAACAAACTCCCGATGGAGATGCCTAGTTGATTGGGCCTTGACACACTTCCGAAGGGAGTTGGAGGACATTGGACTATATGCCGCCGTGAGTGCGACGAGTGTTGGGTTGCCTCCCAACGCTAGTTTGTTCTTGGCACTGATGGAGCGGTATATTCCGCTCACCGGGACCTTCGCCACTCCACTGGGGGAGTTGGGATTGGCCCTCCATGAGATGGCAGTTGTCTCGAGACTGCCGATGGGGGATACCCCATATGAAGAGTATGTCCCCACCAACCGGGAGTTGGGGGATTCGGACCCTCGGGTGGCGAAAGTATATCAGGAGTTGATGTGTCAGTACTTCACGTGTACCGCTTTTTATGACGAGCCCTCTGATTTGGCCCATACCACTAGGTGGATGTCTTACCTCTTCTTCCATCGAGCTAGGGCTGCCAAGTCGGAGAAAGCTTCGGGGGGTAAGAATGAGCCCGTGAACTGCTTGGGCATCCTTAGTGCCCAGGTTGTGGAGGCTCTTATGGAAGACGCCAAGGCTCCCGACCAGATTCTCGTTGAGGGGGTAGGAAAATACCCCGAAGGTACCAAGGCCCACAATTATTTGAGGCGCTGTCGCAGGCCTCTATCTAAGGAAGCCCAGCTGGCTGGTTTCCTCTCCATATGGCTGCGTTGAGTGGTAGTGCCCGGTATCGCATCCGCGGATCGTATTCACCGGAATATCCTGTGGCCCGCAGTGCGTCTGGTGTTTGGGGCAAGACTGGGCCTGCTTTCTGCCATGGTGTACCGTATTCAGGCTGGCCTGAGGGCCATGACCGATGGGTTGCTCGTCGATGAAGCTCGGCGTGAGAGTTTTCCCAGGGTAGAATTGCCATACCTGTATCTGATGGGATGGTTAATTCTCCATAACCCCCGGGTGATGTCTCCCGATTCCGGTAGCAGCTCAGGGGGTATATTCCTGCTGAATTACAGGGATTCTACCTGGAATGTGAATACAGTTTTAGACTGTCGGTTAGTGTTGAACCTCAGCCATGGCTGGAAGATCCTCTGTACTCTCCCTCCGGTACATCGCAACCAATCCGGGATGTGGCTTGAGGATTCAGGTGGAGAAAAGATCGTTCTTTCTCCGGAGGCTTTTAATTGGTTGGTCTGTATCAGACCATCCCATCTGCTGTATAGGAGCGAAGACTATTGCTTCTTCGAGCCCTACTTGCCTAGTCGATTTGCCAGGCAGTTCGGGTACGATCAGTTGCACGTGGGTAACGCCGTCACCAGCTTCAGGCCCAGGGGCAGACTCATTGATGGAGCTAGAGGGTGGCAATATTTTATCATGGGTTGCACAGGGGCAATTTTTATCGTGCCGGTCGTTACAACCTCCACGGAGCTGCGCATCCTTCATTCTTACGCCCAGTTTTATGTGGCGATTAACACCTTCCATCGCGATTTCGACAGGCATGGAAGCTTTAGAGTGCCTTCTACTAAGCTTGGGGGAAGAGTCGAAGTCCCCTCGGTTTCTTCTGATGAGGGCGAGGAGTCTGGTACTCCGGACGAGCCTCTGGTGTCATTGTCGAGGTGTGCAGTGCATGCGCCGGCGGAGGCTTTGGTAGTCTCTTCTGGGAAGCGACGGGCTTCTGTTCCGAAGGAAGCTTCCCTTCGTAAGAGGAGGAAGGAGACGGTTGCTCGTCCTCTCCGCATTCCTGGTATTGAGGCTCCCGTGAGTGAGCCGGCACCTCCCTGCATCAGGGATGAATCTTTGGCTGGAGGTTCCTCGCCTTTTAGAGAGGGACCTTCTACAGTTCCGGCTGGTGGCGCCGGAGAGTCTTCGCTAGAGGTTGCTGTCGCTGCGGCTGCTTCAAGCAGTGGAGCAGGATTGCCCACGTGGCCGCTGCAGATGAGAGAATCTTTCCCGAGGTTAGCAGTGGGGGAAGTTGCTTCTGTGTCAGCAAGTGCGCTTAGCGAGACCCCGGCTGACGAACCTCGACCGCGTCTTGGGGAAGGTTTGACCGAGCTTTTGGCGATGTCGGTCGGCCCACCTCTTTGTCCAGGTATGACAGGTCGTATCGCGTCATAAAGGCGTGGTTTAGCTACATCGGCTGCAGACGCGTCGTATATGCCGTTGGCTCCGGGTAAATGTTGTTTTTGTCTCCTCCTAGGAAGATTACCATTGTGTTGACATTTTTGCCTTTTTTGTCCTCTTTTCAGGGGATGACGTCCACGGGGAATACGGCATTGAAGCGCCTTCTGGCTCTGTTCCGGCTCCTAGCGATGACTTGGAGGCGCCCAGTTTCGAGGCAGAAGTGTCTTCGGGGGCCAGCTCGCCTGGAGAGGTTTCGTCGTCTCAAGAGGGGGGCGAACCTATTATCGTGACCTCGCCTTCCGCGAGTATGCCGATGACTTCGATCGTTGCTGTCACACCTTCTTCGGCCGCGCCACCCGTCGAGGCGGCGGTGGTGGCTCCCTTGTCTGCAATTGTCCCTGGAGAGGGAGTTACTAGCATCGCGGCCACCCCGGGCGTTCAGTCGGGTCTAGTCGCGTTGACCGAGCAGCATACCAGCCTTGTCTACACCGGTTTAAAAACGATGGTACCGATGGTGTTGGCGAAGAATCTTGACTTCGAGCTCCTGAAGAAGACTTCTCAGCTTTCGATCGAGGTTGTCAGGGGGCTTGGCAATCCTGGAGTAGCTGATGCTCTGGAGGCGGTGGTTAATGGTTTAGAGCAACCCATTAACGAATATTTGCAGCGGGCTGAGGGCAGCCTTGATGCTGATGTCCAGGCTCGATACGACCTCATGGCTGAGCGGCTCGCTACAAAGCTTGAAAGCCTAGACAACTCTATCCAGAAGCACAAGCTGGAGATGGATAGGAGAAAAGCCGTTGTGGAAGAAGCTCTTGCTGTTGAGATGAAGTGTCGATTCGAGCATGAAGGGAATGCAGCGAGGGCCTCCAAGCTGAGGGAAAAATATGCTCGGGCAGAGGAGTGGGCTTCCCAGTCGTTGGCAGGTGTAGAGGTAGCGGCTGGTCGACTGAGTGAAGCACGACGGGATCTGGACCGTGCAGAAGCTGCCCGTGCGGGCTGTCTTCGGGCAAGGGCTAATCTGATCCTTACGCATACCCCCGAGGCACAGCTGGAGCGGGCTCGCGTCGATGCCTTGGCCCTTAGGAATGAGAGGATAGCTGCATTGGAGCGGCAGATTTGTGGTCTGCTTACTCCGCCATCTTGATGTATCTCTCCCTATGTAATTTTGCCTCCTTCTGGGAATGAATAAAAGCGACTCTTTTCTGACTGTTGTGGACCCGTCATTTCGGAATGTAAATAACAATTTTTTAGGTGAGGGGGATATCAGAGGTAGTATGGACCTGATATACTCTCGATAAACCTCTTTAGCAGGATATATCTATTCAGAGGTCGTACAGACATGATAGGATATGACCTAACTAGTTTCTTTTCTTGGAGTAGTTTTGTCAGAATTGAGATTCTCGCTATGTTCCGCCTGGGCAGGGGGGAATTAAGCGTAGTATCTTTTCAGGAATTTGCCGTTGATGGGAGCCATTAATAGGTCCCCGTTAGGCTGGGCTATCCTGTAGGCGCCGTTCGAGAACGTTGTCTCGATCACATAAGGGCCTTCCCACTTGGGCTGGAATTTGCCTTTACTTCTGTGAGTTAAAATCATCGGCCTTCTTACTGCTAGAACTAGCTCGTCGACCTTGAACACCCTTTCCTTTACTTTATGGTTAAAAGCCCTGGAAATGCGTGCTTGGTAGAGCGCGATGCGCTGTTAAGCTTGGAGGCGTTTCTCGTCTAATCCTTCTAGCTCCTGAAGCCTTAAAAGGTCATTCTTTTCTTGAGTCAGCTTATTAGCCACGGCTATTCTGAGCGACGGGATCTGGATTTCAATGGAAAGAACTGCTTTGCTCCCATAGACCAGCGAGAATGGGGTACAACCCGTCGGCGTTCGTACCGTCGTACGGTATGCCCAGAGGCATTCGCCCAGCTTTTTATTCCAGTCTCTCTTGTTTGAAGAGACAAACTTCTTTAAGAGTTTGATAATGGTTTTGTTGAAAGCTTCCGCCAGACCATTAGCAGCTGGATAGTACGCCATGGAGGCAACATTGTGTATCCGGTTTTTATCGCAAAACCGATAAAATGTTTGGCTGATGAACTGGGGCCCATTATCGTAAATTATCCTCCGGGGTACCCCGAAGCGATAGATGACATGATGTTTGATGAAGCTGATCACGTTGGATGCCTTTACCTCAGTGAGAGGGATTGCTTCGGCCCATTTGGAAAAGTAATCCGTGATGGCCAGTATGAACTGGTGACCCCTGGAAGAAGACGGGTGAATAGGACCGATGATATCCATTCCCCATGCTTCGAAAGGCCAGGATGCGACCATAGGATGTAGATGTTCCGACGGTTGATGTATAAAGTCTGCATGAACCTGACAGGCTCTGCAATGCTTCGCATACTGTATTGCATCTGCGATCATGGTCGGCCAGTAATAGCCAATTCTTCTGATGCGATCCTGTAGCTTAGGCCCGGGTTGATGCGCTCCGCATACGCCATCGTGAGCTTCACGGATAATCTGCTGTGCTTCGGCGCCAGAGAGACACCTCAACAGCAGTCCGTCGTAGGTCCGGCGATACAGGCATTGTGAAGATGCATCGAAGTAGAAGCGTAGCGATCGTCTCTTGACGGATACTGCTTCCTTGGGGTCTTCTGGTAAGATTCTGTATGCCACAAAATCTATGAAAGGACTTGTCCAATCTCTTGTAGGAGGATCGGTGTTTACAGCGTAGCTGCGTTCTATGTGACAGTTGTTCTTCACACAATAAATCTCTATTAAGAAGGATTACCGAATCTTGCTTTCTTATAGGAGTAGCTAAGTCTGCAGCTAGGCTGGCCAGGGCATCAGCTTCCAGATTCTGAGATCGAGGTACGTGCTCTAGGAAGAACCCTTTGAACGGCATGGCTATCTCGATTGTCGCCCGGTGATAGGGGATGAGGTCTGGATTACGGACTTCGTATATTCCCCTGACTTGATTGACGATGAGCAGAGAATCACCGAAAGCTTCCAGGGATTCTACCCCCAGTTCTGTAGCAACTTGGAGCCCAATTAGTAGAGCGTTGTATTCTGCCACGTTGTTGGAGCAGGGCTCGCTAAGAGAGTATGCTCGGTAGATGACGAGTTGATCTGGGGTAACTAGGATGACTCCCACTCCTAAAACGACGTTTCCTTTAGGACCGGTTCTGGAGGTGCCATCAAAGAACAGTTGCCATACGTCACTTTTTCTTGCGAAGTTACATTCTGCAACTTCATCAGGGATGTCTTCGTATAGCTTGGAGGTCTCCGGGATCGGATGAGCCGCTAGGAAGTCGGCCAGTGCCTGGCCTTTGATGGACTTCTGTGGAATGTATACCATGTCGTATGGTGTTAGCAGCATCGCCCAAGTTGTGAGTCGGGAGTTGAGGGCAATTGGCTTGCTCATCAGCACTCGGAGAGGGTTGATCCTGGAGATGATATGAATAGTCTGGCCGGTGACATAGTGCCGTATTTTCTGGACAGCGAACATCAGAGCCAAGCATTCCTTCTCCACTGGGTTGTACCGGTGCTCGGCCCCGACCATCATCCTGCCGAGATAGTAGATAGCCTGTTCATGACCCGCATCATTTTTCTGTGCGAGGAGAGCTCCTAGCGAATGATCCATTGCCCGAACATATAGCAAGAACGATTTTCCCATGACAGGAGGCACCAGAACTGGCGGACTGGTTAGGTAGCGTTTGATATCCTCGAACGCTTGCTGACAGGTTTCGTCCCATATGAAGGATACACCTTTCTTCATGAGATGAGAGAAGGGCTGACATCTCCCCGAGAGGTTGGATATGAATCGTCGGATATAAGCCAGACGTCCTTGGAACCCCCTGAGTTCCCTCAGATTACGGGGCGGTCGCATTGCCGTGATCGCTTGGACTTTGTCGGGGTCTACTTCGATGCCTTTGGTGGTAATGACAAATCCCAAGAATTTGCCACTGGATACACCCAGAAAGGACTTTGTAGGGTTTATCTTGAGTTGATGCTGGCGCATTAATTCGAATACTGCCCTCAGATCTCGGGTGTGATCACCTTTGAGACAACTTTTGACAGCTATGTCATCTACGTAACATTCTACTATTTTGCATAAATGCCCACGGAATATGTTACTCATAGCCCGTTGGTACGTAGCCCCAGCGTTCTTTAATCCGAAGGGCATGATCGTATAGCAATATACCCCCAGTGGTGTCCGGAAGGCAGTGTGCTTCTCGTCTTCAGGATGCATCTTGATCTGATTGTATCCTGAGAACCCGTCCATGAAAGACATGCGTTCGAAGCCGCAGGTGTTGTCGATCATGATGTCCGTGATGGGAAGAGGGAATTCATCTTTGGGGCAGGCCGTATTCAGATCTCGGTAGTCGATGCAGATACGTACCTTCCCATTTTTCTTCATGACTGGGACCACGTTAGCGACCCAGTCAGGGTGTTGTTCCTCCCGGATGAAGCCGCAGGTCATCAATTTCTTGACTTCAGCCTCGATGGCGTCCATCATATCGGGGCAGAACCGTCGTTGGTGCTGCTTTACCGGCTTCGAATCGGTCAATATATTGAGCTTATGAGTAGCTACCTTCGGGTCTAGGCCCGGCATGTCCTCATAATCCTACGCAAAGACGTTAATATATTCCTTTATTAGCTGTATAACTTCTTCCCTTTCAGGTGGGGGAAGATTGTTACTGACAAATATTGGCTTTGGTGAGAGCTCACCCCCAACATTGATCTGGATGACTTCGTCCTTGGTGGGAGGTTCCCTCTGCTCAAAGCGGAATTCTCACTGCGTATCCATCTGTTGAGCCCAGGGGTCATCCTCGAATGGCTCCGTATCCTGCTCCTCGTCTTCTGAGGGATTTGTCATTACCATATTCACTGATAGTGCTTGTTCGAGAGCCTCTGGCGAGTTGGAGGGCGATGAGCTGTTCTGGGAGGAGGAAAAGGGGTCCTCTTTTGGCTCGGAAGTCACGAGGGAGGTGGCATACCCTAACCCGAGACGAGTTTGTCGATTGCGGGGGTTGCCGCACGGCGGCGTTCGTCTACCTCTTCTGTAGTTGAGGCCTGGCTTCCGTTTCAAGTCGTAGCCCATGTTTTGCATGATTTATTAGCCCTTGCGGGCTATAACGATGAATCTGTATTTTCCCGGTATCGTCATCGAAGGGATCTTCTTGAGTAGTCGGTTGATTCTGCCTACGACCGAAGACTATTGAGCGCTGACTGCTGCCGATAGGCGGGACGATGAAGATAGAATCCTCATGTGGCCCATATGTCGTGACGACGTTGGATGGTGATGCTACTTCCCAGACATATGGGCGGTAGGAGCTTATAGCTTTCAGGAATTTTTGTGCTATGGGTTCTACCTCGTCATGTGGAGTGGGTCCTTATTTTGGAGCTCGAGCATAAATATACTGGAAAAGAGGATGTTTATTATCATCTGGAATTTTACTCCTGGTCGCCTTTACACCAGTCGACTGCCTGTTGCGTCGAAGGTTGATGACCAAGGGTGGAGGCTTTTGGTTCAAAGTGATCACTAGAGGATCACCCCCTTCTCCCGTCTTGGTCTTGTCCAGGTGGATAGCCAAAGGTTCTATGGCTTTCGGACGAGTGGTTCGTCCTTTCACTTTAATGGACAGCGGCAGTGTGGCAGAGGGCTCTTCTGGCTCCCGGTAGGATTCCTCCTTTGCCTCGCCTGACCCTTCTTCCACGTGGTCCTGGGAGTACAACACGGCATCGGAGTAGTACGACTCTATTCCTTTGAACGGGTTTAGGTCAGCCACCTCCGTCTGTACTGTTCCTTGTGCGTCTACATATTTAAGGCATTGATGTAGGGTTGAAGGAACGATGTTGTGGTCGTGAATCCACGGTCTCCCTAGCAAAATGTTGTAGGACACCTCTGAATCGATGACGTAACATGTGGCCACCGATCTAAGATCGCCGATCTGGATTCTCAAGCGAATTTTCCCCAATGGCTTACTTTTTTCAGCGTTGAAACCCACGATTGTAGTGGTAGTGTAAGCCAGTTCACTGGTAGGAATTCTCAGTGGCCTGAGCAGACCATGCGGGATGATGCTGATCGACGATCCCGGATCTATGTGAATCCGGTCGACTTCTATGGAACCGACGTACCCGGTGTAATAGAGGGGCCTGTCATGTCTGTTATGTTTTAACAGCATGTCGTCTTGAGTGAAAGTGATATTTGGGACCACTTCCATTACGCTGTGGCAATGAGGACATGCCACTGGTTCCTCGTCGGGGGACTTGAGTTGGGTCAAGTACGCCTCTGCCTGCACCAGCGCTTCACTCAGGGCTAGACGAGTGTCAGGGGAGAGCCTGAGTAGCTCAAAGATGGACAACCTGGCTGGCGTATTGGCTAGTTGGGCCAGGATGTCAAATTTGTATGGCTTCTCTAAACCTTTGCTTGGAATATTTTTCACAGGTTTGTCGAAGCGTATTTCTTTCTGCTTTCCCTTTTCCGCCGGAGTAGGTTTCGCAGGGCTGACGTTTGGCACGACGGGACCTTGTTCTGAAGGTTTGGTAGCTGGAACGTCAGCTGGCGCGCCTTCCTGGTTTGCTCCGTTGTCGTCGAGGTAGGCCCTCCCTGAACGGGTTGCGACAAGTACCTCGTCTTCGTCTGATGCAGAAGAAGTTGTGATCATGTGGCATGATCTGTATTTGTGACTCTTCTTGGAGGTAGGCTTGGTTGCCTTGGTCTCCCTCTCGAGCTCTGGCACCAAATCCGGGTGAACCCACATAATCTCGCCCTGTCGGGTAGTTAGGGGCACCAGGTTGTGATTTTGACCCCTAGCTGGGGGGAGGTTAACGATGTTCATCGTTGTCCGGGATATAGGTGCAACACCATTAGGGACCTTTTGGGGAGGCAGATTGCCAAACTGCAGAGAGACCATGTTGGCCGCGACCGTCTTCTCGGTGCTGTGCAGAGTGATGGCCTTAGCATCAATTAATCCCTGGATCTTCCGTTTTAATACATAGCACGCCTTTGTCGGGTGGTGTACATATCTGTGGAAGACGCAGTATTTGGGGTCATTGGTATTGCTAACCTCCTGGGGCCGCCTTAGCTCCGGGAGGGTGATCTTGCCACTTTTGACGAGACACTCAAAGATACTTGGGATATCGTCGTCGTCGAAAGAGTAGACTTCGACGGGCCTAGAAGTCCCAGGTTTTGCTTGTGTGGTTGCCGCAATCTTTGGTCTGGCCGTGTTGATTGCCAGGGCTTCTTTTCCTTTGGGACCACGAGGATGGTCACTGCTGGGAGATGACCTCTTGCCTCTGTCAGAGGCGGAGATCATGATGCCATTGTCGCGCGCCTTGCGACTGTTGTCTTCGGCGGCTACTGCCGAGATGATGAACGAGGGCCAATCATGGAACTGATATGGTCTTGTGAACACCGAGACCACGGGAAGGAGATTTTTCCTGCAAATGTCCACCAACGCAGAGTCTGGAACTCCTGGAGGCATCTGTAAAGTGGCCTGACGAAAGCGTTCGATGAAGATGCGAACGTCCTCCTTTTCCTTCTGTTTGACTTCGATGAGGGAGGACATAGACATGTCCATTCCTCTCTCGTAGAATCGTGTGAAGAACAGAGCTTTGAAGTCCTCGAAGGAAGTAATGCAGTTGTCCGCCAAGCTACGGTACCACTGATAGGCTACTCCTGAGAGACAGCCTTTGAACACCCGAGTGAGGAGGGCATCGTTCCCTTGTAGCAATACCATCATCATACTAAAATAGTTCATGTACTGACTTGGTAATGTTTTTCCCTCGAACATAGCCATAGTCTGAGGTTTGTATCTCGGAGGGAAAGGGATCTCCTCCCAGACAACTGGGTAGGGCTGGTTGATTCCCAGTTTCTTGAGCTGATCTTTGTGCTTCAAGGCATCGAACTGGGCTTTCAACTCTCGCACTGCCTGCATCAGATTCTCAGTCGAAAGCGGGGCTACTGAGTGGTGCGGAGTCAGTTGTATTGTAGCTCCAGCGGGAGGTAGAGCATTTTCTAGGTGAGGAAGCGCAGGAACTGTTGACTCTTGACCCAGCATAGGCTCTTGGCTTGGGTTGGATGGTGGTGAGTCCACCCCCGCGCGTATCTGAGTTGGCGGGACCGACGCTTGAGCCATGGCAGTTGCGTGCTGAGCGAGCATCATCTGGTGCATGTTTTCCATTACGGATTGCATTTGTTTCAGAGATGTCTCCAGTATAGTGATACGTTTCGCGTTCCCTGATGGCGAAGCTTCCTCGCGCTCATCTCCAATGGCGTAAGCTCCCATTTCCCTGGGGGTTATTGAGGGATTAGTATAGGTCGTTATAGAAGTCGACTCCATACTTTCTGCCTCTGATTCGGGAACTTGGCGATCTTCGGCGTCGGAATAAGAAGAAGATGACGCTGGTTGTTGTGACCTTGCGCGAGTGTTTTGGAACACCCCGGCTTCAACGTCTCCGAGGGGCTTACTAAACCTCCTTCGGCTCGGAGGTCTAGAAGGATGACGTCTCGAGCTCGACCCTCCTCTAGGTATGTGTGAAGCCATGTTTACAGACGCATGCGCGGGTTCCCCTTCCTGGAAAGACAGCGAGTAGCTCAACCGGTCGAAGACCGATCGTTTTGCCTTGGAGCAGCAACAATTAATCACAACTTTATAACTATTACAATAGTGTTCGCCAAGAGGCAAAATAGACATGTTGGAAGGTCCCCTTTCTTTGCGCCTCCTGAATAGATACTTGCGTAGGTCAGGAGAGCTTCTTTCCGCCGTCTGAGTTTGTTTTACGTCGAGGGACCGTGCCTGGTGTAATCTGGAGGTTTGCTCAGTCTGGCGTGAGGCTGGAGAGGCCCTCAGTTGGCCATTAGCTTCCCGCGTAATCCGTAGAGTAGGCAGATCATTCTTTTGCTGGCGTAAACGCCCAGTAGTTGAGTATTCACCCGCTTACTTCCCCTTGCGGAGATCGCAGCGCTCATCTGGTTCACCGTAAAGGTCAGATGCCGTTTTGCGCGTAGAGCGTGATCTGTACTTCTGATTTGGTGTTGAGGCGCCATCAGCGGTTTCGTCTGTATCGCGCGTAGCGGGAGACTGATTTTTGAGCGTAGAGCGCAGTGGATACTCCTGGGTTAGCGCTGAGGCTTTGTCAGAAGCTTTGTCTGTACCGCACGTAGCGGGAGACTAATTTCTGTGCGTAGAGTGCAGTGGATACTCCTGGGTTAGCGCTGAGGCTTTGCCAGAAGCTTTGTCTGTACCGCGCATAGCGGGAGACTGATTTCTGTGTGTAGAGCGCAGAGGATACTCCTGGGTTAGCGTTGAGGCTTTGCCAGAAACTTTGTCTGTACCGCGCGTAGCGGGAGACTGAATTTTACGTGCGGGGCACGGAGGGAGCGATGCTACCACCTCATTGGTCGGAGAGATCGGAGAGTCCACAGGAACGGCGGAGGATGTCTTGGGCATCCACACTTTGCGTAGCTTCCTGCTGTCTTAGACGGAAAGAGAGCCAGAGCTACCCCCAGTCCGAAGCATGTCTTCGTAGGCAGACTGGTCGAACTGAACGACCAGTGTCTTCTTCACGGTTCCTACAGATACCGTATCGTGTTGAGCAATTACTTCCTCGTCAGAAGAGAAAGATGTCCCCAGCAGAGTCGCCATCTTGTTTGTGGTATTAAACGAAAGAATGAAAGTGTATTTCAATGACGGGGTTTATAAGAGACCCGCGCCCTTTGGTTTACAAATAAACTTGTACAATGTAATCCTATACGAGGATGTGGGAGTACAATTTATTTAATCTGGGTATAAATTGCTATAGGTGTCTGATCTGCGGTCGATCACTTTGGCCCTTGGACTACACGATGTTGAAGAAGTACCGTGGAAGACAGGATGCAGCCTCGGAGGTTGCAGAAAAGGGTGGATGCACGATGCCCTGGTCGCCGATCCCTATCCTTTGCCTGAGCTCCGGGTTCCTCTCTCTCTCTCTCTCTCTCTCGATCTCCTCTCTCCTTGCTCGATCTTCAATTGTTCGACCTCTTCTCTGAGTCTTCAATTGTTCGATCTTTTAATTTTTTGACCTTTTTCCCCATTGATAGGGGTCTCTATTTATAGAGTTTTTGTGACAGTGACCACTCAGTTGGTGTAAAAATCGAGGAGCGGACAACACAGCACCATTTTACACGACGGTTAAAGTAACCAATGCCTGCGTATGGATGATCTTTTGAATGAGCGTATGATGCGGGTCCAACTAAGGGACACAACGCGTACAATTGCTACGAAGATCACGGCGTAAAAGCCACGTAGGTAGGTATCCCTTGTGTAGCAGAGGTTGGCGTAAGAGCCAAGTGACTGTCACCTTGGCGTAGAAGCCAAAATAGGCATAGAAGCCGAACAGGCGTAGAAGTCGAATAGGCATAGAAGCCGAGCAGACATAGAAGCCGAATGGGCATAGAAGCCGAATGGTCGTAGAGACTGAGAGGGCGTTGGAAGCCAAGGGAGCACTGATCCTGAGCGGGCGTAGAAGCCACTGCGTATCGTGCCAAAGTGTTGATGTTGACGTCTTAGCCGGAATTACGACTTTCGAAGATATAATCAAATCTTCTGCAGAGATTTGCCATCATCTTGTGCATTAAATGCGGAGACATGTTTTGAAGGTCTGCAGCCCTTCTGTGCATCCGTCGCAGAGACGTGCCTTGAGGGAAACCGTCACTGCTCTGTGTAATTAGACGTAGAGACGTGCCTCGAGCCCCGTATGAAGTGCAGCTTTTGACGTGGCATCGGTTTTTCTTACCGCGGAGCGCAAAATAGCTCATATTTGCCTGTGTAAAGCAAGGCAGCGTATTCCCTTGTACGCGAAAGAGCGGTTTACGCTGGGGAGACTTTGGTAAATGACGGTTTGGTGATATTTTAACCAAATCCTCTGCATTAAATGCAGAGATTCGCCATCATACTGTGGGGTACGTCCCGAGGGGTCTGCCATCGTTTCCAACCATCGTCTGGGTAGCCGTGCAGCACTTTTTTTTGTCAGGAGTCAGAGGCCAGGTTCACCGCGTGACTTGACAGGTTCATTTCGGGGAAGATGAAGTGTTCCTCGTACGCATTAACGCTGCTTTGAGAGCGATTGAGTTTTATGCCATGGAGGCGATAAAGAACTCTGTTTTATGCTGGGGCGGCCTGGACGTACCGTACTTACGCGGGTGGTCCTTTGAGCTCATTTTTCACGCTGTATTTGGCGGAAAAGCTCTGTTGCATGTGCGACGGCTCTGGAGGCCTCTGCTTACGCTGCTCTGCATTAAGATGCCGCGTGGATCCTCCCAGCATATTTTTCATGCTTCTACACCTGTCTAGTAAAAAATGGAGCCATAACCACCCCTATAGAAAAATGTCAGCTACTATACTCCTGTGAATTCACAAATAAATTTTTAAGTGTAAAAATATTTGGTTCATGTACTTGTGCTATTGTCTAATATGTATAACTTGACTTTATTTTTTAACAAATGAACACTTATGGTGTCTTATTACATATTGTACTCAGAGCTTTAAATTAAGGAGAGAAAATAATGATATTAGGGGTAATATATTTTAATTTTATGGTACTTAATGTTAGCAGCAAATGAGTGAGGAGATGGTGTATACTGATACAAGTGTATCAGTGAGCGCGCGTGACTCAAGTTGGGTTTTAGATGTGCAATAGTGAATATGTGAGGGGCTTGAGTGCCCACAAGCACATAGATTGAGGTACACATGTAAGCATGGCAAGTAGAGGTAACAGCAGAAGTGAGCACTGCTTACTAGCAGTGAGCAGGGGGAGACTTGAGGCATATCAGCCCAATGTGCATTGGAGCATGCTGAGGTAAGTCAGTAAGCTAGGAGTGTGGTTGGGGGCAGCTGCAGTTCTGTAGTATGGCACACTATCTGTAGTGTGTTGACTGTACACTTATAGTGCAGTTCATAGTGCTATGGGGTTGGGGGCAGCTGCAGTTTTGATAAATGAAAGTATGTATTATATCAGTTATGATTTTTATAGTACGATTAAGTTATGAAGTTAGGTGATAAACCACTGTATGTAATGATTTATATGATACATACTGTCATTTTTACAGAAGTATCTAGAAATGGATATGAATTACTATTTGCGTCATCGTTCGTGGATGTACAACCGTCATCCTGATGACATGTGCGGTATGCGAGATAAATTTATTGAGGGTGTACAACAGTTCCTGCAGTTCGCCAATGCGTTCCCTCAGTACATGGACGGTACCAAAATTAAGTGTCCGTGTGTGAGATGTCACAACAGGCAATATCATCCAGAAGTGGAAGTCACATATCATTTGTACTCGAAAGGATTCACGCCGAATTACTATCAGTGGACCGCGCACGGAGAACTTGTGTCTCTAGCATCGGAGTCGGAGCATTATGTGGAGCCGTATATGGATGTCCACGACCATGATGCTTACGACGACGGGTGGGTGAACATGATTTATGATGCGGCAGGGCCTAGTTTCAATCCGGACAATTATGATACGGCGGGACCTAGTTGCAATCCAGACAATTATAATGCAGGTGAGGAGGCACCGAATGCCGATGCTGCAAAGTTTATGGAGTTGCTGGAGAATGCAAGGACTCCACTATATCCTGGTTGTGAGGATTATTCACCGTTGGAGGTGGTTACAAGATTATTGAGCATCAAGTCCGATTTTAACATGTCACAAGAATGCTATAATCGACTGATCGATTTGATTATAGAGATCTTGCCCGAGGATGCAAAGTTGCCTAAAGACTTCTATCGATCTAAGAGGATGGTGAGATCGCTTTGGATGGGATACGAGAAAATCGATACATGTCGCAACAGGTGCATGTTGTACTACAAAGATGACAAGGATGAAGATGCGTGCAGATTCTGTGGTTCTGATCGCTACAATGCCACAATTAGAGAAAAGTTTGTCGGTGCAAGAAAGCCTACCGATTCGATGCACTACTTGCCTTTGACGTCGCGGTTGCAGCGGTTGTTTATGGTTAAGGAGACTGCAGAAAATATGAGTTGGCACAGGCAAAAACAGATCGAAGGAGTATTGGATCATCCATCCGATGGAGAAGCATGTAAGCACTTTGATCGAGAGTATCCACATTTTGCCGAAGATCCGCGTAATGTCAGATTGGGGCTCTCCTCTGACGGTTTTACCCTATTCGGACTTTCGGGCTCCCAGTATTCATGTTGGCCTGTGATCGTCACTCCGTACAATCTACCGCCTTGGATGTGCATGAAGACTCCATATATGTTCCTAACCGTTATTATCCCGGGTCCGAACAATCCGAAGAGGAACATCAATGTGTATTTACAGCGTTTGATAGATGAGTTGAATCAACTGTGGGAAGTAGGTGCCAATACGTACCATATTTCTAGAAAACATAATTTTCAGATGAGGGCAGCACTTATGTGGACCATCAACAATTTTCCGGCCTATGGAATATTATCGGGATGGAGCACCCATGGTCGTCTCTCATATCCATATTGTATGGACCGTACTAAGGCTTTTCGTTTGAAACACGGAGGCAAACCGTGCTTCTTCGATTGTCATCGATAATTTCTGTCGAAGGATCATCCGTACCGGAGGAACCGGAATGCTTTTCGTGAGGGAGTTGTGGAGAAGGCCAATCCACCGCCAAGGTGGCCCGGATACACGATATGGGAAGAGGTAAAAGATTTACCAAGTGCTATCGAAGAGCCTGCTAAGGGGTATAAGTGTGACGGATTTGGTCGCACCCATAACTGGACGAAGAGGAGTATATTCTGGGATCTGCCATATTGGAGCACCAATCTGATCAGACATAACCTTGATGTCATACATATCGAGAAGAATGTGTTTGATAACATAATTAATACTGTAATGGAGGTAAAGAGGAAGACGAAAGATAATCCGAAGGCCAGGTTGGACTTAGAAGAAATATGTAGATGTCCTGCATTGTATTTGATAGAGGAGGGAAATGGAAAGTTAAAGCAACCTAAGTCAGTTTTCTCACTGGAGAAAGAGGATAAAGGGAGACTTTGTAGGTGGATTCAGGGTCTAAAGTTTTCAGATGGGTACGTGTCGAACTTGAGAAGATGCGTCGACCTCAAGGAGAACAAACTGGCGGGTATGAAGAGCCACGATTGTCACGTATTCATGGAGAGGTTAATTCCGATTGCATTTCGAGAATTTTTACCGCAGGTCATTTGGGATCCATTGACAGAGCTGAGCATATTCTTCAGAGATCTTTGTTGTACTAAGTTGCTCGTCGATCGTCTAGAAAAGCAAGAGAAGGACATTGCGGTAATACTATGTAAGCTCGAGAAGGTATTTCCTCCTGGATTCTTCGACTCTATGGAGCATTTGCTAATTCATCTTTCCTATGAGGCACGTGTTGGTGGTCCTATCGGTTATCGGTGGATGTACCCCTTCGAGCGGCATCTGAATCACCTAAAGAGAAAGGTAAAAAATAAGGCACGGGTTGAGGGCTCTATTTGTGAAGCTTATGTTCTCGAGGAGATTACAAACTTTTGCTCAACGTATTTCAAACCGCATGTTGCTACTAATAGAATGAAAGCTCCGAGAAACGACGTCGCATATTGTAAACACTGATTTTTCAGAATATTTTAATATAATTTTTTCTAATTTTTTGGTAATTTTTTGGAATTAAAACTAAGGTATTTGTGATTAAAAGATTTTTAAATGCTGTTAATTGATGTTAAAATATTATGGAAATAATATTTTATGGTGTAAAATAGAAAACCAGACATAGGGTAATTTTCAGTGAATTTATTGGACTCCGGAATCATTTTTAAAGCCCTAAAAACCAACGTAGAACTAAACCGATTTAAACCTGACTGAACCCGGTTCACTTGAACCAAAATAAACCGAACCAAATTGCTAAACTGAACCAGACCAACCAAGCTTAACGGGTCGGGTCGGGTCGGGTCGGATCCATGAAACCCGACCCAAACCCGAAACCCGATCGAACCCTAATCCTCCGCCGGATTCACTGTTCACCGCCTATTTAAACCCCCTCGACTTTCGTGCCCGCTGCCATCGCTCTCTCTCTCTCTCCTCTCCTCACTGCCGCAGCCAATGACCCCTCGCCTAAACCCTAGGCAGCGCCGCCTCCTCCTTCTTCTTCCACAACTCTCCGCTCGACCCCTCGCCGTCAACCTCCCCCGACTGCCCCGCCTCCGCAGCTACCTCGCCGTCGACCATCCCCTCTCCGCCCTGCCAGCACCACCATCACCAAGCCTCGACCTCCACCGCTCCGCCCTAGCCCCTAGCCGGCCGTACCCGAGCCGCTCGACCAACCACCGCCCATCTTCGCAGACCCCAGCAGCCCCGACCACCGCTCATCTCCGCACAGCCGCCCAACGCCTAGGCCGCGCCGCCCTCCATCGGCGAGTTCACCCCGCTGTCTCCCGACACAGCCCTAGCAGCGGATACAGACACAGACCCTGTGCAGAGCCGACGCAGCGGACACAGCATCCAGGACACGATCCAGCGTTCAGGACACGAGAATTCTCGGTTCACGGAGCCCTGTTCAGGTAACCCATTCTTTCTTCTCGTGATTCCGTTTTCAGTTCTGTCAGTTGTGTCGTGTAGACTGTATAACCCTCTCGATGCCCGTGCAACCCGCTCGGTGCGTCACGTCCTGTGGTGATCGTAAAATGCGATCCAAAAACAGGAAAACCAACGCCCTATTTCATCCCGGAACTGAGTGCGCCCCGCCAAACGGGATAACTTGGTCGCACGCGGTCTTTACCGAAACGTGCGCGTCGTTGGTACGGACGTGTGAGATTTCGCAGAATTTGATTTGGATGTGCGTGCACACCGAAATCAACGCGTATCCGTCGACAACGCCCCATATCTGCCTATTCTGGAATACGCTGTAACTTTGTGTACACATGTCGGATCGAGACGAAACTTGCGCCATCGGACTCGTAGCAATACGCTGGTCCTGTGACCCAAGTTTGGTTCGATTCTGAGAACGTTGACAAAATCGCGTATCGTGGGCCCTACGGGCTACACTTGACGGGTGATTTTGTGATCGGCTCATCGGAATCCAATTTTGGAAGTTCCGTTGGGTTCGTATCATCGTTCCTGACTTGTTGACACTAAGTTTGACGAATTTGGAGACCTTTGACCCTGACACGCTTTTCGGTGCAAAGTGACCCACATATGGACCCCGCTTTGACCCGGAAATATCATTTTTGCCCTTGTGTCCAAATTGGACTTAAGGACAGGCGTTTCTAGCTATTTGATATCTTCTGAGACTGTTGGTGATGTTTATTACAGCTTTTGGAGGAGTACCTACAGGATCCACTGATACAGGGACAACTGTTGGTATTCAAACCCCAAGCAAGTGTACCTTGTCAAATCCTGCAGCTTTGCTACTTATTTCCTTGACTTGTTTATATATCAGTGGGCAAGTATACCTTGCCAACTTTGCAGTTCTTGTTGCATATTTTCTTGCTTTATATTGTTGTGCATGCTTAACCTAGGACTGTGTGACTTACTTAGCGTCCGATTATTAGTCGGGTGCCAACCCCGTACGCGGAGTTGTGTCATATCATCTAGAGATGGACATTCGTGACCCCTTTACATTCTCGTACTTGTCTTATCAAGTACATTATACCCAGGACACTTGACACTGTTCATGAGACATGATCTTTCTGAGATATTCATGGTGATTCTGTATAGGATACAGACTTCTGACAGAGACATTATATTCATAGATACTCTATGACTTACTGCATTAGCTATGATCTTGTGTGCCATGTACATGAGACGTTATGGACATAAGACGTGTGATTACATTGGGTAGGGAGAGACACACAGGCTACAGGCTGATTACATATATATCCCCTATTATTGTGAGGCACAAGACTTTGAAACCCGAGCTTGGCCCATTACTCATTACTACTGCTACCGGCTCCCCGACACAGAGCTTGTAGTGGCTCAGCCTGAGTACTCGTGATGCTCCCATCTTGTATTTCACATAGATGGTTATATATCTTACCCTATTTATCTCATTTACTATTACACTGTATTTTGGCATATCGATTTCTGTACCTTGTTATGTCCCCTGAGAACCTGGATACCGGATTATTTCCCCAGGATTTGCAGACGAGATCTATCCCGAGATATACGGGACAGCAGCAGTAGTAGGAGCAGAAGCAGATACAGCAGCTGTACCGACACCCGAGGACGAGGTGTTAGCCGAAGACTTTTCCTGAGCATCCATGTTTCATGCTCAGTATTTATTTTATTCAGTCATTTATATTTTGGTCTGTTGAACCAATGTATCAGATTTTTATCGGGTTGTTCCTCGAAGCACTTTGTTGAGACTGTTTGATGATTTACATTTCTTATATCTGTGGATCATATTTTATTTTGTGTGGATGAGATTAGTTGTGCCATGTTGTCGTATACTTTGTTTTACAGCTTAAGTACGCCCTGATGGATCCATTAAATTGGGTTTGTCCATCGGTGCGTGCTGCTGGCCATTGCCACGTATCTAGTTCCAAGGTATTTTGGGACTGGGGCGTGACACATATCAGGAATCTAATGATGCAATACTCAAAGTATTCAATACGTCCGAAAAGCCTTCGGGAAAAATGAAGAAGAGATATTTGAATGACGACGAGCTAAGGGCTGCTCAGTTGTATATATTACTCAATAGCAACGAGGATGAAGTGGAGAAGCTAGAGGGGTAAGTAATTAATACGTCCACGTTTACATCATCTCAATGTAATAGTATAAGATACTATTATGCTACTAATCAGCAGTTGCTTCATTGTTTTTCAGCACATATAATGATGAGTTGAGGTCGGTTAGACCCTACATAACAAACGAAGAAGTAGAACAAGAAATAAGATGCCATTTTCTTTCTTGGTTGAGCGCATATGTAAGATGCTTGGTAGTTACTTTTTATTTCTACACTTGCGAAACAAATAACTTACTATCGCTACTTTGGTATTTAGGTCAATCGTCTAATAACACCCGAGACTGAATCTATTAGAACTCTAGCCAAGGGACTAATTACTGCCGTTAAAATATGGCCAAGTTTCTGTGTGAATGGGTTCAAGTTCAAGTCAACAAATGCTCCTATCAGAGACAGCTTTCTGGATCTTGATTCAATGAAAAACAGTTATTTGTGTATCAAATCTTCGAACTACAAAGACGTCGATCCAGGCAATAATTTCTTTGGCATCTTACGAGAGATTGTGGAGTTGACATATAATTATGGCACATAACCTGCTAATATCGT
This sequence comes from Iris macrosiphon, assembly GCA_036927795.1. Lineage (NCBI taxonomy): Eukaryota > Viridiplantae > Streptophyta > Magnoliopsida > Asparagales > Iridaceae > Iris > Iris macrosiphon. Next base: position 26,201,536 of record JAYESA010000011.1, read on the forward strand.
GCTATTCAAGTGTGAATGGTTCGATCTGATTCATGATCAAGGTTGAAAAATTGACAAGCATGGCCTTGTGGATATAAACTACAAGCGTAGATATCAAGGTTACGAACCATTTGTCCTATCAAGTCAGGCTCAGCTCATGTACTTCACAACTTATCCTAGACGGGGGACAGCGAGGTCGGATTGGTGGGCAGTATGCAAGACTAAAGCTAGAAATACCTTTGACATTGACAAAATAGCTTATCAGGAGGACGATCTACCTCTTGTAACAAATATTGTAGATATGGACTCAACGAAAGTTACTCATTACACGAGTAATAATGTAGAAGATATAGAATTATCCGAAGAGGAAGACGAAGTAGATGAAAGTGAAGACGAGGAGGAGGAAGAGGAAGAGGAGGACGAGGAAGGCGAACAAGATGAATTTTCTAAAGATGATTGAAAATAAAATATATTGCCTGTAGAATATAACTATATTTTGATTGTAGAATGCACTATTTTAACGAATATATGTATTATATTTTGACTGTAGAATGCTTTGAGATATGCATCACATTTTGACTGTAGAATGTACTATATATTTGTGTTTTTCTATATTCATCATATGTTGTTATCAGGTATGACAGGACAGCGCAGAGGATTCGACAGGTCCCGAGGTAGACAGAGTGCTCCTCCGGTACTGCCTACTGTTGGTTCCGGATCATCATTGCCCAGTACTCCAGTATATCGATCACTCACATCTCCGACTATTGGGACGAGTAGTTCCAGGCGTGATAGTACACCCTCATCCAGCGTTCCTCCTGCTGACGAAACCATGGGGACAGATGAGCATGTCGAGGAGGTCGTGCCCACGTTGTCCCAGCATCAGTAAGATCCTCCATGCGCACCTCCGGAGGAGACGAGGACAGAGATTTGGACCGACGGTACAAAGTAAGTCAATTAGATGGTTTAGCATAATATATATCGTGTATTTCTTTATTCATCGTATATTGACTTTTTCGATCAAAATAATTATCTCTGTATAGATATCGTCCATCGTCGGTTCAGAGACGCCTGGGCCAATTTCTGAGGAACAACTACGGTGGCCCTTGGATCAACTACTCTGAGGCTCCGGAAGAGAGGAAGGCATTCTGGTTTGCGCACTTCCAGGTAAAGGTATATTAAATAAATCCTCTAATTTATGTATATTATATAACTTATCCGTGATGCTCACTTACTAAATTATTTATTGTAGCAAACGTATTTCTATCCTCCGCACGGGCCGAGTTGATCGAGCGGCTCTTTCCTACCGTTGCCGCCAAGCTTATCCGAGATGCTCTGGATGACCAGAAGGCTCGTGATCGTGCTGGAAAACCGATCCAAGGTTGGATCACGCCTGAGCAGTGGACTGCGATGAGGGCTAGATTCGACGATCCGAGCTACAAGGAAAGGTCTGAGAAGGCCAAGGCGGCTAGGCGGAATGCTGCCAAGTGGTGTGGTGGCTCGATTCCGATGACGGAATATTTTCGTCGTTTGGTATATTTTTTCTTTTAAAATATATTATTTTAATGTAAGTACCATAAAATGGTAGTAGAAAAAAGTGTTTAAGTTTAGTACTAAATAATATATTTTTAACAGGTACAGAGGGGTGAGGATGCAAACATGGTGACCGTCTTCTTTGCCACCCATCGCAAGGACGGAAATCTCATTGATGAGAGGGCCTCGCAGACCTATGTAAGTATTACTTTACTTTGTGTTAATTTTAATATAACTTAGGCAATTATCGAGTTTCCAAACATTTCTAGGCCGAGTATCTTAGGCTGCGTGAGCGGGCGACTGCTAGTGCACCTACACCTGGAGAGGCTGGTACTTCCTCGCAGCCCGCTCCAACAACGTCGGCGGACGACCTGTGGGTGACCGCAGCTGGTGGTCTCCAAAGGGGTACGTACTACGGTACGGGATCCTATGGCGCCCTGGTTGCGACGCAGTCATCTAGGGCCTCCCCGACAGCAGCGCATTCCATACAGCCCTCGCAGTCGTCGGCCAGAGTCCAGGAGGCCGTTGACCGTCAAATTGTGTCTCTCCGTGATGAGTTGCTGCGAAGGATAGAGGATCATCCCCTGTCCCAACCGCAGGCGGACGATCCGACGCTCATCGCACGATTCGAATGCTCGACCGCAGCATCACGGAGCTCCGGAATTTGACAAATGATATTAGAGCCTCGACAGACCGCAACATCATGGAGCTGCAGGCATCATAGCTATCGATGGGCGAGAGGCTGACGATGATGCAGGATTCAATGGTTCATAGCAGTACGAGGCTGTTATCTACCATGGATTCTTACAACCAGCGACTCGCAGACTTGGAGCGGGTATGGCCTCCTGGTGCGCCTACATCGACACATACTCTACCGACGTCACTGCCTTCTCCATCGACATCGATGTCGATTCCATGGGACCAGTATGAGCTGTTCTTATCCTTCATGCGCGCCGGTGGACAGCCTCCTGCAGATCCGCAGTAGTATAGCTAGTTGCTGGATATTTGTATTTTTTTTATTATTTAGGATGAGTTGTATGGATATATATTTGCCGTATTCTTTACGATGAGATTTGCTGGATGCTTTCTTTTCTTCAAATTTTATTATATTATTCATATTAAATATGTTATTTTACCGGTGTTGAGTGTTCAACCCAAGGGGGTTGGCAAACCCAGAAATTCAACGGAGGATTGCTCCGGGTCTATTTGTATTTAATAAACTGCAGGAATAATAGTTTGGAAATAATTCAGTATTCTTTTTTTTTTCTGTAAAATTAGCGATGTTTTTAGCGACGTGTAGCGACATTTAGCGACGTGTATACACGTCGCTAAATACGTCGCTAATTAGCGACGTTAATAAACGTCACTAATGATGTCACTAAAAATGTCGCTAAAAACGTCGTTGTACGTCACAAATTGCTGACATGGCAGTATTGCCAGGTCATTAAAGACGTCGCTGTAACGTCGCTATATAAGTCGCTAATTAGCGACATTTAGCAACGTTAATTAACGTCGCTAATTAGTGACGCTGCGTCGCTAAACGTCGCTAATTTTAGCGACACATTTAAGTCGCTAAAAAACGTCGGCTTAGCGACGTTTAGCGACATTTTTTCTTTTAGCGACTTGCTTTGTTCTGACTTCTTTAAAATGTCACTAATTACGTCGCTAAATGTGATTAGCGACATTTTTTAGTCATTTAGCGACGTTTTTAAACGTCGCTAATTTGACTTTTCTGGTAGTGGATTCTCGAAATGACCATGAGTAGAATATGAAAAAATATATTCTCCGGTCTTGATAACCTAGACAATGAGATATAGATAAAATCCCCGAAGGATTTAAATCTCTAGGTATGTCCTTGAAGGATTTAAAATTATCATGCTATCTACGAAAGATTTACAAAGTGAGTCATATATGGACTAAAATTATCCGAAAGAATGTGATAGACTCATTGAGTATATGTCTAGGAAAGAATATAATAATGATCCTACAATATCCAATCATATTTATAAAGATATTCATGAACGGATTCATCAAAATGACCGTCTATGACAATACCTCCTGAAGAGATAAGAAATATGACAATATCTCCTGAAGAGATTGGAAGTATCTCTTGAAGAGATTGGAAGTATCTTCCAAAAAGATTAGAAATATCTCCTGAAGAGATTGTAAATATCTCCTGAAGAGATATAATCTCCCGAAGAGATATAAATCTTCAGAAGAGATAAATCTCATATAATCTCCCAAAGGAATATAAATCTCCACAAGTGATAAATCTCATATAATTTGCTGAAGAAATAATCTGCATAATAGATAAATCTCCAAAAGTGATCTACTATAATCTTCTTAAGAGATAAATATTAATCTCCTAGTGAGATAATCTCCCATAGAGATAAATCTTCCGAATAGAGGATCTCCTGAAGAGACTTAATATGAGTAGATATTATTTACTCAGTATACCTATAATGGTCAAGTCAATATGATCTGTTATGACCGAAATAATAAAAGAACATGTTCTGGGTCCTGAAGTACTATATTTAAAAAATATTAATTATTTATTCACTTACCATAATATATTTATGTGAACCTGTTGATATGCACCTACACATAGACACTGTAATGATATAAGACACATAAATCATTCTTGATTTAATTCATATGAATGTTTTGATCTTATAAAATATACAGATGCATGGTATCTATTTGATCCCCATTAAGAGGATATCACAACCAAAGTATGTTTTATAAACAATGTTGCAGATATTTCGGAGATAAATAAAGCAAATCACTATAGCAACCTCAACAAATCATCATTGCTCCTAATGAAGCAAATAGAGAATGTGCATGGCTATGGTTTCAACAGTTCAAAAATCAGGAAGAGTTGCAAGTTTTCAGGAATAACAAATAAAGCTTACACATCTTTATGAGGAGATAAAAATTATAAATATGAGTGTATAGGCAAATTGGGTGAGATGTAACATTCAAATGTATTAGGAGGTTGACTTTTAATTTATAGTGATGTAAGAACTAAATATAATTTATATAATTTTGAGGGGGGAGCATCCTGAAGATGCTAATGGAGACATGATCTCGAAGTATGTCTTTGCGCATTATACTATTTTTCTTCGATGAGGTTTTTTTCACTGGATTTTTCCTTCGAAAGATTTTTAACGAGCAATGTAAGTCGCACCCACTTGGATTCTGAAAAATCATATTCCTGAAGAATATTATTGTACTATTTTCTATCTATTTTATATGGATTCTCCCCCCCCCCCCCCCCAGATGGGCTTTTTCTTAGAAATTTTTTTAATGAGACAATAATTAAAGTGAGCATCCAAGGGAGAGTGTTGTGATTTGGGATAAAACCAAATATGAATGCCCTTATCCTTACCTATAACCACCTTTATCTATTCTCTCTCTCTCTCTCTCTCTCTCTCTCTCTCTATATATATATATATATATATATATATATATATATATATATATATATATATATATATATATATATATATATATATATATATTATCAATGAGAAAGTCTAGATGATTAATTCGGCTATAATTCTTCCCTTTCTCTTCCTCCTTTACAACATTTACCCATATTTTGCAGCTTTTACAATCATTAATTGTTAACCATCAAACTCCACGAGTCAAGTGTATATTTTTCTATGTTGCACAGACCGTTTGCAATCCCTTATAAGAGCATCTCCAACCATATTGTCTTGTAATGTGTTGTGATTTCTATGGGGCACGAGACATAGGATAATATTTTTTCCTAGGTGGCAACTATATTCATAAAACACAATGAAGTAGAAAAGACTTCTCCAATGCAAAAGTATTGAGATACATACTTTTTTTCAACTTCCAAGATAAAGTATCTATATGTTTACTTTTTTTTCCAACTTCCAAGAGAACTTTTTCGCTTCTTCTTCTTTTCTAAATATTTTGTATTCATAATTGATGACATGGAGATGAAGACATTGTAATGCATTTTCCAGAACTAGACAACCATTTTCATAATGTCTTCTATAACTTTTGTCACATAAATCTCACAATTTATTTGACAATTGGAGAAGGATTTTTGAAATAAAATTTTGTCATTCCTACGTGGCAATGACTTTTTTTCCAAACTCACAATAGGGTTAGAGATGCTCTAATACTTAGCTAGCTAATGTAGTTAAGGGAAAGTATTACACCCTTCAAGTGGAGAATCTCTGAAGGATTGTCCATCCGAATCTTGACCCCTCCTAGAAGGGGGATTGAACAATCTCCTGCATTTATTTTCTAACTTATAATGTAGAGAATTTTAAGCTCATCGAGAATGAGGTCCATCTCCGACCAAAAAGTCAAAACTTACCAAATTTAGGGCTTCAATTCAAGGTTTATCTTTATTCCATCGAGAGAGAAAGATCATACATGAACTCATGAAGCCATTTTGCTTTATTTGTCGTTGCAACTAGTCAATAGAACTCTAACTCCATAGATTAGTGTGAGAGAAAAGCTTGCTTCTTCAATTTTTACTGACCAACTCTTTGTGTACACCGAGCATGTAGTGATATCTACTTTCTAGTGTTCTTCATCTTTTGTTTCTTGTTGTAGCAATCTCTTGCAAGTATTTAAATAACTTTCAATTCCAGCAACTTGTTGTAGTAATCGTTATGTTTCAACAGCTATTGTAATTTTGATTTTCTACGTACTCTGTACAATCTTTGTAATCCGGCAACAACATATATCGATGAGATCCAAAGATAGACACAACCCTAGAGGAAGTCGTCTCCTCGAAGATCGATACACAATGTAGTATCAACATATGAATTGTCCCCAATTCCAAAATATGTAGGATCAGTATAAGTAGCAATGATCATCTACGTATTAAGCCGACCTGCAGTCCAATTCGATTATATGAGAATATAAAATAAAATATGATACCCGGTGGAATAACATCTGCGGTTTGCTATTCCCTTTCTTTTTGGAAGTGTGAAGAGTTTGTCATGACAAGGAACAAGTGGGCCAATCAACGCATAAGTTCAAGATAGTAAACCTTCCAATAGAGTATGGCCGAAGAAATGATTTGTAGGGCCGAAGATTTGCTGTCAATGGGATCCTAATTTCACCTTCTATTTCTGCAATAATAAACATAGTTAACTTCCGAGTTAAAGGTCTGTCTTATTTTTTTTTCAACTTAATTGTTTTAAGGTGCAATCACTCAACATTTGCAACTTTTTTTTTATGACACAATTCTCATGATAGCACATAAATATACATATACGACTTTGGCAACAGTTGATATACTAGTTTGAAGTTGTTCGCCAATTTCCATCCCAAATACAAACTACAAAAGAACCATAAAGACCATGGCCATGATCTACCAAACATATAAGAATTCGGATCCTCTGAAACTAAAATCTCGTGCGGGTAAAAAAGTCGGACATCCATGTATGTACTGTCCGAGATTCTGCAAAAAAATATTTCACAAAGAATCTCGTGCAGTCGGACATACAGAACCAGTTGCACTACAAAATTTATCGGGATTAATTAGTCTAACCCAACAGCAATCCCTAAATAAAAAAAACGGATGTCACAACCTGCCAAAAATGTCGCTAAAAGTGGCTAAGATGTCTTTAACGACGCAAAAATAGAGTCACTAATATGCATATCGCAACTGCAGTAGACGTCACTATATGGCAAGAATAACTTTTCAAAGTAATGTAACAGTGTCTCACAATAGCCTAATTGTCATCAAGACATGCTGCATATAAGTTCTTTATACATGATATGGTTCTACCAAGCATCCATAACAAGTACTAAATAATTACTAAATTAGAAACCAGAACTATACAAGCATCCATAACAAGTACTAAATAACAAGTCAAAATGTACACAGTACTAAAAATAAATAACATCCAAGAGTACTGCAATACTGGAAGGTTTATATACAAAGTTGGCTTACCGAAGCATGGCTCAGGAAATAGGTAAACATATGCAGTAATTAACCCAGATTTTTTAAACAAAAGATAATTCATTGCCGGCTCAAGTTCTCTGCATCGACCGATGATAATGTAAACTGCAGTATATCGAGATATACAAAGTTTGCTTGAAAAACAGTCTACCGTAGGGCGTTTTAGCAAAAAACTTTGATCTTTCAGCTCAATTTCACAAAACTTTGATGCTTCCTATGAAAGTTTCCACGAGTCCTTTTATCCAATGTGGTGCATACTGGAGTGACTATATGTCACATCATTAGTCAATCGAACTTTACCTGGCGCTAAACAGTTGAGCCCTCCCTCTCCCCCCTGGACTGCCAGCAACAACTGTAAGGTACCCTCCATTACAACTGACAGTTTTGAAGATGATTTCTTGATTCAGGAGAATTGGAAGACAATGGCAAGAAGGTCCATACAGTCTGGAGCTCGGCCACGATCAAGATTGAGGACAATCAAGAGCTTAAATCTGCAGACACAATTTCGGTATCTGGAAAAGGTATGTAAGCAAATGGAGAATTTTGAACATCAGTGTACAAGGAATAATAATATTGAGAGAATAACATTGAGAAAAGTTATATATTGGCACTGCAATTTATCCGAGTCGGGTACAGTTAAACTAAGATACTATCGGGTTGACAATAAGGTTCAATAAGGTATTTGTTAATCGACTTGAGGTATGAAAATTTCTTTACTCCAAACGAGCAATTGCTCAAGGAATTAAATTTCTATGGAACTGTAATTGGTATACCATGGTTACTTATCACACTTTGCCTTCTTTTTCTTTCTATAGGTAAAGTAAGGTTCAATATGAGATACAACATGAGTTCAAATGGGATCATGGCCTTCGGTACAAAGGCCTAACCAACTTTTAGCTCCACAAGCCTCCAGATCGACATCTCCGCGACATGTGAGCCAGCGGACTTGAACCCTATATTTGGAAAACAGTAACCGTGCTGTCCAAGGAGCAAAGCAAACAATCATGACCTTCAATAGAAATGAGAAAGAGTTAGACCATCTCAAAAGCTTTAGTTTGCAGATATTTCAGTACTTAGAAAAGCCAATTGAGGTGATAATAGAAAGACAGGGGAATAAGAAGATAAATTTTAAATGCCGTATATAACAAATAAAACAGTAAAAGAGAGCATGTATTCCTCTTTGGATTGTCTGATTAGTTTCTTGTTTAGTCCCATGTATAATACTATAATAGCCACCAATGTGCAGTCTTATCCTATACTTTAACATGAATGTTTTGGCAGCAAAATATATCGTGGGATCTGCCCATTTACATAAACCACACCTGATAACACTATCTTTTGGAAGCAAAGGATTAAAATTATTCAATCTATGTTATCGAGAAAGCTAGTGAAACAACTGTTCATGCCCTTGGTCAACGGAAAGACTGCACACCATGGGTGATGATATCCAGGAAAATTCATCTTCCCTCTTTGAAAAAAAGAGAGTTATGAAGTTGCTCGACATTTCTACTCATTTTGGCAAGATGAATATCCTGACATAGGAAATTTGATGTTGTTGCTGAACCTCTGGATACGGCAAAATCATTCTAATAAGTACCTTGTGTCAGCTATGGCTCAAATATTTAGTATTCTCTTATTTATCACCCGCGTCAAACTATTTAGGCAGAATGTTGTAGCCTATTTTCACTAAGAAACTCCCATTGGCAGCAGGTAGCCGAGTCCGAGTCTTCATTTTCACTTTATGATGAGAGAGCTAACCCCATTCTGGCTGTTCTTCCAGGGAATCCGTCTTTGATAGAGCACTTGCCTGAGTTTGCTTTTCGTTGAGTTTCTTTTTCCTTTTTCATTGTGTTGAGCGAGGCTAGGATCCATCAAAGCAAGGTTCTCATTCGACCTAACTCTTTACCTCCACAAAACCCTAGTCTCCATTTCCATCTCTTACCTAAAAAAAAAAAAACTCTGGCTCTAGAATAGGCTCCTCAATACTCTACTGTTGCATGTATATACTAGAATTAGATTCAATTCATATATGCATGATCGTGAAAGAGTTTGACTCGTGTCAGTATTTAATCCACTAATGCATGAAATGGATTGTAAGGATTCCATAACAATGTAACAACACGCTCTATTGCATAAGGGTTAACTAGACTTTGGGTCCTAGAAACATTCGAAAATTAGCGTTTGGGTTCTGAAGATGTCCAACTTAATGTTTGGGTCCTGAGATGACGGTTGACCCACATTGACCATTTAAAATCTTTTAATAAATAAATTGAATCAGAACTCAAGAAGGGCAAGAATGTTTTTGCAACCCTAAGTCTAATAAATTATTTATTAATTGATTGGTCAACACGGGTTAACTGTCGTCTCAGGACCCAAACCCTAAGATGAACATTTTCAGGACCTAAACACTAATTTTTTAATGTTTTTGGATCCAAAGTCTAATTAGCCCAATGCGTAACCTTGGGAGACCCTAGACTAGAAAGTATCGCCCGGTTAAATGCATGAAGAGTTCACCTATCGGTTAACCTAGCAGGCATATGAGAAAAAGTTCCAAAATTTGATGTTCCTACTTGTACCTTCTACTTACATAACCTAGGTTTAATACTTATAAGGTAGGATACTAATGTGAATAAAAGATTCATGCTTAGTTATAATAGTTAACATTGTCTATGCATCACAACATCGAATCCCGTTATCGATGATTCAGAATGTTTTGATTGATAATATTGTTTTTTTATGTAGTTTCTTAATCCTAATAATGTTATTTTCTTTATGACTTTCTGGGATTAATTTAGAAATTTGGAAGTAAAAGTTGATTACAAGATTCAAGTCAAATTCCAGAAATCTGAGTATCTGAATCAGCAAACTGACTGGTTAGCCGACTCAATTTTTTGGAATTCTACATTTTTTTGCATATCGGTAACTGCTTTAGAAAATTAATTTTGCCGATTGGTGCATTTCAGTTGAAAGACCCGATGTGTCGAACCCTTGGGTAAAAATGGCACTTGGTACGGTTATAGCAATGGATATTGTGCACTGCAAAGTTCAATAGACTTACCGTGGTCCAATGGTTGCAATGGTAGGGAGGGGAGGAGTGGGCATGGATTCGAATCCCAGCCTAGGCAAAAATTTAACTAACTGGGAGGAGGTCTTGGTACTAGTAGTCCTGGAGAAAGACTGTCACTAATGACTAGCCTTATAATGACTGGCGTTATTTAAAAAAAAAGAAATTATGTAAAGTTACCTATGTTTTTATGAGATGAATTACTTTGGAAAAGTACAACTATATACATGGAGTGAGACTTTGGAGGCTACCTAATGTGAGACTAAAAGAAGCATAGACTAAAAACGAGAAGGATAAAAACCTGAACACTGGCATTATTCTTAACAGTTACACTTGGGCAATGCAGGGAGAAATCATTAGACGAAATAAGACCTATTATTAGACTTATAAGTGATTGGAAACAATAAGAACCGGTTAAAATTCATCGCTTCAAGTTCTGAAGTATTAATATCAACTGTTTTAGAATCTGTATCTTATGATTGATTTGCAACACAAGGATGACTTGACCATTAATGTGAATGAACTTTTCAATATGTTTTTTTCTGGTAAGGGAAGGTGAGGTCATGGTTTCGAAACCAATACATTGCTTCCTCTTATATTTTCTAACAGCCTAAAAGAAACCAACTTACCAATGGTAAGATAGATATATGGTGTACTGAACTCAGATCAATGATAATCCTGCCAAGAAAATATCTGTATTCTCTATTTTTTTCAGGCTGATAAACTATCTAAAATAACTTGGGCATATTGAATCGTGAAATCCAGCTGATACTCAACCTCTACCCGAAGTGTTCTAACTTCTAACTGATCAATAGAAAGTCAATAATTATATGCAAGGGTATAGGGCATCCAGCAATGACCACAAGAGGTGTCTGACAACTGCAATAAAATGAACTATAAGATATGTATCAGACTTTACTATATTATCTCAATTTGTCATGTGACCAGGGATGCCATTCAATAAGATTTGTGATTCCTTATGTGTGAAAGTAAAACATGACAAAGATGAAAAATTAATGATCACACTATTAATTTAGTTATAACTATATATGGGGGCTGTTATAGAGAAGCAAACTGTTCATCAGTAGACTTGTACAACAGGAACATTGCTTGTTAATCATCATCATCCAAGTCTTCATCCATAAGAATGGGACTGGATGGAGCATAAAAAAGCTTCATAATGAATTGACAAGGTTTTTATGACCGACTGATGACATGACGTCAATCCTCTATTTAGGTGTCCAATTCCTCTAAGATAGCTACGAGCATGAGAGGGCCATGCCATAAGATCTAGATTGCTAGTTGGTGGGTAAGCTGGGGTATCTTTTTGCTATGCAGTTCAAGCACAAGCAACCAAGGAGCATCCTCTGAGTACCCTTAAACTATAAAGAATCTAGACATAAAGTTGGGTTTCTGATAATATGAAATTAGCATCGGAAATAAATAGAAAAACACCATACCATGAAGCGCTATCCGATTATATGTCCATTACCTGTTGGATATCAGTCATCTGTAGCAAACACATGCCTAATATTTGATTCCTTTGGCTCATAACATATCTTTATAAACATATCTTTCAATTTCTTGTTTCCAACCATCTCCTCCAAGATTTTATCGTCGGTGACAAATTTAGAAGTCTGCTCCTCTTCTCCACGTAATGAACTGGCTTTGATGTTATTGAAGTCGATTTCAGGAGAAAAAACCAATTTTGACCACTGGTCCTTTTTGTTTTGTCTATTATATTTCTCAGACTCCCCTGTTCCATATGTAATCAAATGGTAAATGTAAACAAATCTGGTCTGCCCTAGTCGGTGTGCCCGACTTATTGCTTGGCGTTCCACAGAAGGATTCCACTCCACATCTAATAGAACCACCCGTGAAGCTCCCACAAGACTTATACCTTCAGAACATGCTTTGGTTGAAGCCAGCATTACCCTTACTTCACTAGACAAATCATTGAATACATCGATTGTGGACTGGCGATGCTTTAACTGGTCTTGTCCAACCATCCTTACCACCTCTTTACCTTCCGTCCAGTTAAATAATTTGACAAGTTGGTCCATAAGCATATCCAGTGGCCAGAGATAGTGACAGAACACTAAAACCTTCTCCTTTAAAGATTCAGAGAGTCGAATAAGTTCGATTACAAATTTGGTCTTCACTCCATCATCAGGATTCAATCTCAGCTTTTCTAGTGACTGTACATCAACCAATGCCTTTTCCTCATCAGATAAGCTAAAAAAAGTTACCAGGTAAGGGTGAATTGATGCCAAGGACATTCTGTAGTCATATTCAACGCCAGCCTTAGATTTGACTCCTTTCATTTTCTCAAGCGTACTTTTGTGTAATAGAGGAACAGGATCCAAGACAATTAGACATTCCCTTGAGCCAGGAAGATTGTCGAGGATTTTCCCATTGTAAACATGGACAAATGGCTCAATAATTGTTTTCAATTCCTCCACCGTTTTAACGTCAGTGCTACTTTTATTATCAATAATGTTTTTAGTAAGAGAAGCCCATTTGTCTTTTCCTTCGTTCCTTTTCCAAAGGCTGCCTTCCTCCTTGCCATCGGATAACTCTGTTCTGCTCCCTTGCCATAGTTTCGACTTTCTGCTTGCAGCAAACTTAGGTCTAACCAGCCACAATATATTGTAAAGCTCCTTAAAGTTATTCTGAAAAGGGGTACCAGTGAGGATGACACGCTTAGAAGTTCGAACTCCTTTCAATGCTTTGAAAACGGCACTCTTATCATTCCTAGGAATGTGCCCCTCGTCAAAAATAATCAAACCTGGCTTCTCTAGCAGGATTTTCTTTAATTGCACAGACTTTGGATCCGTGTCAGATCTGACTATTTGCGTGAACAAGTCATAGGATATCAAGAGGACACTATTACCTTTGTCCCATGAGTGTAGCTTCATCATACGTATAAGCTTGGTATCTTGAGTGTTTTTCCTTAACAACTTGAGGATTGCATCATCTTCCTCTGAAGAATACTCAGTATCACTCATATTGTAAACAGAGAGACATGCCTCCCACTTCTTAAATTCTCTTATCCACCCTTGAAGCATAACACAAGGGGCAAAAATAACTGGTCTGCATTTAGGAAAAACTTTCAAGTAAGTTTGGATGAAAATGATAGCTGTCCTGGTCTTTCCAGTCCCTGGGGCATGTGAAATTACACATCCACCTGTGCCATCTGAGCCAACTCCTGACTTCAGCTCATCAAGGTGAACACTTCCAGCTAGGTTTCTCCACACAAACTCAACTGCTTCTCTTTGATGCGGAAACATCAACTTATTAATTCCAGGTAGATCCCAGATAGTTCCCCTTTGAGGGCAGAAAGGCCTTTGGGCGACATCTTTCACTGTTGAACAAAGATCATTAAAGATAAGGGTTCCATCTTCATTAAAAGTGGTTTTCCCAGTTGACCTTGCCCCATACTGCGGTGCCTACAGAATGCAGGAATTAAGCAACAGTAAGATCACGTGATTAAAATTGACTATTTTAGCAAGCTAAGACAGTAAATTGAAAAAACGACTAAAATCACAATCCTTCACTAACCCAAGATGGCATGATATCCCTGATATGTACTTTGACGAAAGAGCATAACTTGCATCTTAGGCCAATTTGCTCATCAAGGATGAACTGATGGTTCCCTTTGGAGCAAGAGCTAAATGGATCATCTTCCATCTCCAATCCGCTGACCTCATCTGTCTGACTCTGCATGAGATTACATCTATCACTTGATCAGAATGGTAAAATCAAATAATCATGAGAAGGGTAAATAAAATAGAATGAGCATTAGCGATATATGACTGATGCATGGATACTCTATCACTAGTTGAAAGGAGTTCATCATAAGTCAATATATGGATATATTTAGCAATGATGGCAGAGTAAGCATAAAAAGGGACAGGATAAGCACGTATTAAACAATGTTCTATTAACATGTTAGAAACAGTGGAACAATCCCAGTGCTACAACCAGAAAAGTGACCCCATCGATAAGATATATGCAAAATTTACCATCTTATCTTACCATCACAAACCAGAAGAAAGGACATGGTTTCCTTAACAAAAACCGTATTGACTTCTTCCTGATACTTCTTGGAGCTGCTAAAACCCCACCTAAAGCTGCTTTGATCTTACGAAGTTAAAATGTGCTCTACCAATCCTCTTCAATGCTCATGTTTGCACCTTGTAAGGAACGACAAAAAACTCATTGTGTCGAGTTCCACAATTTATCAACTCAACCTTTCCCATAAGCCTACACTCTACAGAATTCCCTTAGAATGTTCTTGATAACTATACAAAAGTTTTCTATGAAATGCATATTGGCCTTCATGAGAGGTTCGAGGGTGATCGCAGTTCTGATGGTAGCATAATCTAAGATAAAGTCAAGGAACATACAATAGTTTCAAGCGCTAGAGCCAATGTTTCAACGAAAGATGTGAATCTATACATGGTAGTTAGATGTAAAACTATTCATGGTAACTATACTTCAACCGCAACCATGTGCCACTGTCAGATAGGCTATCATAGGCATGCATGGTAGTTCCATCATGCAATGGAGAACCAGTTTACAGAAACTAAGATCCAAATTACTAGTGTTCTAGGAATCTGAGTAATGTTATAAATGACTTCTCCTTTTTATCAAATTTTGAAGAGCACAGTGAGAAAGGGGACAAGTTTGAAGTCATGTTACATAAATATCAAAGATCCCCCATACCATAGGAGAGAAATGAATAAGATCACAAGTATAGTTGTGAATGGAATTCATATTCTTACAGAGCATAATGAGTAATAATACAGGTTAAAAATCTTGTTGCTAAAGTAAGACACTGAAGACATCCTATACAATAGGCAAGCTACATGATGTCCATTCTTGTACAACATTCATGTGTACATGAATAACTTGCCTCATTGAGCCCAAAATATACAATTAAGACATGTAACATTGTATACAAGGAACATAGAAAGTAGATCCCTCATGATTAGCATTGTATTAGTTTGAGTTGATCAGATTATGTAAAACCACCACACAGAGATAGTAAGAGGAAACATTAATTATAATGTAATGACCAAGGTTCACAGTATCGGTATCGAAACAGGTATCAGACCCTTCCTATGAGTGTCGGGATCGGCGGTTTCGGATCTGAGTATCGGATTTTTTTTGTATCAGAAAGAAAACAATTATTAAGATTTTAGAAAAATATTTTATATATTTAGGCATAATTATAAGTATTTTTTGTATTGTTTCTTAGTAGTTTTGAAATTGAATAAAATATTAGTCACCGTTGTTGATTGATTTAACTGCAATAGATAAGTTTTCTTCTTTTACATGCTTTGACAACCTTACTATGCTATTCTACCCTTATTGATTAGTCATTTTCGTTAAGTTTTTTTTATCGAATTAACTAAAAAAGATACTCCCAATGTCGGTATCGATAGGCATCGGATATGGACATGCCAAACCGTATCGGTATCGGCCATATTGGATCGTATTAGTTGATACCACAAATTATAGTTATGACCACTAACATCATCGAATAAAGACTTAAATCTGGTAAGTACTTAATAAGCTCAGTGTCTAAATTTTTTTAGAGACTTAAATCTGGTAAGTACTTAATTGGGCGCACCTGATTATACCCGACCATATAGTAATATTAAGAAAAACACGTCCACACAGAGCAATAAAATGGTTCTAACACCACTGGATAATAATCAAAACTATACTACTTATTACTTATCACAACTATACCACTTATTACGTACCACAACCATTACTATTAATTAAAACAGTTACCTCAACATCTAACTTATTTACAGATTTTGGCAATTTATAATAGCATTAGAAGAACCCGTTACATATGTACACCATACAACATCCTTCTCACAAGATTTTCCTGCCCTATTCCGCAAAGATGCCACCATGATAGGAGAAAAGCAGTGCCCAAGATAAAATCTTCACAAGATGCTACTGTCCTACCCCAACAGGCTATACGTATTTGATGATTTTATTTGGGGCACAACTTGTCTCCTTTCCACGTAGGTATTCTTGTGGGCAGTGGCGGACAACGAAAGTATATTCAAGGGAGTGAAAATATATTAAAAAAATTCAGGGGGAATAAAAAACAATAATTTAAATTTAAAGGGACTATGTTACTAGGAATGTTTGAACCCTTGACCTATTGAACAAAATGCTTATTACTTAACCAAATGAGACAACAACTTCTCTGTTGTATTAAGAAGCAAAGTTAAACTTATCATAACTAAAAGATTATATGTAGGACTATTTTTTTTTTTTTTTTTGGGGGGGGGGGGGGGGGGGGGGGTGGGGGGTTGATATCCCTCCTGCCCTGTGGGACAGGACAAAACCATATTGTGAGAAATGTGACACAACTGTAAATAAGTTTAGCGGGTTTCCTAAAATGTCAAAATTGGTAAATAAGTTAGAATTGGCAAACAAATTCACCGGATATAGACGTTTTATGTTAGGAAATTTATAACTCCCTGGAATGGAATGAGACAATATTAGGTTTGAAGTATAATTGGTGTATATAATCATTTATCACATTTGATTAACGTGGAAACAACATCAATGCAATTGTACGGATTCAAATATATTACTTGAGATTCTATGTAACTCATCCATGAGAAATATTTGATTAACGTGGAAACAACATCAATGCAATTTGTTGAAATTAGTTGATGATTTTATTGATTGTCTCATTGGCATTATATAGCCTTACAGTCATTAATACAATGATCTCAATCATTATGACAATAATCTCATAATGGAATATCCTGTGACATATTCTGGCATCCCAAATATGTCCTCAGGATATTCCCATGTGCTTATACTATACTTAAATATGACACCCAACATACCATATCAACACTCCCCCTCAAGATGGGTGAAAGATATTCACTAAGCCCATCTTGTCACATCCTCTAATCATGCTCACTGAGGCGAGTCCCTTGGTTAGTCCATCTGCTACTTGATCCCTGGTTGGAACATGGCCAAGCTCCAGTAATCCACTATCCAACTTCTCTTTGATGAAGAATCTATCAATCTCGATGTGTTTGGTCCTGTCATGCTGTACTGGATTGTTGGCGATACTAATAGCTGACTGATTGTCACACCACAGCTTCATCTTGGCTCCTTGATCCAGCTTCAGCTCCACCAGCATATTCTTCAACCATAGCAGCTCTGCAACTCCCAAGGCCATAGCTCTGTACTCTGCTTCAGCTGTCGATCTGGCCACCACAGACTGCTTCTTACTCCTCCAGGAGACCAAGTTACCTCCTACAAATATGCAATATCCTGAGGTAGACCTCCTGTCATCAGCACAACTAGCCCAGTCAGAATCACAGTAGCCCTCGATGCTCACGTGATTGTTCTTCCTGAATATTAGTCCCTTCCCGGGAGCACCTTTCAGGTACCTCAGAATCTGGTACACTGCATCCATATGACCCTTCCGTGGGTCATGCATGTAGCGGCTCACCACACTTACTGCAAAGCAGATATCAGGACGTGTGTGGCTCAAATAGATCAACTTGCCAACCAGTCTCTGGTATCTGTCCCGATCAACTGGTTCTCCAGCCTCAGCATCAATCTTGAACCTCTGATCTATTGGTGTCGCTGCAGGTTTGCACCCCAACATCCCAGTTTCTGTGAGAAGGTCCAGTGCATACTTCCTTTGAGAGAGAACAATCTCCTCTGCTTCTCGAGCAATCTCAATCCCAAGGAAGTACCGAAGAAGGCCGAGATCCTTCACCTCGAATTCCTTGCCAAGCTTTCCTTTGAGTTGGGCGATCTCCTGCTCATCATCTCCTGTGATAATCATATCGTCCACATACACCGCAAGCATGGTGATGTGGCCTCCACTCCGACGGAAGAACACAGTATGATCCGCATTGATCTGCTGATATCCCATCCCTATCATCGCTCTTCTGAATCTGTCAAACCACGCTCGAGGAGACTGCTTCAGTCCATAGATGGACTTCTTCAACCTGCAGACCTTGCCTACTGTCTGATTGGTGCCAAATCCTGGTGGTATCTCCATGTACACCTCCTCCACTAGATCTCCGTGAAGAAACGCATTCTTCACATCCAGTTGGTGTAGCTTCCATCCACCATTCGCTGCCAGAGAAATCAGAGTCCTGACAGTGCTCATCTTTGCAACTGGTGCAAAGGTCTCGTCATAGTCGATGCCGTACGTCTGACTGTATCCTTTGGCTACTAGTCGAGCTTTGTAGCGCTCAACCTGTCCATCTGGGTTCTGCTTCATGGTAAAGACCCACTTGCATCCAACTGCTCTCTTCCCCTCTGGCAATCTCACAAGCTCCCAAGTGTGGTTCTTCTCCAGAGCTCCCAACTCCTCGTGCATTGCCGCTTTCCACTTTGGATCGTTCTTGGCAACCTGCCAATTGTTAGGTACAGTAATACTATCCAAAGATGCTATAAATGCTCCATGAGAAGAAGAGATATGGTCATAAGAAACAAACTGAGCAATATCCCAACCATATCTGTTTGGAGGATTTCCTGCATTGCTGCGAGTGGTCCTCCGTACAGATAGTGGTGTGGGAGGAGTAGAAGTAGGAGGAATGATATTTTGTGAAGGAGGGGGTATCACCTGAAGGGGGGTTGGTGTCGGTGCCTCAGGAGTTGGGACGAACGCAGGCAAAGGACTTGGCACTGGCACTGTCGGTACTGGTCCTGCAGTTTGCTTCTCTCTCCTGCTGTAGGTAAGTAACTCTCCCTGAGCCGTAGGCCTAACACCTTCACCTTCTTGTCCCTTCTCCGTGCCTCCATGCCAAACTTCTAAATCGGTTACCACAAAGTTCTCCATCTCCCCCTCTCGCCTAATACTGGCAGTATTAGGCGTGTTGTGTGAAGTTCCGTCCTGGTGGTAGTATGGCTCATGCTCCCGAAAGTGGACATCCATACTGACAAACTTCTTCTTCTCTACTGGACTCCAGCACACATACCCCTTCTGGGTCGCCGAGTAGCCTACGAAGATGCATTTGACCGCTCTAGGGTCAAGTTTCCCAACTGATGGCCTGTTGTCCTTCACAAAACACACACACCCAAACACCTTCAGTGGGAGTATCCCACTATTATTGCCTTGCAATACCTCACATGGGGACTTCCATCCGAGGACCTTCGAGGGCATCCTGTTGATGAGTTGAGCTGCTGTCAACACTGCATGCCCCCACAGACTCTGTGGGACATTCATGTCGATCATCATACTTCTTGCGACCTCCAGAAGGTGTCTGTTTTTCCTTTCTGCAACTCCATTTTGTGCTGGTGTGTATGCACAGGTGGTCTGATGCTGTATTCCGTGTGCTGACAAGTATTCTGCAAGCGTCCTGTTGGTATACTCCGTTCCATTGTCAGACCTCAGTACCTTCACAACTGCTTTGTACTGAGTCTGGACATGCTTATGGAAATCCCGAAAACAAGCAGGTACATCATTCTTATTTTTCATCAAATATAACCAGGTAACACGAGAGGCACACTCAATGAAAGAAACAAAGTACTTATAACCATTCATAGTGTTAGTAGCACATGGACCCCAGACATCAGAATGTACTACCTCAAAAGCAAAAGTGCTCCTATGACCCGTGCCAACATATGAGCTCCTAGTAAGTTTTCCTAACTCGCACGCATCACATACTAATTTCTCTTTTTTTGTTTTTGCATAAATCTCTGGATATAACTTACTTAGAGTATCAAAGGAAGAATGTCCCATCCTCCGATGATGGAGCATCAAGGTATCCTCAGTCCTCTGCTGCAGTCCTTCCATGCCAGCCTTCTCTGTCATAGATACCAATGCTGAGTCCAGTCCTTCTCGATCTAGGTACCACAGTCCCTCATGCCAAGTGCCAGTCCCAAGTCTTCGTCCTGTCCCTTTCTCCTGGAAGGTCACCTTAGGAATATCAAAAGAAACAATGCATTTAAGTTGGAGGATTATAGAACTAATGGACAAGAGACTGACTGGAAAGGATGGAGCATGTAAAACATTGGATAATCTTACTGAACCTGTACAATTAACAGTACCCTTACCGACCACTGGCTGGAAAGTGCCATCAGCTGTCTGAATGCTGTCTGCTGATGCTAGGTGAGTGTAGGAAGAAAACTCACTAGCATTTCCAGTCACATGTCGAGATGCTCCCGAGTCGATAATCCAGTCTGATGATTTAAGGGAAGAGATAGACGCAAGGGCAAGTGATTCGTCAGTACCTTCTGATGGATGGGCATATATGGCAGCGTTGCCCCTAACAAAGAATGAGGTGGACGCCTCCTCTGTTCTACTCCTCATGTCTCCCAGTGCCTGGTCCTCCACAGTAATGGTGCCATCAGCTTCTCCGTTCCCTTCTGATATCAGGAGGTTTGCTCGATAACCTCCTCGGCCGCCTCGTCTACCGAACGGTCCTCGTGCACCACCTGAGTCTCCCTCCCTAGGTGGTTTGGTACTAGCATATCGATGATGACCCATCTCCCCACAGTTGTAGCACTGCCGGTTATCCTGCCAGGGTTCTCCCTTAGATCGTGTGTTACCTGAGCTGGTGATCGCTAGTGCTGACTTTGCTTCGGGGGGACCACATGTCCCTGCTTGCAGCCTGATGCGTGTCTCCTCCTGGATCATGGCTGAGATAGCCTCCTCAAGGCTAGGGATCTTTGGTTGGGCTAGAAGTAGGGCCGTCCTCTGTGCGAAAGCTGCAGTCAGCCCTTTGAGAAACTTCATCGTCCTCTCCTGCAGACACACCTGTCTCTCCTTACACTTAGGGTCCCCGCAGCTCGCCCGATCTGAGGAGTGATCATAATCCAACCATAGACGCTCCAACTCCGTGGCATACTCCTGCACCGTCTTCTCTCCCTGTACGGTGTCATCAATCTCCCCCTTTATCTGGAAGACCCGTAAGTTGTTCCCCACACCATCATAGGTCCTTCTCAACTTCTCCCACACATCTTTCACCATCTCAATACCGTCTACTGTGGCGGCAATAGACTGGACTAAGGAGTTGAGAAGCCAGATGTAGATCACCATATGAGTGGACTTCCACTCATCGCGTCCTGTCGAGCCCTCGTCCGGCTCTGTCGTCTCGCCCGTCAGGAACCCCTCCATGTTTTTTCCTGCGAGGGTTCTTCTCACCCGCCGTGACCAACTCAGATAGGTGGCTGGTCCATCTAATTTCAGATCGATGGAGGGAAGCTTCAACTCCGGCGACGTTCGTGTCGTATTCTCACCAGCCGACATCGTCAACAACTTCATCAACGTCGCCACCTCTGCAGAATCTAGCTTCTTGATGATCTCCTCCATCGATGCTTCGTCTATCCAATCACGTCACGTCCGCTCCACGACTCACGCTCGTCCTCGTCGTCCGCTCCTAGATCCGAACATGTCCCCCCTTTTTCCAGATCTAGGCATCCCTATTAGGCGATGTCTAGTGCTGGTGTGGAGGAGGCGGCAGCACGCATGTCACAGCCGCCGTCGCAGCAGCAGCAGCAGTCGCAGCAGCCGTGAAGATTTTTTTTTTTTTTTTTTTTTTTTTTTTTTTGAAGGGAGGGGGGGTAGACGAGGCGGAAAGGGAGGGGGGCGTGGAAGAGTTCGGTGGAGGAGATCTAGAAAATCCTCCTGTGGGTTTGTGGAAGCTTGGTGACGGCTAGGGTTTGTGGAAACTTGGCTCTGATACCATGTTGAAATTAGTTGATGATTTTATTGATTGTCTCATTGGCATTATATAGCCTTACAGTCATTAATACAATGATCTCAATCATTATGACAATAATCTCATAATGGAATATCCTGTGACATATTCTGGCATCCCAAATATGTCCTCAGGATATTCCCATGTGCTTATACTATACTTAAATATGACACCCAACATACCATATCAACACAATTGTACGGATTCAAATATATAACTTGAGATTCTATGTAACTCATCCATGAGAAATATTTAGTGAAGACGTGCAAATTAAACATGTATAGTATGTTTGTTATTAGTGAACCAAGTTAACACCAACTACTGTATACTGTGACCAACTACGCTGCATGTGTATGTACACTTAGAGAATATGAGAAAATAGTTTTGATGAAACTACTGCATTTGGATCCTGATCAGGGTCGATCACAACAAAATATGAATCTATTGTTTCTAGATCTGTCGCATTCGTACCGAACTCGATTTTTTTAATGTATCCGAATACGGATACGTCTTTCATTTCCTTTTTTGGATTTCACTTCATTTTTTTGATCCGGACACCTATATAAGTATATACATTATGTTAACATAAGAATAATACTAGTATACACTTCTAACACTAGACAACACACTGTTAGGGACTATATCTATTATATTCAAAGTATTTACCAACCATAACGTAAATTAAGTTAATTAATATGCAACTAAACCTATATGGAATCATTACTTCAATTGAGAACCCAAACGTCAATTTTTTTCAAAACACTATAACATATTATCCGTATTCGTATTTGCTTTATTTGTATCTATTTCTTCTTATATCTGATTCGAATGCAAATTCATTTTTTTGCCGAATATAGTTGTTGACTTTTATTTTCGAACAATATATTTATCCATATTTGTTATTATAAATAAATAAATATATGGTAATACCTATAAACGAACATTATTCACTCCCAATGCACCCTAACTAGGATACAACAAGTGGGGTACATTAATAAGCAAAAAAATATATATATACTATTTACAACTAAATAAAGAAGTATGAATTAGTAATTACTTCACTTTCTTATTTGTTTACAGAAGAAAGTAAAATATGATGATTCATATCATTTAAGCATCATTAGCCTTCAAAGGAAACTATGGTACCCTTTTACAACTTTTAGATGGCCTTGACATAAAATACAAGTGACATATAGGTAATGGATGCGCCTCTAATTGGAGAAGAGTTTTTTAAATATTAACCTACACAAGGAGGTGTACCTATAACTATCTACCAAGTCTTTCATCTCCAATACTTATATGGACACTGGTACGATGCCTTAATTTAAGTGTTTGTACTACATAAGTGGCGGACTATGTTGCACAAATATGGATAGGCATATGGGTAAGGACACCATATGGATAAGGAATACATATATTTTCAAATAGATAGAGTAATTTGTCAATTATGTTGCAAAATAAGGAAACATATACTGGCACGAACACAATACGGGTATGGACACCATTTTGTCGTGTCCATGTAACATAGCTGACCAACTTAGAAGACTGATGGCGACTACAAAGGAACATTATTCATGTCATAACCATGATAGGTCCCGATATTATTTACAGTCTTGATCATCCCATAACATATCCATATCGCTTTCATGCTCTGAAATTTCAACCATTCTGCATCGACATCTCTGAAGGGAAAGATCAGCGGAAGCAAATCCTCATTTGAAGAATCACAACAACCATTATTGGGAAACTTCATTCTAACGAATTCTTCAAGGAGCTTATTATCATCATTAACAAATGGTATCTTAGTGAATTTAGTACAGATCATCATCTGTCAAAGACTGGAGACTCTTCCTACTCTTGGATGTCAATCGTACTTGAAATCGTCTCTCCAGTGTTCCTTCTCCTCCATCCACATTCATTCCATTGCTAACTTCTTCCTCTCCTCCGTAATTTCGCAACTTATTCGAGACCCAAAGTCTAAAAAATCCGATTATATATGCCAATTTTACTTTAAACATATACCTTCTCAAACAAAGCATCATTAACTCATAAGATATATTAGGGAAGTTTCTAATTGTTCTAAATATGGTGCTTGGGATGAGCCCGTCTAGGGCACAATGTCCCCTTCGCTCGTGCAGGCTTCCCTATGGAATAGGATTGAACTATCTTGCAGAAATTGTGATGCATTGAGTAGACATGTAGTGGAAAATTTTAATGTTCTCTAAATGTTGAAGACCATAAGTTAGATGTGGGGCTCCCATGTAGATACATGATGTATCGATTCTTTGTTAAATGAAGTTTCTGGCTGTAAGATTAATATACCTCGTACTAGTTTGGCATGTAATTTTTGTGTAGTGTGATCAGTTCGAACAAATATGACAATCATAACAAGTCTCTAGATTTTTCAATTTTCCATGTAATGTAACATGTCTCACCCCAAATTTTATATGGGCTTAATGATGGAAGCTATTCATGCATAGCAACATAAATGAGCTATGAGAATATACACAATTATAGCTCATCTATGTATAGGAGATTCCAAGAATATTTCTCTACAGAAGCAAGAAGATATCCTTTCTTATTGTGTTCTATTACAAGGAGGAAAACAGGTTACATACATTGCTTGTGCAATGATGTTTCAAATGAAAGTTATCAAGTATCTATGGAGTAACACCATTTTTACAGCTTTTTATCTGGTTAATCGCATATCATCCTATATTCTTAATAGACAAATCCCTTTCTCGTGTCTTTATCCTGGTCAGTCCTACTCCGGGTTCCTCCAAGTATTTTTGGTTGTTGCCTTTGCCCATAGCTTGAGCTCTGGCCTTGATAAACTCTCCTAGGATTGTTTAAGTGTGTTTTTATCAGATATTCTCGACTCAAAAAGGGGACAGATTCCATGATTATGCTACTTGTTCTTAATACCCATGTGTCTGCGAAGCTACCTTCTTTGAACACACACTCAATATTTCACCAAGTCTCCCCCATCCACCATTCCTCTCATTGCATTTATCCTTTACCTGTCCCAATTATCTCCTTTGCTGCAATTAAGCCATTAGAGGTGTATTTATGATCTGATGGCGAATATGGTAAAATATGTGTATTTTAGATTTAGTAAAAGATTTAATCAATCTTATAAATAGAGTCAAAAGTCCATATTTATCCTTTAATATTTGTATATTTTATCTATTATGAATAAGAGAATCTCTCCTCCCCGCCATAGGAGAGTACATTTGGTTTTCTCTATATCATTATTTCTCTCATAAAATTAGAAGTAGCCATCGTCTCTTCTTCTTATGTCTCCATGTCTATACCTACATAAAATTCTACATTATCTAGTCACCATAAGGTTTTTACGGTACCACTACCAGCTCAGATGTCTATCGATCATCCGACTCGTATTAGCTCCACCTTCTAACCTTGACCTTTGAATTTCTATTTACAATGTAAACGTGCTTGTACATCTTATCCTATGAATGACTTTGTGTCCTTCGCTAGGCTCAGTTCTTTGTATATCCATTTTGCCTTGTCTCTTTTTTTCGTTTCTATTCCTAGGACTTACAGAGAATCAATGGAAATTCGAGCCTAGAAACAAGCAATGGCTGATGGTATGGATGCTCACCTATCCCATGGTATATGAGATTTGGTTTATGTCCCCCCCAAACTCACATTGTTCCTTGTCTCTGGCGTTCACTCTCAAATACTTACAAGACGAGTCTATTGATTAATATAAGGTAAGGTTAGTCATCAAGAGGTTCACAACGACTTGTGGTATTGACTATTTTGAGACATTTTCTCTTTAGCTTGTCTAACTCTATCAAAGTACTCTCTCTTTCAATCAACAATGATTGACTTATCTTCATCTTGATATGGTGATGTTATTAAAGAAGTATATATAGAGCAATCTCATAAAGTAAAAAATTTGCTCAAGGAGATAATTGGGTATGAAAGCTAAAGAATACAGAGCAACCTCCTAAAGTTGTCCATCTTAACCAGAGTCCTCGTGCTTGGTTTAAAATATTTACCCAAGTAGTTACAAGTGTAAGTTTACGGTACAATCTGCAATTACTCGATCTTCATCAAAAATATTTTTGGGGATCGTTATCTTATGATCAATGCTGATGATATTCTTCTATCTAGAACTAATGTTAAAGGGCACCAATAAGACAGAAAAATATCTCAATAAGCACTTTGTTACCAGAAAATTTGGGATAACCTCGCCTACTTCCTAAGCATTAAATTTTCTCAAAGCAAAGATAATTCTCTCTCAGAAAACATGCGGTAGACTGCTATATGAAATCGGGTTATTTGATGCATAACATGTTCATACTCAAATGGAGTGAAACCCCATTTATGGCTTGACGAGGATGGGAACATCAAAGATAAGTCTCACTATAGAAGACTGGTGGGTAAGTTGATGTTGCTGATCTATCTAACCATTATTAGACCGAATATCTCCTTTCTTGTTAGTATAGTTTGTCAATTTATCAATTTATGGGAAATCCAAAATGATGCCACTATGATGCATTAAGAATTTTGAGATATATGAAAGGGTCTTCTAGGCAAAACCTTTTGTACTGGCACCGTGGACATCTTAATATCAAGTCTTATTTATGATTACTATGGGGATCGAAAAAAAAAAACTAGGATGTCCACAACTGGGTATTTCACTTATGTTTGTAGCAATCTTATCATATAAAAGAGTAAGAAACATGCAATACTATTTCACTTATGATAACCAAAGTCGACATTTTTGGCAATTTTTCACAGACGAACCAAATACATTGTAGTGGATTGTAACTTTGTTCGACATGCAGTTATGAATAAGCGAATTTGCATTTGTTTTACACCTTACGAAGGTCATACATTGACTTGTTGATAAAGACGCTAGCTTCTATCAGGCAAGGTTCGCAGTATCGATAGCAGAAACGATATCGGACCCTTCCTATGAGTATCAGGATTGGTGGTATCGGCAATATAGGTAGTTTCAAGTAGATGTATTAGATTTTTTTTCTTTACCAAAAAGTAAATAATTATTAAAATTTTAGTAATTTTTTTTTATATATTTAGGCATAGTTTAAAACATTTTTGTGTTATTTCTTATTAGTTTTGAAATTGAATAAAATAATAGTCAACTTTATTGATTGGTTTACCCGTGATAAATAAGATTTTTTTTAATTTACATCCTTTTACAACCTTACAATGTTTTTACGTCCTTATTTATTGGTCTATTTTGTTCAATTTTGTCCATCGAATTGACTAGAAAAAAGATCCCAATGTCGGTATCGGTCAGTATTAGTAACGATCAGTATCAGATCGGGACATGCCAAATAGTATTGATATCGGTCGATACTTTGCAATATCCTCTATGGTTAGTTGTCTTATGGGACAAACTGGCATATATATATATATATATATATATATATATATATATATATATATATATATATATATATATATTTGAAATGATAATTTATTTATTATAATTTTTTGGCCCCGTAATAGCACATAACTCGTCACTACGGGGCTAAAATCCGACATGTAGGCCCATAATACTGGGTCGAAGGCCCACTCCCGATCCGCCTAGCCCGCACCATCCGGATGACTAATTTAATTCTCCACCACTAGGGAATAATTAAATGGCTTCCTCCAAGGCTAAAACCCACAACCACTTTGGGGGATGTCTCCTAAATTAGCCACTTGAGCTAGAGGTGCTTGGCTATATATATATATATATATATATATATATATATATATATATATATATATATATATATATGTGTCCACCTTAACAAAGAATTTTAGAATAGTTGTCATATATATATATATATATGTCCATAATTAGTATTTATAGTCCCACATCAGTTACTTAGGAAAGAGGGAGACTAACTTTTTATAAATATGTGCTCAATCCACATCAATAGAACTATCTCATTGTGTTAAGCTCATTCTCAACCTAAACATTGTTTGGCTACTAGCATCAAGATCCTCTCTCATTCCCATTTTTGTTTTGTCAAGGTTGGAATTCGAGCCCATGCCCACTCCTCTCTCTTACTAGAGTTACTAACTAGACCACCACCTTGGTGATGGGTTACTAGTTGCTTATTTTGACATCTTTTGGTATTGGTTGTAGTTGGCAGTATTACTTGAATTTTGGAATAAGTGAAGAGAATAAATTTCTACCTGTTGAAGAAACATGTCCACCAAAGTAACGCCTTGAAATAACTGGTTCATGTATTAACAATGTCGTAGTCCATGGACAAAGGAAGAGCTGGTCCTTCTGTGTTCAGATGCAGTGAAAGTGAAACTGTGGAACTACAAGGTAGCTTATTCGTCATTCCCTTGAAACATATTTATAACAGCGATATGTTTCTTTGTAAGAGAGAATCAACATTTAGGCCAGATTTCTTATTCGAACGCTGAAAGAAAATGTCATTTTACAGTTAGGATCAGTCATACAAGGATGACAAGTCTGAGACAGTGAAAGAGGAGAGTCAGAATGTGGAGGGTGATAAGCCTGAGACAAAAGATTCAAGGAGGAGAGTAAGTGGAATGTGTAGACTGAGAAGCCAGAGACAGTGGGTCAAAGAGGAGGCAAAGGGGAGGACTGGTTTTCGTAAAGAACTAAAGAAGTATGCAACCTTTATGTTCGGATGAGTATGAGAAGGAAGCAGAAAGCAAATTCAGGATGTGGCTTTGGACAGGTTGATCTAATTGATTAATATAGAAGAGAGGAAGAGGTTGGGAGTACAAATGTGGATGGAACAGAAAGAAAAGAGGAAGGAGAGAGTTCAAGAGTGGGATTGGCATCCAAAAAAAAAATTTAGAGTTTTCCTGGATTCATGTTTCCCTTCAATGGTGGTGACTTGATAGTTGATAGATCTGGACAGAGAGGAAGAAGTTGACTCGACTGTCTGGGTTGTGATGTTGTAAGAATTATAGTAGGTAGATGTCATACCTACTATAATTTCATTTTTTCTGTGTACTAGAGTGATATTCTTTCATCATCTGTGTACATGAATAACGAGTCAACCGTTGGTCCACGATCGGAATGAGATCGATTATAGAGACACAAATACAAATTTCACAACTTTATCAAGACCCAAAGTCTAAAAACCCATATATAATCAATTAATAAATACAATCATCCATCAACAAGTAATTCATTTGCAGGCATTCCAATGTGCTACTTGAGTTAGCGGCAATATATCATTACTCAAGAAACACAAAGTTTAACATGCATGCTGAGTTTAACTTAAGGTGGACAGATTAAATACCAAATACATGATCGTACGAATCATCCTCGATTTGTACTCAACAAGGGTACATGTGCACAACCCCTTCACTTAGGGTTTAGAAGATGCAATGCGACTTATGAAGAGTAAGTTTGCAATGTCTTAAAAGAACTTATGATGAAGAATTTTAAACTATACCTCGTCACCATGATAGGTCCCAACGTTGATCGCCTCCAGAGCGAAGTCCATCTCAGCCCATAAGCTATCTATCTCTTTTTCGTGCTCCGACTTCTCAACTGGTTGCGGCTTTTCGTCCCCGAACGAGAAGATAGGCGGGAGCAATTTCTGCCAGTCCTCAACTACGGGGGACTTCCGATCTTTAGTAAGTTCTTCGGGGAGCTTCTTATCGTCATTCCAAATGGTATTTGTGAGGATATTGAACATTTCTCCTTCCTTCAACGACCGTGCTGCCCTTCTCTTCGACGTCGTAGTCGGCCTCACTTTGTCTGCTCCCTCCCCCGCCGACCCTCTCGTTATATTGCGAACCGCTTCCTCTATGCCATCAGAATCAGAATCCTCGGCCCTCTTCCGCTTCTTGGATGTCGACCCGGCTTGGAATCTCACCTTTCCCTCCAACTCCACTCTACTCCCAGTCTCTTCCTCTTTTCCACACAGATCCACCGAATCAGTTTTGTCTTCCGGCTCGTCTTCGTCGAGACATAACGGGTTGCTCAGGGTGCCCAGCTTCTTCAGCTTCTCGCTGGCTGCCGAGTCGAAATGGGAACGGGTCCTCTTCGCCGGGCCGCCGGAGCTCTGGCTCGCGCTCGCCGTCGCCTCGCTGCCGGCTTTCTCTCCTCCTCCGCAGCGGGTCATAAGAAGGGAAATCCCGTACCTCTTCTTCACATAGACATCGTAGCCGCCGCCTCGTAGTCGAACCTCCTCGTCCGTCTCCGTTACGCTATCCAACTTCACTTCTTCGCCTATCGCCGGCGACTCATTCGACTCCTCCTCATCCTCCTCGTCCGAATCATCGGAATTCTCCTCGTCGTCGTCGAAATACTTAGCGTAAGAAACCCTGTTCTGCTTCCCGGCCTGCGTTCTCGTCCTCAAGGGTCCAGCCGGTTTCGGGGACTCCTCGCCGTTGCTGTCATTCTCTTCACCGGACACCTCCGACTTCGGCGTGTCGCCTCCGCCGCCGCCGACGACCGAGTCGCTGTCCTTGGCGTCAGCTTCTTGATTCTCGGCGGAGGCCTTGCTGCTGAGAGAGACGACCCTCGGCGCCGGGAGGTGCTCTTCGTTGAACACGACGGCGGAGGACGGATCGGAGCCTTCGTCCTCCGGCTCCGGGACCTCGACGGAGTCGTCTCTGTCGCTGTCTTCGCCCAAGGAGTGTTCCGGCGGGTCGACAATCTTGATCGTGTTCTCGGACGAGGCCGCTCGCGATTGCCGCGGCGGCGGAGGAGGAGGAGGGGAGGAGTTGGGGGCGGAGGTTAGGGTTTTCCGGCTCCGGGTCCGGTGAGATACGGCGGCGCCGGCCATTGGTAAGGGGGAAGCGGAAGGGGTTTGAGAGTTGGGGGGAGACGAAAGGGTTTTTGAAGAGGTTTTTTGGGGGGGTTGGTGAATTTGTTCCATTTTATACCTACAGTTTTGGTTCATTTTGTAAGTTTGTCCTCCGGTTGATATAGTTTGCAATTTGGCTTTCTTCAGTCCAGAACTTTGTTTGCGCGTAGAAACTGTGGAGGCCAAGAGGTTTCAATGCTATATTTCAAATTTAAATTTGATAGCACTTGAAGGATGTAGTAAACACTTGTACATACTTACAAATTGCTAGAAAGTTACGAGATATTTTATATTTTGAGCATGTTCTACCTACTCTAAATTAATTGTTGGGTACACCAAAAATAACCAAACTGGAAGGAAAAAAAAAAGGAAAAGAGAGGAAAAATATTGACAAATAGAGAATGAAAATAAAGAGAAAAAAAGAGCAAGAAAAAAATATGATATTAATTTGGAGGATTTATTTGGGGTGTACAAAGACACTCCAAAAAGTAATAATTTATACCATTTTTTTTTTATAAATTAGAGTATGTGTTTGGAACGTCCCCACTGGAGATGCTCTAAGAGCATCCACAATGGGAGATGTTTCAATGCTACATTTTGAGTCAAATTTTGTAACACTTGAATGATGCAATGGACACTTGTAAATACTTGAAAATTGCTAGAAAACTACGAGATCTCCATATTTGGAGCGTGTTCTAGCTCATCTAAATTAATTGCTGGGCCCACCAAAAGTAACCAGACATGATAAAAAATAAAGAGAAAAAAGAGAGAAGATGAAAAAGAGGAAGAAAAATGAGGAGATTAATTTGGAATATTTATTTAGAATGTACCATTGTGTGCCAATATCATGGAAACACTCCAAAAGAAATAATTTATTTTAATAATTTAGAGTATGTGTTTGGAGTGTCCGAATTGTGGATGCTCTAACAATATTTCTAAATAAAGTCAAGTCTGACCACTGGAGATAGCCCAGTAGAACATCCACGGTGGAAGAGGTTTCAAGTGCTACATTTTGACTTTAGTCAATTTTTTTAGCACTTGAATGCTGCAATAAACACTTGTCTATATTTAAAAATTGCTAGAAAGCCAAGAGACGGTCCATATTTGAAACGTGTATTAGCTCATTTATATTAATTTATAGGTCCACCAAAAGTAATAGTTATTTTCTTACATGGAACTAAAAATAAAAAGGAGAAAGAATGAGGTAAAATCTTACCAAACAGGGAAGCAAAAAAAAAAAAGAGAAAAAAAGAAGAAGAAGTTAATTTGAAGTATTTATTTTGAGTGTACCATTGTGTACCAATATCAAGGAGAGACTTAAAAAATAATAATTTACAAATTTTTTAATAATTTATAATATGTGTTTGAAATATTCACACTGTGGATGTTTATAAAAAAATTATTTTACAAGACAAAAATAAAAGTTTCTACTTATTTTTTGGAAAGTTAATTGTATGCATGTGAACAAAAATAAACTTATATTTCTGATATACTTGTTCATTTTGGAACTAACATTTTGAAAAAGCAATGCCAAATCATGTCGAATATCATGTATAATTTATATTAAATACTGTGACTTATGTTTTTTTTTCCCCCATAAAAATACATAGTACTATCTTAATAGGCATTTAAACACCATATATTTTATTCTACACAAGTATCCTAAACTACAATAATTTGCAGTAATTGTTTGAAAATACAAGGTTACCCATTTACACAATCTTAACGTCATTGTCTCTTCGTATTCTTTCATAAACATAGCCTAATTTTATCTTCTTTTTCTTCCCTAACCCTAGCAAAAGTGGTGATAAAGTGTCTACTGTGTCTATAGAAATAGTTGAGATTATTTAACAACAAACTAAAGTAGTTATTGTTCAAGATATTTATGTTGGTATTTTTGTCTTTGGACTAAGTAAAGATAGTCTTGCATTGGCTACACCACCAAGTGGGTATCTCAATATAATACTTTGAATGAGTTGAGGTGTGCACATGGGGTGTGGTGGGGCACATGGATGCCATGTGAGGGTATTTTTCTAGGAGAAAAAAAGATTAACTCATCATGAAAGAATTTATGCTTTTTGTCATGCTTTTATAATTATTTTCATAGGAGCTAAGCTCGGACTCGGGCTCAAGGGCGCAAAGTGGCGCTTTGTTGACGTACTTTGCACTTAGCACGTCAGCATCGGCGCATGGCATGCACTTGTACGCATTTGATGCGCTCTACGTCAGCATATGTGCATGGCGCTTGTGTGCATTTGATGCGCTCGATTATGCGCGAGTTGCATGCGTCGTTGCATGAGCGGGGCGCATGAGCTGGACACATGAGCGGGCCGCATGGGCTACCGCATGAGCTGCTAAGTGCGCGGTTGCTACGCTGTTGTATGAACGGACGCATTGGCGGTTGCTTGCATGGCCACTGCTATCGGATATATTTGAACGGTTATGGAAAGCTATTGTCGGTTATTCAGATCCGTCTTTTGTGGGATTTGAATTAATTCGTTCCTAACTTTGTGGGATTCGAATTAAAGTTGTTCATATCTTTCCTTAACTAATGGGCGGACAGGCTCCTTTATAAATATTCTCTTTGTGCCTCCATTGAGGACATACTTCGAAATAGAGGAGACGAAGAGAGTTATTGCAGCCGCCATTGCAGTCCAGGAAGTTCGTGCAAGTCCAAGTAAGGAGGTGACAGCAAGCGTTCCAGAAGTTCCTTCTTTGAGCAACGGTGATTTTCATTACCCCAGTAAGTAGATTTTCTTCTTCTCCTTTCTCTTCTCTTCTGCTAGTTGTAATTTCGTTCTGTCCGTCTGCATCTGCGAGCGCAAGGAAGAACGTGAAGTTTATTTTTCTGATTCCTTTGTAATCTTGAGAGCAAGTTGTAATCCGGATCTTTATATTGTTCTTCGTGGAAATCGAGAATAGTCAGAGTGAAAACTTTTCTGTGAACCTCTGATCTCGACCACGCGTTCTTTCATCTTTGGTTTAGCCTCAAGACTAACAATTTCAAAGCAAGATCTAAGAAAGATGGAGAACAACCGTGCGAAACTTTTCGACACTAGTTTTAAAAACTTGAGAAGTTTGACGGAGATCATTACAACTCTTGGAAGAGGTGGACTACGTTCTGACAGAACCGGAGCTGGTTGTTCCAGACGGTGATGATGCTACTGTTCGGGCAGTTGCTATTGCAACTGCTAAGCAGAACAAGTAGAGAAGAGACAACAATCTTTGCAAGCTGCTGATTCTGAATCCATGGAGGATACTCTGGCGGAGTTATACAGCAAGGCGGACTATGCTAAGGTCATATGGGAGTCTCTAGACAAGCACTACAAGGCAGATGAGAACCGCAACAAGATTCATGTGACTGAAAAGTCTGGAACATGCGATTTAAGGACGACAAGACTATGTTGCCTCAAGTCAAGGAGTTTCTCAAGTTACGTCAAAAATATGAGGATGGTGGCATGCCCTTAATCGGCACCTTTATTGTGGGGGGTATTGTGGCCAAGCTTCCGCCAGGATGGAGCAATTTTATCTCGAGCATGCACCGGAAAAAGATGCAAGTTAGCCTTGATCAACTACTGCACAACATCCATGTTGAAGATGAGTTAAGGGCTCAAAACAAAGCGGACACGTTGTCCAAGCAATTGGCAAAGTAAACTTGGTACATATGGGCAACTCCAAAGGGAAGCAGAAGGCTTCTCACTATAAGAAGAATGACTTCAACCATCTCAAGGTGAAGTCGACTTCGTTCAAGTCAAAGCCAAAGCTCAAGTCAGATGTGACTTGCTTTAACTGTGGCAAGAAGGGCCACGATCAGAGAGATTGCAGATCCAAGCCAAAACAGACAGAGCAAGATGAGACTAACAAGGTTGCTATGATTGCGCATGGGTTGTGATGGTTGTAGTGTCCCGCTCCGCGTTGACACTATGTACAAGAGATATGGTTTGCTGACTCAAAAAGGAAACATTCTTGAAGAGCTCCTTGTTAAACCAGAAGATGACTGATCTAGGTGAATGAGCGAAACTTTATTCTCTAATTCTTGCACGCCTTAATAATGAATCTGAGTTTTTGTAATGCTTATTTGCTTAATAAGATAATATTCACATTTAGAATGGTAGAACGAGAACCTGCTTGCCTAAAAGAGATAGAACCATTGACATGCTAAGTATAGAAATGAATGTTGCATGCTAGTTACACTGACACCGCTATCGAACGAACCTTGCCATGCTAAGAAAAGAGTAGAACTATATGCTTAACTATAAGAGATAGAAGACCCGTGCTATGCTTGCTTAAATAAAGATTGTTCATATGTTTGCTTGTTGTCGTCTAAATAATTTCTTGTCTTTGATGCAAAAGTTAGATTGAATTTATGCTTGTATTGTTACAAAGAGTTATGGCTTGTCTTGTTATAGAAGAGACTATTAGCCCGCCCTGATGTTCCGGTCATAGGGGATCTAGGGGGTACGGCTATTAGATAAGAGATAGATGGATTGAAAGCTTATATTATCACAGTGTGTTATGCTTGTGATATGCTTGTTATCGAGGAGCTTGAGGGGGATGGAGGCTAAATGAAAAGTTTGAAGACTAATAGTGCATCCTGATGTTTCGGTCCTACGGGATATAGGAGGGCGTGGTTATTAGAATAGTA
The DNA here is from genome assembly GCA_036927795.1 of Iris macrosiphon. NCBI lineage: Eukaryota > Viridiplantae > Streptophyta > Magnoliopsida > Asparagales > Iridaceae > Iris > Iris macrosiphon. The sequence continues at coordinate 26,237,225 of JAYESA010000011.1, forward strand.
GATGGAGACCACTGATGGGGTGAGACTAATAGTGTGCCCTGAGGGTATGGCTATTAGATGGGAGGCGGCGCTTCTGTTGGGAAGAGTTTGAGTTAGAGAAGTTAGCTTGTTCATGGAGATAGCTGCATTTCAGGTAGTTAGGGCATGCTAGGCTAACCTTCTTGCATACCTAACTGTTTGATGCAGAGATGGACATGAAAGAGAACATTGTTTATATATGCAAATTATTACTAACTTGTATGTCTGCTGCAGGGATAACCGTTCGACAAGGGATAAGAATCACTAAATAAGTGATATATATATATATATATATATATATATATATATATATATATATATATATATATATATATATATATATATATATATAGCATGCTTGTTCATGATCATGTGTATCATAGAGTTTATCTGATAGTGTTTCATGCATTTGCATCGGTCGGACAATGTGTAAGTCCTCTGATTTTCAGGAATTTCTAATTTGGCTTTTCTCAATTTTCTGGAATTTTTTGGGGTTTTCCTGTAATTAAAACCTAGGCTTATAGTAATTAAATTATTTTTAATTGCTATTAATTAATATTAAAATATTATGAAAATAATATTTTATGGTGTAAAATGGAAAACCGGACATAGGATAATTTTTTGTGAATTTATTGAACTCCGGAAACCCGTTTAAAGCCATAAAAACCAATGTAAATAAACCCTAATTAAACTCCTTAAATAAACCCGGTTCAATTAAACCAAACCAACCCAACTCAGACCGAACCGCTACCCTGAACCGAACCCACCCAGCTTAACGGGTTGGGTCGGGTCGGATCCGAGTCAAACCCGACCCGGACCCATTAACCTTAACTAAACCCTAATCGGATCGGAACAGTGTTCCCGAGCGGCGGCGCGCCTATTTAAGGGCCTCGGGATCCGTGAAGCTGCCGCCGCCGCCTCTCTCTCTCAGCCTCTCCCCGTCGGCGCCATCACCGGAGCAGCCCTGACCCGTTGTCTTCCTCCTCTCGACGAGTCAACCTCCTGCTCCTCCTCCCAGAACCTCTCGACCGACTCCCCTCGCCGAAACCCTAGTTTCCCCGTCATCGCCTTCCTCCTCCTTCCCCACGCCGCAGCATCGCCGTCGAACCGCTCCCCTCACCGAGCACCACCGGGAACCCGACCCTCTCCTTCCTCAACCCCAAGCATCACCCACTCTCCCTCTCTCCGCCCGCAGCGCCCTCGCCACGCCGACCCCCAAGCCCCTCAGCCCTGAACTCTAAACCGTCCAGCCGCCGCTCGACTCCGCCACGGTCGGCCCTAGCTACCCTAAACTTCCCCTTTCTTCTCCGGCCACGACCCCGTCGACGACTCCGCCCTCTCTCCCTTCCTCCTCCGCCCGTCCCCAATTCTCCTCCTCTCCGTCAGCTCCGTCCCCGCCGACCCCGAGCCGCAGCTCCTCCGCCAAGGCCTCCGCCCCGCAGCCGGTCAGCAGCTCCTCGAACCCTCCTCCGCCTCGACGTCTCCCCGAGCCAGCGCCCCTCCTCAACTCCGTCGACCTCGCCGGAGACCCGCAACAGCAGCCCCAGCCGAAGTCTCCCTGCCTTCGGCCACCACAGTCCCTGAACAGAAACCCTAGCACGGCAGGATACAGTTCGTGTCGGACACAGCAACAGTACCGTGGACACAGGACGCAGGACACGAAGGAGATGCGCGGACACGTGAAATCTCGTCTTCACGGAGCCCTGTTCAGGTAGCGTTTCCTCTCTCCCCGTAATTCCGTTTACGATTCCGTCAGTTGTGTCACGTAGACTGTATGACCTTCTCGGTGCCCGTGCAACCCGTTCGGTGCATCGCGTCTTGTGGTGATCGCGAACCGCGATAAAAAAAAAGGAAAACCAACGCCCCGATTCACCCCGGAACTGAGTACGCCCTGCCAAACGGGACGACTTGGTCGCACGCGGTCTTCACCGAAACGTGCGCGGCGTTGATATGGACGTGTAGGATTTCGCAGAAGTTGATTTGGATGTGCGTGCACACCGGAATCAACGCATATCCGCCGACATCGTCCCGTATTCGTCGATTCTGGAACATGCTGTAACTTTGTGTACACACGTCGGATCGAAAAAAAACTTACGCCATCAGACTCATAGCAATACGCTGGTCCTGTGACCCAAGTTTGGTTCGATTCTGAGAATATTGACAAAATCGCGTATCGTGGGCCCCACAGGCTCCACTTGACGGACGATTTTGTGATCGGCTCATCGGAATCCAGTTCTGGAAGTTCCGTTGGGTTGGTATCATCGTTCCTGACTTATTGACACCAAGTTTGGCGAATTTGGAGACCTTGACCCTGACACGATTTTTGGTGCAAAGTGGCCCACATGTGGACCCCGCTTTGGCCCGGAAATGTCATTTTTGCCCTTGTGTCCAAATTGGACTCAAGGACAGGCGTTTTTAGCTATTTGATATTTTCTGAATCTAATGGTGATATTTATTTCAGCAACCGGAGTAGTACCTGCAGATCACACTGAGACCAGAGCTACAGTTGGAGCCAGAACCCCAGGCAAGTGTACCTTGCCAAATCCTGCAGCTTTGCTACTTATTTTCTTGACTTAGTTATACATCAGTGGGCAAGTATACCTTGCTAACTTTGCAGTCTTGTTACATATTTTCCTTGATTCATTTATATTGCTGTGCATGCTTGACCTAGGACCATGTGACTTACTTAGCGTCCGATTATTAGTCGGGTGCCAACACCGTACGCGATGTTGTGTATGTCATCTAGAGATGGATATTCGTGACCCCTTGCATTCTTGTGCTTGTCTTATCAAGTACACTACAACCCAGGACACTTGACACTATTCATGGACAGAATCTTTTTGAGATATTCATGGTGATTCTGTATAGGATACAGACTTTATGGCATATACATTATATCCTAGACATTATATGACTTGCTGCGTTAGATATGATTGTGCGTGACATGGACATGGTGCATCATGGACATGAGACGTGTGATTACATTGGGTGGGGAGAGACACACAGGCTACAGGCTGATTATATATATATAACCCCTATTATTGTGAGACACAAGACTCTGAAGCCCGAGCTTGGCCCATTACCCGATATTACTGTTACCGGCTCCCCGACACAGAGCTTGTAGTGGCTCAGCCTGAGTACTCATGATGCTCTCACTTACATTTTCACATAGATGGTTACATACTTACCCTGTTTATTTTATTATCTGCTGCACTGTATTTACTTTGGCTTGTATTATCTGTACATTGCTATGTCCCCTGAGGACCTGGATCCGGATTATGTCCCCAGGATTTGCAGACGAGATCTACCCCGAGGTATACGGGACCGCAGCAAGAACAGATACAGAAGCTGATACAGGAGCTATACCGACACCCGAGGACGAGATCGTACCAGAGGACTTCTCCTGAGTATTGTCTTGAGATACTCATTTATTTCTGTTTCTAGTTATTCTATTTTTAGACTATTGCATTGATGTATCAGACTTGTTCTCGGATTGTTCTCCGAGACACTTTTATTGAGATTTGTTAGTTTATATTTATTTACATTATTCTGACTTTTGATCTGTGATTATCTGTTGTGGATGAGATTAGTATAGACTGTGACTTGTATCATTGGACCTACTTATTATTATATTACAGCTTAAGCATGCCCCGATGGATCCATTAAATTAGATTTGTCCATCGGTGTGTGCTGCTGGCCATTATCACGCGTCCGGTCCCTCGATATTTTGGGACTGGGGCGTGACATGGTTTTTGTGGTGGCCCATGCAGGTCTACGACTAAATTATTCGGTTTCAACTTAGGGACCGAGCAAGCCTGCAATAAGAATAGGATAAGTTTTAAGGATCTCATCCACTTGCTTGGATCGTTCTTGACATCTATATCGGATTAGAATTAAATTCTTGACTTGCATCCTACCTTGATTCCTGTACGCCTCTTATAGTTTATTTTGATACAGAGCAATGGATCCACAAGCATGCGACGAGACTCATCTAGAAATACCATAAGGTGCTGTGATAACCAACAGAGATGAAGTGACACCAGTTAGTGAAGGTCCATTATCACAGCAAGCAAGTCAGCATGCCTCGAGAATCCAGGAAGATAACGTTCCACCATCGACGCAGTTGGCTCCACCGACGCCTACCGTTCCATAAGGGCAGGCTATGGACGAACAACAAATGTTTCGAATGTTCTACACAATGATGCAAGCACATCAGAAGGTTCAGGAAGAAGCTCAGCAGATCCAAGCGGAGAAGTTCATCGATAGATTCAGCTCAGAGTTACGGAAGTTAATCAGCCCCGCTGCAACTACCTTAGACGAGGATGTTCGTACTACTGCAAGACCCATGGAGTGCGACACAAGGATAGGGTCTAGCCAGAAGCGGCCATATGCATCAACACCGGACCAAGCACAACAAGAAAGAATTACAAAGCGACCACAGATGAATCCACCACCAAGAGCAGCACCCAGAGCCTTATTTCTTCCTACTTGTCAACATTGTCGCAAGAAAGGCCATATTGAGAAGGAGTGCAGACGCAAGTTAGGATTATGCTTGATTTGCGGAACCAATCAACACTTAGCCAAGGAATATCCTCAGCATCAAGAGAAAGCATTGATGATTCAATAACCAGCCACATCAGCACCAGTCGGAGCACCACAGGAAGAAGTTGTAAAGAAGTCTCACATGTACCAGCCACCAGAAGCACCTCCGCAAGTACTACCTGTCTGTCCATATTGTCGCAGGCAAGGCCATATAGAGAACGAGTGCAGACGCAAAAAGAAATTATGCTTAGCTTGCGGATCCAGTCAGCATTTAATAAAGAAATGCCCCGAACGTCGAGAAAGAGCGCTAATGTCACCAGCACCAAGGCCAGCCTCTCCAATATTGGAAGCACCGCAAACGAGAGTTGAAGGAGTTAGACCATCAGCCCCAGGAGGGAATCAGCCGAGGCCACCCTTGGCACCACAAACAAAACTCTTCCAGCAGGCTCAACAGCAGCAGAGGAATCAACTGCAAGAACGTGAACAAGCTCCATCGGTGACTTTGGAAGACGCACAGACCTATGGAGTAGCTAATGCGCATAATTTTTCGTAGTTATCTGTTTATAGATTTGTTTTATCTCGTGCCTATTGGTTCGTGACCTCAGCCTTAACCTATGTAATTTTGAAGTTGCTTATAATTGATAACCGTAGAGATTGTAGAGTCTTTTGTTAATTGCTTATTTTGTTTTATCTTTGTGAACTTGAATTAATTTGTACCTCCTTTCATCATCATCTAGCGTACTTATATTTGTACTACCTTGACTTATGCTGCTGTTATAGCCTAGTTTTGCAAGCTCATTTTTTTATCAAGCTTGTTCATGACATATGTATTATTGGGTCGACACACTAATACAATTGTCTATTCAGAATTAGTGTATTACTGTCTGATCAACCTTAGTGCATTTTGGTTCACTCTTCGCACGACTACTTCACGTGGATTGAGATATATAGTTGACTAGTATACTTGTCCTCTAGATATGTCTGAGCATATCGTATCAGTTACATAACTGTGCTAATACGAGCATGCGAACAAAGGATTACCAGAATAGGATTTTAATCCACAATTGTCTTGACAAATCCTATTTGAATTCGTTAAAATGCCTTGATCCTGATACTTCTATTCTATTACCTCACCCTTGAACTCTTTATTATTGATCTTCGTCTTCCCTTATTTCGGAAAGACGAAACCTCGTGCTTGGTATAAGTTTTATATATAGACATTACTAGATATACCCCACAAGCCGGTCGCATTGTTGATGACCCTTTTATATATGATTAAGGGAATATCATAGGTGATATGTTTGGTATTAAAGACTTGAGGATTCAATAACATAATTTTATAAGTTGGACATAGCTTTATTAGGTGTATAGCCTTAGATGATAGATGGGTAAAATCTAAGTTGGGTAGAGACCTCAATGTTCACTTGAGAGGAATCCTTTAGACTGTAATCAAGTGAGATTGGATAGAGAGAACCCTACCATATTTAATTTTGAGGAATAAATTTTTATAAGTTGGGTAGATTGTAAGCCCCCTGATTTTCAGGAATTTTTAATTTGGCTTTTCTCAATTTTCTGGAATTTTCTGGGGTTTTCCTGTAATTAAAACCTAGGCTTATAGTAATTAAATAATTTTTAATTTCTATTAATTAATATTAAAATATTATGGAAATAATATTTTATGGTGTAAAATGGAAAACCGGACATAGGATAATTTTTTGTGAATTTATTGGACTCCAGAAACCCGTTTAAAGCCCTAAAAACCAATGTAAATAAACCCTAATTAAACCCCTTAAATAAACCCGGTTCAATTAAACCAAACCAACCCAACTCAGACCGAACCACTACCCTGAACCGAACCCACCCAGCTTAACGGGTCGGGTTGGGTCGGATATGAGTCAAACCTGACCCGGACCCGTTAACCTTAACTAAACCCTAATCGGATCGAAACAGTGTTCCCGAGCGGCGGCGCGCCTATTTAAGGGCCTCGGGATCCGTGAAGCTGCCGCCGCCGCCTCTCTCTCTCAGCCTCTCCCCGCCGGCGCCATCATCGGAGCAGCCCTGACACGTTGTCTTCCTCCTCTCGACGAGTCAACCTCCTGCTCCTCCTCCCAGAACCTCTCGACCGACTCCCCTCGCCGAAACCCTAGTTTCCCCGTCATTGTCTTCCTCCTCCTTCCCCACGCCGCAGCCTCGCCGTCGAACCGCTCCCCTCACCGAGCACCACCGGGAACCCGACCCTCTCCTTCCTCAACCCCGAGCATCACCCACTCTCCCTCTCCGTCGGCAGCACCCTCACCTCGCCGACCCCCAAGCCCCTCAGCCCTGAACTCTAAACCGTCCAGCCGCCGCTCGACTCCGCCACGGTCGGCCCTAGCCACCCTAAACTTCCCCTTTCTTCTCCGGCCACGACCCCGCCGACGACTCCGCCCTCTCTCCCTTCCTCCTCCGCCCATACCCAACTCTTCTCCTCTCCGCCAGCTCCGTCCCCGCCGACCCCGAGCCGCAGCTCCTCCGCCAAGGCCTCCGCCTCGCAGCCGGTCAGCAGCTCCTCGAACCCTCCTCCACCTCGACGTCTCCCCGAGCAAGCGCCCATCCTCAGCTCCGTCGACCTCGCCAGAGACCCGCAGCAGCAGCCCCAGCCGAAGTCTCCCCGCCTTCGGAGACCGCAGTCCCTGAACAGAAACCCTAGCACGGCAGGATACAGTTCGTGTCGGACACAGCAACAGTACCGTGGACACAGGACGCAGGACACGAAGGAGACGCACGGACACATGAAATCTCGTCTTCACGAAGCCCTGTTCAGGTAGCGTTTCCTCTCTTTCTGTAATTCTATTTTTGATTCTGTTAGTTGCGTCGCGTAGATTGTATGACCCTCTCGGTGCCCGTGCAATCCGTTCGGTGCATCGCGTCTTGTGGTGATCGCGAACCGCGATCCAAAAACAGGAAAACCAACACCCCGATTCACCCCGGAACTGAGTACGCCCCGCCAAACGGGACGACTTGGTCGCACGCGGTCTTCACCGAAACGTGTGTGGCGTTGATATGGACGTGTGGGATTTCACAAAAGTTGATTTGGATGTGCGTGCACACCGGAATCAACGCGTATCCGCCGACACCGCCCCGTATCCGTCAGTTCTGGAACATGCTGTAACTTTGTGTACACACGTCGGATCGAAACGAAACTTATGCCATCGGACTCGTAGCAATACGCTGGTCCTATGACCCAAGTTTGGTTCGATTCTGAGAACATTGACAAAATCGCGTATCGTGGGCCCCACAGGCTCCACTTGACGGACGATTTTGTGATCGGCTCATCGGAATCCAGTTCTGGAAGTTCCGTTGGGTTGGTATCATCGTTCCTGACTTATTGACACTAAGTTTGGCGAATTTGGAGACCTTGACCCTGACATGATTTTTGGGGCAAAGTGGCCCACATGTGGACCCCGCTTTGGCCCGAAAATATTATTTTTGCCCTTGTGTCCAAATTGGACTCAAGGACAGGCGTTTCTAGCTATTTGATATTTTCTGAATCTAATGGTGATGTTTATTTCAGCAATCGGAGTAGTACCTGCAGATCACACTGAGACCAGAGCTACAGTTGGAGCCAGAATCCCAGGCAAGTGTACATTGCCAAACCCTGCAGCTTTGCTACTTATTTTCTTGACTTAGTTATACATCAGTGGGCAAGTATACCTTGCCAACTTTGCAGTCTTGTTACATATTTTCCTTGATTTATTTATATTGCTGTGCATGCTTGACCTAGGACCGTGTGACTTACTTAGCGTCCGATTATTAGTCGGGTGCCAACACCGTACGCGATGTTGTGTATGTCATCTAGAGATGGATATTCGTGACCCCTTGCATTCTCGTGCTTGTCTTATCAAGTACACTACAACCCAGGACACTTGACACTATTCATGGATATGATCTTTCTGAGATATTCATGGTGATTCTGTATAGGATACAGACTTTATGGCATATACATTATATCCTAGACATTATATGACTTGCTGCATTAGATATGATTGTGCGTGACATGGACATCGTACATCGTGGACATGAGATGTGTGATTACATTGGGTGGGAAGAGACACACAGGCTACAGGTTGATTATATATATAACCCCTATTATTGTGAGGCACAAGACTCTGAAGCCCGAGCTTGGCCCATTACCGGATATTACTGCTACCGTCTCCCCGACACAGAGCTTGTAGTGGCTCAGCCTGAGTACTCGTGATGCTCTCACTTGCATTTTCATATAGATGGTTACATACTTACCCTATTTATTTTATTATCTGCTGCACTGCATTTACTTTGGCTTGTATTATCTGTACCTTGCTATGTCCCCTGAGGACCTGGATCCAGATTATGTCCCCAGGATTTGCAGACGAGATCTACCCCGAGGTATACGGGACCGCAGCAGGAACAAATACAGGAGCTGATACAGGAGCTGTACCGACACCCGAGGACGAGATCGTACCAGAGGACTTCTCCTGAGATTGTCTTGAGATACTCATTTATTTCTGTTTCTAGTTATTCTATTTCCAGACTATTGCATTGATGTATCAGGCTTGTTCTTGGATTGTTCTCCGAGACACTTTTATTGAGATTTGTTAGTTTATATTTATTTGTATTATTCTGACTTTTGATCTGTGATTATCTGTTGTGGATGAGATTAGTATAGACTGTGACTTGTATCATTGGACCTACTTATTGTTATATTACACCTTAAGCATGCCCCGATGGATCCATTAAATTGGGTTTGTCCATCGGTGTGTGCTGCTGGCCATTATCAAGCGTCCGGTCCCTCGATATTTTGGGCCTGGGGTGTGACACAATGACTATTAGTGCAGAGCTGAACCTTGGTCCTGACTGCTATTTTGAGCGTATTTTAGTGAAGAGCAACCATAAGTCACAACTGCTAATAACATCAGATAAAGTAGTCATTAGTTAGCTGAATTACCGCTGTTGATCCTAAGTTTCTCGGGGACCGAAATTTTCTAGATAGTTCATCTTGTTTGCTTGATAGAATGATAGTCAACTAGATGCTGCTTATCCCTAGAGTCTTTGAATATAACTCACGAGACACGCTTCGCACACCCTGATTGGTACATCGCACTTGAACTGTTTGCCTTGTATGCTTGCTTGTATTGAACTAAGCTTTGATTTCAAGGATGTTTTCAAAAGAAGTAATATGACTCTGTTCTTATACTGCATGTAACGAACCTAGGTAAAACTAGAAAGTTCACTAGTAATGTAATATTTTATAACATAATTACTTAGTGTTGATTTTAGTGAATGTTGCTTATGTTCGTTGATTTTATACTCACTAGTACTTTCTCCAAAGTGCTGACCCACCCACAATTTGCCTGTTCACAGGTGCTGGATTGTCCGAGAAAGCGATAGCCGTGCCTGTAAACCCCCTCACCCAAAATTAGGCCTACTTGGCTTAGATAGTGAAACTAGGGCTAGTTGAATCCAATTAGAAATAGAACACGACACTTTATTTAATTTTGTAATATTTATATCACTTAGTGCACAATACTGTTGCTTCGATAATTGGAGCGCTACACTAGCCACTGCCTTCCTACAAACTTCACACCCTTGTCCTAGACATGCCCGCCTTCTATTCTGACCTCTGTGTAACTTATAATTATGCTCTTTTGTGCTATATTTTAGTCGCACAACATTCATCGCAGACGTTTATATTTAATTCTAAATAATTCCAACTCTGTATCCTTGTACGTTCGAATTAAAATTGGAGACACAATCTTGACCCGTTTTGTGCAACTCAAATTATGATAATATTTTATCTTGAGTCCCCTATGTCCATAATACTTGTGTCCCACCAAATTTTATCCCCATGTACTTCTAATTAATTTAAGAACACCTTGTGCATTAATTCTAATTAATTTAATCCAATTTTTATCTTTGTGTAATTTTTCGATTGTTGGACACTTTTATGCAAAAATACAATAAGGTGTCCACACCATTGAACATGACACATGAAGAAACCTATTTTTCGTTCATATAATTTTTTTCCATGAATTTTGGAATATGCAACGTGCAACATCGCCCCTCATTTAACCCTATCCTTGTATTTTAAACAATGTAAATTATAGCCCCCCAAACATCCCCATGTCATGCCAAGACCCAATCCCAAGAGTTGACCAAGCCCATATTTTCTAGGTTAAACATCCAACCCAAGTCCTACATGTATATAAACAACTTTTCCTTTCTTTTCTTTATTTTTTTTCAAAACCCAAACCAATCCCTAGCCGACCCCTCCCCTATTTCCTATGCATCCTCCTTCCCTGCCTACACCCGCCAGCCGGAGCCAACCCCGACTTCACCGGAGTTCACTGCCATTAGCCGGAGACTCGCCGAATCTTCCTCCCTGTCTCTTCCTCATATCCTCCTCTTCCACTGCCCTCGCCTGAACGAAACACCACCACCACCATTGCCATCTCCCTCTTCATCTTCTTCCTCTCGACCCTGTCGGAGCCTACGCCGGAGACTCGTCGGACTCGACCATGATGCCCCTCTGCAACCAACCTTCCCTCGACCACGGACCTCCACGACTCGACCTCCTCAGCCTATATCCCGTACGACAGTTCACCACCGACCGGACCATCACCATCTTCTCCTCCTCTCCATCGCTCCTCCGCCGAGAACGATCACCACCACCCGCCGTTCACCACCCTCGATAGCCAGCACCACCTCTCCCTCTCTTCTCTTCTGCCTGAAGCCGACCGAGCCTCGCTGCCTATCTCCTCTCCGACTGTGCACCACAGTCCCCTCCGGTCGACTGAACAACCACCACTGACCACCTTCCTCCTCTTCTTCCCCGATCTCTGTCCTTCCATCCTCGACTTCTCCCTCCCCCCCCCCCCGAGGTTGACTCCTCTTCAGTCATCCCCGTCACCCCGACCTTGTTGGACCACTGCCATCAACACCACCATCACCACCCCTAAGCTCCTCCCTGCTCTATGTCATCCTTCTCTCGTCGACACCTTGGTCGACCACAACCTGCCCCCTCTTTCCTGTCCACCACCCATCACCACCACTATCCTCCTCGCCGGACCTCCCCCTGGCCAGAGCAACAACTTCACCATCATCCATTATCATCATCATCACCATTATCCATTATCATCATCACCACCATTGCCATTATCATCACCATCACCCTTAACATCATCATCATCTAATCACCACCATCTACATCATCACCATCATCCCAGTCACCATCTACATCATCACAATCAGCATCCCCTCATCATTATTTCCTATTCATCATCACCTTAATCAACATCATCACCCTCGTCGTCATCGTCGTCAACCTCATCGTCGTCATCGTCGTCCCCGTGCGCGCACCCCGAGGTTCAAACTTGTCCCTCTTCTCATTTTTGTGTGTGCTAGTGTAAATAGTGTAGGGTTTAACATATTGCTTCGAGACAGGTTCAGTTACTTGACTTCAGACCCCGTGTCGGTGAACCCAACTCGCATTCGTATACGTACGTGTGTGCATGTAATTATCAATTTGGTATATATATATATGTTTAATATGTATATTTAGTATATATACATTATTCATTGATATATATATATATATATATATATATATATATATATATATATATATATATATATATATATATATATATATATATATATAGTATATGTATTCAATTGGTATGTATATAATTATTGGTTGTTATATATATACATATATAAAATTATGTTATGTACATATATTGTAAGTAATTAAATACTATGCTAGTAATAGTTATGACTATATATGTATTTATATTGTACGACCCTAGGACACTGTGGACTATCCCGTATTTACCTTGACCATGTGGACCCTAAGAACTTGCAAGTTGACCGCCTTTTGTACATTAACGTACTGGCTTAGACACATGCTAGTTGACTGTCTGATTTTGATATAGCATTTAATATAGGACACCCGCGTAATTAAACCCGCAATTTACCTTGTTAATTGACCAGTGTTACCGCTAGTGTACCCTCTGAGCCCAGTGTCATTATGGCTATGTGTGTGCTAGTATAATGACTGATGTTGTATTGTATTATATTATATGTATATAGGATATTGGATTGTTCTGTGCGACTTCAGGAGCAGGTTATTGATACTACGCAACTTTCTTTCTAGGCAAGTATACCTTGCCATTGTATTGTTATTCATATTTCATATGTTGTATGCATCTTTATTTCCGTCATTTAGTTCATGTATTTTAACTGCTATATAAATTATGCGTCCAAGGAAACTTGGGTGCAAACGACGGTGTCGTCGTGATCTATTTTTATTATGTATATGCATTAACCTTGTTTATGAGACCGCCCTATTATCATGAAGCATCATTAGGTCTTATTGGTCGTGACACAGTGGTTACACGAGTTGTGAGTCTCATATAGATCACGGGCTTGTGTGCAGGGTTTGGCCTCCTGTACATATGGGACGTGCATTAGGGATAACTGCTGTTAGAAACTTTGCATGCTAGGAGACTTGACAGTTATTAGAGGTATTATCGTGTCATGGATGTGACATGCTTAGAGTATGGGGTGGGAAGAACAACAAGTAAGGTGTGTGGGCTCCGTTGCACTTTCCCTTTTGTAACCCGGACGCTCCATCGGAGATACGGGCAGTGATGACCCTATATATTATATATTACCAGGCGGCCTCTGCCGTTCAAAAGATGACATACTTTGTAGGCCCCTGAATCTCCAAGAGAATCATGCCAATCCTATTTTAGCCAGATAGCCCACGCGTTGGAAAAGTTGTTCTTAAACTGCATTCACATAGATGGTTAGACGACCCATTGGATGTTTATTTCAGTACTTTATTGGCATGCTTCTATGTATCTTGTTACGTTCCTCTAAGAACCTGGTCTCTTTCCAGGTGTAGATGTTCATGAGTATTCGCAGGAGCACAGATCCAGACTGGTTACTTATATTTTGAGGAGGTCTTCTCTTCGAGTCTTAGTGATTGTTAGTTGTTGTACTTATATTGTGTTTGCTTTTGTATTCTAGTTCGGCAGTGGATTTGTTTTCATCCGACTGTCATCTTTAGATACTTCATATTGAGATCTAGTTATATAGATATTGATTATTTATTTATTTATGTTTCCAGTTGATGAGATTTAGATTATGCCTGTGACTTGAGATAGTTTATACCACTTATGAATTGTTATTCATATTACAGCGTACGCATGTGTTATAGTTTTTATATATTAGAGTTGTTATATACGTGCGGCTGGCATGCTTACATGTCCTAGTCCTACGTATTTTGGGACTGGGACGTGACATATTTTTAGTAGTGGCCCATGCAGCTCGAGAGCATATTATCTCGGTTACGTTACTGTACTGAGCAAGCCTGCAAATAGGATTAGAGTATAGGATCTCATCCACATTTGACTATTACTCATCTTCCTTCCAGTCCATTCTATTTAAATAATCGTATCCTGCCTGATTCATGTACATCTCCAATAATTTCTTGAGTATAGCCTCTGCTAAAATATAGGAATCCCTGTTGTTAGGATAATAATTAGGATAATATTCCTATTAAGAATACTACTAGAATATTGACAATCACTAAGTTTAGAATATCTAGTAAACCCTAGCACCCCTTATCTATAGATTGGTTTACCATTATCCCTTGATATAATTATGAATGACTTGAGGGTAGTATAGACACTACTAGAATTAGTTAGAAGTTTGACTATATTATTTGACCCTAGTATTGAGGAACCAATAGAAATCCAAGCTTTAACATTAGGACTAAACCTAACTTTCATGAGTAAGATAGTATTAGGGGACCATAAATTTAGATTCTTGCCTTGATACTAGCAGGACAATACCTTAGGAAGCCAAGAGGAATGAATAGAATAATTTTCTTGATCATACCTCAAACACAGAGATTAGCATACCACCTCCCCCTTAAAAAACTATGATCTTATCAAAAGTCCTTCTATTTTAATTTTATATCTTGTTCCTCTGAAACCTTAGCGCTCGCTATTTGTGCGACGACAACTTATGTTTTCCTTTTCTTCATCTTTGGATTCCTGCCACCTGATCCTTCTAATTGTAGGCCAAATAATTTATTTTATGTTAAGGATACATAGTTTGCTAGGATTACAGTTGTAATGTTAAAATTTGAAATTATGTGCCTTGTAGTTAGAACCTGATAGTTGAGTTGTTCATTTAGATTATGATGATTATCCTTTAGTTGTAGATCACGTAATTTGTATCCATAACTTAATACAAGTTATATTCTCTCTCACTCGAGGGCTAGTAACTTTTCCATTCTTACTATTAATACTTGTTCTATAAGCACCATGATTAAAACTTAAGATAACCATGACCTATATAATACAATAGGATACCCTAATAGATACCAAGATATTTTCTCGTATACCCTAATAATAGTTTCTACTTTATTTACAAGAATAATATTATTTTGTAGGATCCCCTTAAAGCAATTACAGTATTAGTTTAATTATTTTAAGTTGGGTAGTATGCCTCATAACCTAGTGTTACATAGTCCTCTTGATCCACTAATGACATTAACTGTATGCTAGCATAAGACGATAGTGTTTATTCAGATTGTAGAACTTAGAGGACCATACCCCTATTTGGTCGGCTAGCGACTTAGACAAGGAGTTAATATGATAATTGTAGAGATTGTAGAGTCTTATCTTCTTTGTGAACTTGAATTATTTTGTACCCTCTTTCATCATAATCCAGCATATTTATATTTTCTAAACTACCTTGACTTATGCTGCTGTTATAGCCTAGTTTTGCAAGCTTACTCTTCTATCGAGCTTGATCATGATATATGTATTATTGGGTCGACACACTAATACATTTCAGAATAAGTGTATTACGATCTGATCAACCTTAGTGCGCTTGGTTTGCCCTTCGCATGGCTACTTATGTGGATTGAGATAAAATTATCTTAGCTTCTTAAACGAATATACTTACCCCTAGACATGTTTGAGCATATTATATCAGTTACATAACTGTACTGGTACGAGCATGTGAATAGGAATTTACCAAAATAGGATTTCAATTCACAACTGTCTTGACAATTTCCATTTGAATTCTTTAAACGCCTTGATCCCCATACTTCTATTCTATTATCTCCTCCTTGAATCCCTTATTATTGTTTTCCGTCTTTCCTTATTTTGGAAAGACGAAACCTCGTACTTGGTATAAGTTTGATACACAGAGAGTACTAGATATATCCTATAAGCAAATCACATTAATTGATGACTATTTTTCGTAATTAAGGGCATATCATATGTGATATATTTGGTGTTAAAGTTTTTGAGGATTGAATAACATGATTAAATAATTTGAGGAATATCTTCCTTAAATGTATAGCCTTATGTGATAGATGGGTAAATTCTAAGTTGGGTAGAAGTTGCATTGTTAACTTGAGGAGAATTATTTTTAGATTATGATCACGTAAGATTAGATTGTGAGATTAAGTCATTTTAAATGTTAAGAATTTTAAAAGAAGGATTAAGATGATGATGATTTAATAAATTTAAAAAAAACCTTGATATGGCGAACCAAGTATTTATACTTGAGCATATGATTTAAATTTTGAATATTGAAGGTTGAATTATTGATTTAAATCATGAGGAAAATAAATAGAACTCTAAACATGAACATGGACGGATTGAATTCCAAATTTGATGATTGAATTAAAAGAAATTTTGATTGTTGGATTACCTATTTGAAATATTGAGGATGTAAATTAAAATTAAAATTTGAAGAGTACGGAATTCACAAGTTGAAAATAGAAATAATATTTGATTAAAATTATTTTTCAGAGGATATTATGATAGTTGGAAATTGCAATATAAATTTTGATGTGGGATGTCATATAAATTTGAATTAGATTTAGATGTTGATGATTTAAAAAATCGAGAAGATATTACAATATGTTAAATTTGATTTAAACAGTGGTTATTTTAAATTTAAAGTGATTACGATGAAATTGAAAAGATTATGTTATTTTTGGAAGAGTTTGCGATTGACTTGCCTTATATGCGAACGTGAATGATTGACAAATTATGCCTTATTTTAATTTCGAGGACGAAATTATTTTAAGTTGGGTAGATTGTAAACTCCCTCACCCAAAATTAGACTTACTTGGCTTAGATAGTGAAACTAGGGCTAGTTGAATCCAATTAGAAATAGAACACGACACTTTATTTAATTTTATAATATTTATATCACTTAGTGCACATTACCGTTGCTTCGATAATTGGAGCGCTACACTAGCCACTGCCTTCCTACAAACTTCACACCCTTGTCCTAGACATGCCCGCCTTCTATTCGGACCTCTGTGTATGTCATGACCCGCACCCGAAAAATCGGGCATGAGCCGTGGGTACGTCCAGCCTACGCCGCAGAATCGGCGGTAGAACGCTATAAAGGTCCGTTCTAGGTCAACAATCTATCTATATAACTCACAAAAATCTGTCAATAACCTCTCCAAAAGGAGGGCAACCACGCAATATATATATATGAATACGCAATCACAATAATCTAGGGGAAGAGTAAAAACACGATATGATAGCAAAATGAAACCAGAACCAAAGAGAGCAAGACAATATCTAAAATACAGTCCAAGTCTATAGTCTACAATATCTCACAACATCAAAAGAATAAGTACACTCATCCAAATAATAACTGGGAACAACCCAGGAAATCCACCTAGCTATCTAGGGTGCTAACGGCGTCTCCTCGGCGCACTCCTCCTCGATCTCGGGGTCGCAACCGTCGTCGACACCCAGCCCGTAGAAAGGCGGGCAAAAATCCTCAGGATCCTCTAGAAAAAATATGCCCAGTCAGGACTGGAGCGAAGTACATAACTCTGAAAGCAACTCCAAATACATGGAAGGTGTATATGACGAGCAATAGAAAAGTATACAAGATGCATAAGAAAAATAAATACATGCTGGAGCAGAATAAGTAGCTGCAATATAAACTGGAGAACAATACAAGTAGAGAAGTAACTACATGTGAGAAAACATGAATACTAGCTAAGTGCCTTGAGCACAAGTTCGTTATGTGATCGGCTTAGGTTGCACATAAAAAATACTACGATAACTCCGTTATGCGTGAGTTGCATAACCGACATACACATGAATACAGTTTGGCTTTGATCACATAACCAACTCCTACTCCCCTCCCCCACTAATACTCTTGGATCCAACCACGGCACGCTACGTACATGATAATAGCTCGCGTACACGAAGGCGAGAGCACAAGAAGCACATGATAGCATATGAGAATCAATACCCGAAGCACATGATGAAATACACGTGATAGAGCACCCGCTGAACATGGTAAGGGGGATAGCATCTCATGACGGGATCCATTAGTACCAGCTCGCGTAACAATGTGTCAGAATCAAGTATTACAGTTCTAGAACAGGTGATATAAACGCTATCATAAAATAGAAACTATCAGAGGTAGGTACTCGCCTGATGTCCTGAGCAACTGATGAGGATCGAGATCCGGACCGGTGTCGCAAGAACCTATTACAAAAAGCAAGATTAAACAGGGTCTATGGATTTAAACTGATATAAAATAATTAAAAACAAGCTTCTAGGTCTATTCTAGGTCGAACGGGTCAAACCGGTGAAATTCGGATCAAAAAGTCAACCCGGGGTCTAAAAAGTCAACTCTAGGTCAAAACTAGGTCAAACATTGACTTTTACGGTCAATGGGACAATTATGGTCAAAGCTAGATCAAACTAGGGTGCCCCTGAAATTCTAGGTCAAAACTAGCTCATTAAGCTAGTAAACTCTCAAACTCGCCTCCTCGAGATACTGGGATACCCTCGGTATCCGATACCTCGACCTAGGCCACGCACCCCGCCTAAATCCGCTAAAACCTATGCTAGCACGTGTAAATATATATACCAATACATATAAAAATCACTCCAATACTATTCCTAGGCAATTGCTCAAATACCCCGCTCGAAACTCAATACCTTGGATATCTCAAGTTATTGAGATACCTTGATATCTCAAGGTATTGAGATATTGCCCAATACCCCTCTAACTAATTATCTAGTTAGCTATTTAAGTATGTAGATATATATATATATCTAGCTATAATCTAGGCTAAAATATATATATATCTATCATATACATACACATACCTACGTATCTATATATATACATATTCACACATACACACATATACCCATATATATATATATATATATATATATATCTAGGTACCTAAACTATCTATCTAGCTATAGGTATATATATCTATACACATAGATATACATATATCTAATACCTATCTATCTATCTATCTATCCATCTATCTAACTATCTATTTAGCTATCTATCTATCTATCTATCTATCTAACTATTTATCTATCTATCTTACTATCTAACTATTTAGCTATCTATCTAACTATATATCTATCTTATTCATCTATCTAACAATCTAGATATATATATACATCTATTAGATCTCTCCCACAACCCCTCGCTACGCCAATGCGCTGCGTCGAATGTTGCTGCTGAAGATGTTGTTGCTGCTAAAGATGCTGCTGCTGCTGCTGCTGAAGATACTGTTGCTGCTGCTGCATGCTGCGCAGCATGCTGCTGCCTGCTGCTGTCTGCTGCTGTGCACTGCACAACAGCCCGCTGTGCGCTGCGGCACTGCCTGCTGGAGCTGCCACGCTGCGCTGCCTCGCTGCACAACCTCGCTGCTACACGCACACACACATGCACACCCATAAACACACAGACACACACACATAAATACACATACATTCACACACACACACACACACACATATATATATATATATATATATATATATATATATATATATATATATATATATATATATATATATATATATATATATATATACACAACTATATATATATATACACACACACACTAACATATATATATTTATACACACATATATACATGAAAACACACACACACGTATATATACACACGCACCTATCTATCTATATATATATATATAAACACACATATTTATATATATATATATATATATATATATACAGACATATATATATATACACACACTCACACTAATACACATACACACACACAAATATAGGTATATACATACATATACATACACACATACATAAATATATATATATATATATATATATATATATATATATATATATATATATATAGACACATATACACTCTAACACTCAACACAACACAACACAACACACAACAACGCACACAACGCCCACCAACGCGCGCCCAACGGCCCCTACGCACACTAACACCTATATATATATAAAATATAATCCGAGAATTCTAACACACACTCTCCGAAGCTAACCCAACGTGCGCACAAGTCTGAAACTATGAAACCAAGTCGAAATGGCCGTTCGGTCATTTCGACGAACACGCGGTGTGCGGTTCGAAAAACCTCCTGAAACGCATACCAAACCAACTCGGATCGGCCCAAAATTTACCCACATGTTCTAAACGATGTCTAGATCCTAGAAAAAATGCTACCCCATCGATTCTAGGCCCGTGGCGAAAACGCACACGCACTTAGAACCGACGATGACGAAAACCCCGAAAATGCCCGAAACGTCCGTTTCTCCGTGATACGACTTCACGTGTCCGAACGAAGACACGCACTAACCCTCAAGACACCCGACAACGTCTACCTAGGTCCGTCTAACCTAGGGCATCATCCAAAATTGGGCCAATCTCGGATTCCACCCGAAATTGACACAAAACCTAGTGTCAAAGTCTCTAAACACAACCAAACTAGTTCCAACTTTCTTCTACGGGTAGGCTTAGGGTCTAGGAAGGTTTTAAACTACTAATTACACTACATAAGGTTAATTAGCAAGGGGAAAGTTAGGGTTTATCTCTTGGGAGTTGGAATCATAAGGCCAAAGTCTCCAATCTACTTGAAATTACCTCCCTCAAGCTCCAAGCCTCCAAATCTAGCCTCCACACTAAGTCTAGGCTCTACACACCTAGGTTGGAGAAAAATATAGGGTTAGGATTAACAACCATAATGAATAGAAGAAGAAGAAAGAAGAGAAATAGGGTACTTACTTGAAGTGGGAAGTAGAAAGGAAGAAGAAAGAGTGGAGAGAAAGAAGAAGTAGTGAAGAAGAAGAGAAATGGGGGGGATGGCTGTTGGTGTGCGGGTCTGGAAGTGAGGGGGCTGTGGTTGATCGGCCACACACAAAATATAGGTTACATAAAGTCCAAAAGTCCAAATTGCCCTCCTCTCACTTGGGTTTGGATTTCGGGTTCCAAAAGCACTCAAACTAACTCCCAATCTCTCCAACTAACCCACTAAAAATATAACAAATTATTCTAAACCCCAAAATAGGTCTCACAAGGGTGCGGATTGGGTCGGACATGGGTCCACTAGGGTCTGACATGGGTTCAGGGTAGCCAAAACCCTAAAACAATCAAATAAAATTATACAATCACTAATTAAATATAATTATAATTAATTATATACAATACACAATTTACCAAATAAAAAAAAAATCCTATTTTCTAGAATCGGGTAGTGACAAGCCTACCCTCCTTAAAATAATTTCGTCCTCGAAATTAAAAGACGAAACTAGGACAGGAATGCAAAGAAAAGAACCATACCTCAGGGCTCGAAAAGATAGGGGTATCGCTCGTGCATTTTATCATCCCTCTCCCAGGTCGACTCACCTGGAGAGTGATGCCTCCACGCGACGCGAACCAAAAGAATAGTCTGGTTCCTCAACACCTTCTTCCGTCGATCCAGAATCTCCACCGGCTGCTCTGGATAGCTAAGAGTAGGGCCCACCACGATCTCTGAGTGATCCAATACGTGTCTGGGATCTGCCATGTACCGTCTCAACTGTGACACGTGGAATACATCATGAACTTCCTCTAGCGTAGGCGGCAACTCTAGCCTATACGCCACGGCGCCGACCCTCACAAGGATGCTGAAGGGTCCGACAAAACGTGGGCTAAGCTTCCCGCCTCCACCGAAGCGAATAGTGCCCCGCATCGAAGAAATCCTCAGGAACACCAGATCTCCAACCTAGCACAAACAAGGTCTCTGCACTTAGTCTAAAACAAGCAATCACAAGCAAACACAAGAACAAAATCTAGATTCTAAGCTATACCTCAAACTCCAAAGGTCTCCGGTGGCTATCGGCCCAATGCCGCTGCCTGTCTTGCACCACCCGAAGTCTATCTCTAATGAGCTTGACCTTCTCCGCTGCATCAACCACCATCTCCGGGCCAAGCAAAGCTCTCTCGCCTACATCATCCCATGATAACGGAGTGCGACACCTCCGTCCATACAACGCCTCGAAAGGTGACATCTTGATACTGGCTTGGTAGCTGTTGTTCTAAGCAAACTCTACCAAGTGTAAGTGATCCTTCCAAGAGCCTCTGAAGTCCAGAACACAAGTGCGAAGCATATCCTCAAGTGTCTGAATGGTCCTCTCTGACTGACCATCTGTCTGTGGGTGATATGCACTACTAAACTTGAGCTGGGTGCCCAAGCTAGCCTGCAGACTCCTCTAGAAATATTAAGTAAAGCGACTGTCCCGGTCTGATACTATGCTCACAGGAACTCCATGCAGTATGACTATCTGGCGCACATACATCTCTGCTAGTCTCTCAGTAGACGTACCCACTTTGAATGGTAGAAAGTGGGCCAATTTGGTCAACCTGTCCACGATGACCCAAATTGCATCCTTTTCGCCTGGAGAACGGGGAAGTCCAGAAACAAAATCCATGGTCACATGCTCCCATTTCCACTCCGAAATGGGTAACGGCTGGAGCAAACCTCCTGGCCTCTGCCTCTCCACCTTCACCTGCTGGCATACTAAGCATCGGGATACGAAGCGTACTACCTCCCGCTTTATCCCGTACCACCATATATGCTGTCTCAGATCTCTATACATCTTTTTGGCACCTGGATGCATAGAGTACTGTGATCGATGCGCCTCCTGAAGAACCTCCTCGCGTAACGACCACTCGGCACACACAACCTGGTACCGTGCCGCAATGAACCATCATCAGCAATGGTGAAGTCATCTGATAATCCAATCCGAACCTGCGCCCTGATGCTCCTCAGGGACTCATCCTCAAACTGTATAGCCCTGATCTGGTCTACCAACTCTGACTGAATCTGCAGTCCCCACATCTGCATCTCAACTCCAGGCACTATCACCTTAATGCCCAAGCTTTCTAGATCTGCCAGAAGATAACGATCTGTAGTCAGGCACATAGCTACCAGATACCTGTTCAACGCATCCGCAACTACGTTCGCCTTCCCTGGATGGTACTGCAATAATATATTAAAGTCTTTCATCAACTCCAACCATCTCCTCTGTCTCATGTTCAGCTCTTTTTGGGTAAACACATACTTCAAGCTCTTGTGGTCTGTGAAGATCTCCACACGCTCTCCGTATAAATAGTGTTTCCATAACTTCAGAGCAAAGATGACCGCTGCCAACTCCAAATTGTGGGTAGGGTAGTTCTTCTTATGAGGACGTAATTGCCTAGAAGCATATGCAATCACCCTCCTATTCTGCTGCAACACATAACCCAGTCCCTTTCCTGATGCATCACTATAGATAGTGAATCCTCCAGATCCTGATGGCAACGTCAACACTGGAGCTGTCGTCAACCTCCTCTTCAGCTCATCAAAGGCAACCTGACACTCCTCTGACCAAACAAACTCCACGTCCTTCCGGGTCAGCCTGGACAACGGCTCTGCAATCCGGGAAAAATCCTGAACAAATCTCATGTAGTAACCTGGCAGTCCCAGGAAACTCCTGACCTCGGCTATTGAACTCGGAGCACTCTATGTCTCAACTGCCATGATCTTTCTCGGATCCACTGAGATACCCTCTCCAGTCACCACATGACCAAGGAATTCAACCTTGTCAAGGAAGAACTCGCACTTCAAAAGCTTTCCATAAAGCTTCTCCTTCCTGAGAGTCTCCAACACTATCCTCAGATGCTCCTCATGCTCCTCTGGGGTCTTCGAATACACCAAGATATCATCTATGAATACCACCACAAACCTATCCAGATGCTGATGGAACACCTTGTTTATCAGATTCATGAATACTACCGGGACATTAGTCAACCCAAACGGCATCACCATGAACTCATACTGTCCATACCTGGTCCGAAAAGCTGTCTTCGGAATATCCTTCCGCTTCACCTTCACCTGGTGGTAGCCTGTCCTCAGATCAATCCTAGAAAACACCCTCGCTCTGCTCAACTGGTCAAAAAGATCATCAATACGCGGCAACGGATACTTGTTCTTGATTGTGAGGTTGTTCAGAGCCCTGTAGTCGATACACATCCGTATCGACCCATCCTTCTTCGGCACAAAAAGTATCGGATCACCCCATGGAGAAGAACTAGATCTGATAAATCTCTTGTCCTGAAGCTCATCCACCTGCTTCTTCAACTCTATCAGCTCACTGTTGCTGACTCTATAGACGTGCTGGAATATCGGCTCCACGCCTGGCACCAAGTCTATAAAGAACTCCATATCTCTGTCCGGAGGTAACCCTGGCAACTCCTTCGAAAAGACATCCATGTACTCCTCTATCAGTGGATGTAGCAACCTCGGCTCTACCACCAGGGCTCCGCAGAAGACTCCCTCGGTCTGCTCCGCTGCTCCTCTGGCAAACTGAAACTCTGGCTCACCCGGCGGACTAAACAACACTCTGCCTCCACGACAATCTATACTAGCACAATGCATACTCAACCAATCCATCCCGAGTACAATATCGTAGCTCGGAAGTGGCATTACGAGTAG